>JABJVR010000029.1:6979807-6998569 GCA_025773905.1 Chitala chitala
ATCTATGGACTTCACTAATGTATGGAACGTATTCCCCGCAGATATGGGGGGGTATAGTAGCCTTTAATTATAACATGGCTACAGACAGGACTATTCCTAAGCTTATCTGGAACATAGGTTGTATGATTTGACCATCTGGTGCTGATCACCTGGCAGCCATACACAACATATACAAAAAGCTGGCATATATGTTGGAGAATGTAAATTTTTGTCATTTAGAATTTTAATTAATTTTTTTCTATTTTTCCAACCTCACTTTTACATTCAACTACTTAGCAGATGCTTTTATCCAAAGCAACATTTCAACATATTTGTTACAATGATATTGACTCACTGCATTTAACCCATCGTCCTGGGGGAGGGGGAAGCAATGGGCGGCCACATGCAGCACCGGGGGAGGCAGCACTTAGCGTCTTGCTCAAGGACACACCTGGCAGCTGGGCTGGGACTCAAACTGGGAGAATGCTGTATTCTAGCCTGGTGTTCTACCCATTGAACCACCAGGCCACTTTGAAAAACATTCTTAGAATCACTGCTGACTATCAATCAGGTGAGGGCTATAACCCCAATCCCAAACACTATGAAATGCATGATTCTATAGTTATTGGCTGTGTCCGAAACCACTCCCTACTCACTCAGTCCCTAGTCACTATATAGAGTATTAGAAATAGTGGACTATATAATGTGCTCACCTACCAAAGTAGTATTCGGACACTATAGATTCAGACACACTAGTCGGACAATTTTTCTGCACCGTTGATTACGTTGCTGTTGTCTCATAAATAAAACGTAACGAATAGCAGTGAAAAATAAATAAAAAACCTACCTACTTATTATTGTGTAATATCAGAAATATATTAATACTATATTTTACCTATAAATATGTATTTTGTGCAAGTTTGCAATGTAATTTGCACATCTTATATTAAATACTTTTTTGCGCCACAACTCAGGTATATCTTGAGCCTGTTTACAAAAGCAGTGCTCCATCGAAATAACTTTTCTCAAGATAAACACCTTGAAGAACTCCTCCTGCTTCTCTGCCATTTTTCGCCAAATTTTTCTTTTTTAGCGCAGTGCATTGTGGTATATAGTGCTGGGCTAGTGACCATCAGTTGTACACTACTTTTATGATGCATTGTGGGATATTTTGAATGCACTATATAGTGGATACAGTTACTCACTAAATATTGGGACACCTGTACAAAATTGCAAATGCACTATATAGTGATTGAGGAGTTGTTTCGGACACAGCCATTGTGATAGCTCTCTAAATGGAAGGCAAGGAACATTCAAGGAGCTTCAAGTTTTCCCAAGAGTCATTGTTTCAGTACATTCACTCTAAGAATACATATTTTAATTATCCTAGACATTACCATAAACTTAAAAGGTACATCCAGCGGACTACATACCACTGGTCTATATTAGAGCTATAATTCCAATGTCATAAAAATTATACACAAAACAGATTTTTGAGGCTAGGACAGCCTAGAGAAAAATTTTTTTATACCCAAATGAGAAATACTTATTTGCCTTAGGTTTGATAAGCAGTATGTAAAAGAAAAAGACTTCTGTTACATTGTTTTCTCGACAAAAGACAAAACTGGTGGTTTTCAGCCATACAATAGTCTTCAATAATACAGTATGTTTAAGGACCAAAAAATCTATCAGAAGATACACCCCTATGAACTGTCAAACATCGTGCAGGGGTGATGACTTCAAGAATTCCTCTTTGTAATTTGTAATGAATGTGAGATGTTTAGCTATTCAAAAGCGAAATCTTTGTCATGGGTGAAAAACATCAAGGGCACAGGTTTGGTATCAACATTGGTACAGACCAAATCAGCCACCAGCCACTGTAAGCACACACAAGGGACAATTTGGTACTACCGCAGTATTGGTAGGGTCATGCCCCTATACCACCCATTCCCAAATCTCCCTTGGAACACATCTCATTAAGGCAATATAAAACACACCAATAAACATTTTGTGTGGTTAAAAAAGAAAAGAAAGGTGACAGAATCTAAGGGTAGATGTCAACTTCACTGCAATGCTAGGTCTAGATGTAAGCATAGCTGTGCATAAATGAATGCACTGAAACCTTACCAACCTCAAGCACTTCTGTTACAAAGTTTGGGCTACACTGCTGCCTGAACAACACAGGAAATTCTCATGAGCTCAGGAATCATTTGCTTCCATGTTATTTCTGGTAAAGAGTGTTTCACATACTGAATCATTAGGTACACTTCACTTTCCCGCAAATGTACTGAATGTTGACCGATCATATTTGACATTTGAGTGTCTATGTTTGTGTGTGTATGTGTGTGTGTGTGTGTGTGTGTGTGTGTTTGTGTGGCATTTAGTGCCTTTACTATTGAAGCCAAAAGCTAAATTGGCTCATTTCAAACTCCAGCAGTTGTTACAAGCCTATTGAGAAGATGTGCTCCTAGAAGCTGAAGTTAATGGCATACATTGACAATGCACAAAAATTATGAAATTAACATAAAACAAGTGTTGTGTAAATGAATACATACAAATACAGCAATGCAAGGAGCCCTGATATAAACCACAAGATCTACAACATGACGTCAGCACCGTCTACATGTACTGTAATACAAAGTAAACCAAAGTTTGTAATACTACAGAGGATATCACACAATTTTCCCATGAGAATTTCAAACCAACTCTGCTTGACGAAAGTGGAAATATTGTTTCAAGTATCAGTTCAGAGTTTTCCATAAATTCTTGGCTGTGCTCCGATGTGACTACAAGAGAAGGTTACTTTGGACAAACACAAATACATGTTGTACGTCAATCCACTGGACAATTAAATATGGTGTGTGAATGAGGGTACTGTACTTATTAAGGACAGAACTCCTTGGTGGCATGAGGGACAATGATCAGTACTGATCACCATTTACTACGTCCTCTAATGCACTGAGACCACTTGAACTACGGCAGGAAAATGCATAACAGCCATCAGAACTCTTCAGAGCTGGAAGCAGCAACAGACCACACATGCACCTTTCCGTTAAGGTTCAGGTACAGACACTCGTCTGACAATGTCTGTCGCTCAACAGCCTGTCTCCTGTGTTCACAACACAGGGCTGATGATTGATGAGCAGTTTACTCACTGCAACATGACTATCTGTGTAGCTCTCAGTAGATAATATTTCATTAAAATAAATGCTCAAGCACCAAGCTGACATTTGCAGTCAATTGATCTGCAGTTGCTATTGTGTTTAGACGTTCACTTTGAATTAATGCGTGCCCTGCTCCTGGAGTGTGCCGTTCTACCCGCTGGCGCTCTTTGCTTTCCATGTCTTTTGACTTCCTCTGCTGACATGACCTTAAACACTTTTGCTTGAAAACACATTGAAGTCGAGTTATTTTGGTCAGTAAATGTCCTTGCAAAAGGCAGGCCAAAAATCACCCCTCATTTAAATTCACAGAGATCTCCCACTTGCTCCCACGTTAGCTGTAATTACAGGGAAACCAAGCATTTTTACACATGACCCTGAGCATGCTGGTAGCTTTGCTTAATTAATGCATGAGCAGCTTCTAGTTCCCTTTGATGTCCCTCATTTATAAAAGCATTTAAATGTTTTGACCCCTACCTGTAACTTATAATTTATATACTTGTGAATTTCTCCAATTTCATTCAATGAACATAAGTTCAATAAATTTCTATGTTTGCTTAGATAATTTTTTTGTGTTCAGCTTACACAGGGTGTATGTATTTTTTTTATTTTTAGAACACTTCTGACTTTTTTAAATATGTATGTTCTTGATGCCAGTATGATGTATTTTGCACATAAAATTTAAATTTTCTATTTTTCTATTTTTTATTATATGTGTTTTTTTCCTTTATTCATAACCAACGTAAATTTTTGTTTAGTTGGGCAGACTGCTAAAGTAGGGAAGACTGGTAAAATAAGAAATCATTATTTACAATCAGTTATACCCACCTTATTACACATGCATATATTGGGTATACTCTCAACAGATGTGTTACAAACAATACAACATTTACCAACACCTAACTGTGTCTGCTGTGAGTTGATAGAAGGCACTTCCTTTGAAGACCCATCTCCTGACAGCTAATTCCACTGGGGACACTCTTCCTAAAAGCAGATAAACAGGACTAAAGTAGAAGATGACAGCGTTGTTTAGATGAACTTGCAACCCAGCGTTATGGACCGACAGCTTGCAAACCCTGGTACATCCCGGGTGAATGAAGCAGGTACGTGCTTCTTGGGTTCTCAAGCTGATGACTAAACATCCCTTTCTGGGAGGTGTGCAGTGGCGGACTGCACACCAGGTCACTCCAAATAACACTTCTGTGCAGCTCGTACACTCGTCTGCTGGGATATAAATAACAATGTAACACACCTCTCTCTCATACTCCCAATGAGTTTTTGTGATAAAAACAAAATATATTATGTACTCCTTCATGTGGTAAAAAAGCCATATATATCTTTTTATTATAAAATAAAATTGTGGAACAATCTGTCTTGCTTTTCATGATGTGCACATTAAGAAAAAATTGTCAGATATTC
This sequence comes from Chitala chitala, assembly GCA_025773905.1. NCBI lineage: Eukaryota > Metazoa > Chordata > Actinopteri > Osteoglossiformes > Notopteridae > Chitala > Chitala chitala. Next base: position 6,984,367 of record JABJVR010000029.1, read on the forward strand.
ATACATGAATATAATATTTCTGTTACCCATGAGGATTCATGGAGCCTGTAGCTAACATTGTTATCTTGGAGTACACAAACAGGCAGCTGAGTAAGAGGAAGGGGGAAAAAACCATGAGCTCTTTATGGATCTTAAAACCTTCAAAGTAATAATCTAAAATCCAACTTCCACACATCCTTTATATTATGTTATAATCGTTTGTTTTTCTTAAAGTAAACTTGGATATCTGACATTAGAATTACAAGATGCACTTCTGGGTAGTTCTAACAGTACATACATCCTCTTATGGCCTATCAAAGTCAGATCCAATTATCAACATACCCGAAAGATTGTAGTGTTTTTATATTTTCCTTCCAGCTTGCGTTCAAAATTCACAACTGCAGTACACAACATTTTAATGAATTCCTCTCCAAATCTTTGCATCATATTTGGTTCATAACACCTCTGTAGAAAGATTAGTACTCATTAGACACATTGCCTATAGAGAAAGGTTAGCAATTTCTTTAAATATATTTGTGTATAGCCTGAAAAACATCCAAAACAGCACTGGCTATCAAGTATACAGAGCTCAGCCTGATTAAACATTGCTTGCAGATATTTTAATTGGCTAAGTAACAACTGGCTGAGTTTATCCAGTTCTGTGAATATGACATGCAAGTGCTGTGAAAGTAGTGATTTACAATTATTTTTGAACCCTTGGGAAACAAATGAGTCAATGTAAGTTAATGCATTGTTTATGAGGTTCCTGGCGGGCCAGTACTCTTCAAGGAAGAAAGAAAAAAAACCATCTGCCATTTCTTGTAGTCAACCTTAACCATGTATTATTTATGCCAGAATTTAAATTTATTCTTTTGCATTATAACAAGTGAACATTAATAAAGGTGCATTCATTAGCATAACGCAAGAAACGGGCGTTTACTTTGCTCTGACGTGAAATATTCCTTAAAGTGTAATTGTAGAATTTTTGGGTCAGAGTTAGGATAAACGGTTGCATTAAAACACTAACATGATCATAATTAGAACTTGAAGAAATGCGAGCTGTTTTACCGGAAAATCGTGCACGTACAATGCTGCTCAGAGAAGCATCGGTATTCTAAGTAAACTGAGCACTGTTAGGCCAATTTGACATGGATTTGGGTCATTACGGGTGCTCTGCGCGTTCCTTGTGTAGGATTCCCACTATGCTGGTGCTTCTCCTGCTTGTTTGGAGTCATTAATGTTGCCTAAAACGCTCCATCGCCTTCTCGGCTCATGGAGCACACCGGACTCTGACATATCACCTGCAGGAAGGCAGATAAAGTGCGTCTGCTGCTGCTGGGGTTAGGAAGCGCCGCCGCAGTCCTGCATTTAAAAGTTCGTTTTTCCTGTTAAAACGGGTGGCTTGTTAGTAATTGCCGTCACTTTGAAGTCACGCCTTGACTTTTTCTGACTTTAGTGGTGTTCATTCATTAACTTCTAAACGTTTTGGCAAGCATGCACGCAGAGGAAGTGTCGGCTGCATTTAAAAGTCATTCACGAATGTGAAATAACTGCTGGGTACTTAATATTGCATGTTGTATGTAAAGATTTGTGTTTTAAACAGAATTGCGTGAATCCACTTTGTGCAGATTGATATTTCTTGACTTATTCTGACATTCTGCATTATTTTATATTTAAGCCTGCTTTGGTGATATAAAATTATGATTATTATATGAAAGCTGATGTTTACCTGTTATTTTAGTGCAGTTTAAGGGAAATCATCTAGCAATATTTCAGGGTCTCTGACAAAATGCATTAGTAAAGAATGCCGTGAATTTGTTTTAAGCCGACTAGCTTCAATGCTATAACTCTAGGAAACAACTATCACACTCTCATAAACATTAACAGGGCGGTAATGCACCACATACCTTTGAAGAAGTTCCAATGACTATTTTTTGTTCATTGTGACAGTTTTCAAGCACTGATACAGCTATAAATAGTTATTTTGTGTCATTAATTTCTGCTAAATACAATAAGTTCATATTACTGTATTTAGGTAATTAGACAGATGGTCTGTCAGTTACTCATGGTTCTGTATCACAGTACAATGTGGCCAGCTGTAAGTTGTCATTCGCCATTTCTAATGTCTACCTGTAGGTCACCACACGTGACTCTCTCCCTTCAGCCTCTATAGAGTGGGCACACATTGCCTTTTTGGACTGACTACTGCAGAATTTATGTAGGCTACCTGTTCCTCAGTGGAACACAACAGAAACCCTCCCCAGGGATACATGTCAAAACAGTTTTAATTTGCACGTGTGTGTGTGTGTGTGTGTGTGTACAGTATATATACAGTATTATATATATATTAGAAGAATACATTTCTTATATGCATTAATATACGAAAAATTTCACATATACAATACAGTCCTTTTTGTCAAATGATTTGTGTCATTTTCAGTTCCAGAAGCATATTGCAGAGCAAATCTGACAATGATCACACAATTCACTAGCCACACCAGTTAAATGTTTTCATCTACTTTTAGATCACAGCTTTGAGCTTTGTGTGTTCAGAAATCCAAACGAGCTGTTTCTTTTTTGTTATGTCCCGCAGAGCGGCACAATTGCGAAAGTGATATAAAAGTAGGGACAGAAACCTTTTTGCCTTTCACAGAACAAACAGCCATGGAATGCAATGGGACGCTCCAGAGGGAGTTGAAAATGGTGTGCTTTTCAAAGGGAAACTTCCCATTTTGGATGTGGCTAAGGGATATTCTCCAAAGGCCTGGACGATATGCTGAACACATTTCTGTGGCTGGTTTCCCCTCATACATAATGCATAGGATGTTCTACTCATTTCCATCCAGCACAGGATAGCAATATGAAGTGCTAGTTAATGGCTAAACTAATTGCAATAAACAGGGGCGGTGTTTAAAGCGGTGAGGAGACTGTAATAGGGAAAACATTCCTAATTAGTGAATGTAACTGATGTGACAGAGGACACTGCAGAGTTCTTCAGTCGTAGGAGGGGGGGGGGGGCATGGTGAGGGGCGCTTAAAGCAGACTTCTGATCATCACCCTGACCATAAGACCTGTAAGTGGCTTTGAAAAGCTTTTTTGTCTCATTGATGTGCTGTATTAGGAACAAAGCAGCATTAGGAGACACATACATACATGCACTCCGCTGTGCCTCACTCAAGTGCTTTCCTTCGCAAAACTCGGTTAGGAAACATTCACACATACAACATCCTAAAAAGCTCTTGATTATAGATGTTTTTCTGGAGTGAAGAGGAGTTTGGATCACTGCCTATGGTGATGTCATTTTTCAGAACGCGAGGGGCACAGGGCAGGATTACTTGCTTTACAAGCAACCAGTTTGCTGAAGAAATAGCTGACGGCTTATGTGTTTGATATTGACAAAACACAAACTCCACGTTCATGATCTGAGACATTTCTATGACACACATAAATATTGCTTTATGATGTGTGGAGAAACAAATCAATTTTCTTTCTATGGCAGGTGGGATTATTTTTAAATAGTACTTTTATATTATTTCATTTTTTTTTTTTTTAATAGGTAAGCAGTACCCGATGGTTTCATACTACATATATGGATACAGGCAGGTACTGAAGCTGTACCTATAAGTCACTTGTTGTAACAATATGACATTCTATTGTAATGAAGAGCTAGCACATTATTTTAATTGTTTTTATATACAATACATAAAACCTTGTGCTATTACATAAAATTACCACAAAAGGTATTTGATGCACCATACTATGACAGCAATGTGGAGAAAGAGCAGTGATAGATAATCATTAGACCCGTCAATGAAAATATCATATAATGACCCCTGGCACATGTAGCACCTTCCAAGAGACAGGCTGTCAACATTAATTTTACTAAAACATAATCTGATTAATTGGGACTTCCCGCTTTGGAGGTTTTCACCTTAAAATAGCAAAAACAAATCCTTACTATTATAAAATGAAGCTAAGGCAGCAGGTCACAGCACCATGGCAGCTTTGTAAATACCAATCTGAATGGCTAATAATTAGAATGCAGGTACCATTTTGCTCCAGAAGAACAAAGAAACCCCCAATGGACGTGTTGGGTCGCAGCATCGCTGTGGATTAACATAACTGAGACAACATGCCAACTTATGAATGTTCAGAGGGATGCTAATTACAGTCAGAGTTTAAATCAATACCTCAGAGGAAACACTGCAACAAAATCCAACCAAATTGCCATACCCTTCACAAAGGCCTCATTAGGGAGAGGCGGCATTATCGTCGTACCGCTGCTGCTGCCCGATTCACTCTGTTTACTGAAATCTTGCAGCGGCCTCCTAATGCAGTGCTTTAAATTTTAATGCTCTGCATTCACACTCGAGAGTCTGGGGCTATCAGGCAGAGCTAAGCCAGATGCCCATCTCTCCAGAAGACGTCGAAGTATTACATTAGACAGTAAATCAACACGGCTTGTTAATTATTTAGCAAAACAAAGTGCTGCAGTCATAGACACTCCAGCGCTCGGCTGCGATGTTTAATCTACATAATGTATCTGGAGGGAGCAGCCGGGGGACGGCGGGGAAGGCGCGGAGCTCGGTCTCAAGCGTCACAGTGCCACGCGCACCAGCTTTCCTCTGCCTAATCCTCCCATTGGCGACTGCTTCACACGATTTTCAAAGCCTTGCCTTACTAGCCAAAGTGCAGCAGCAGGCACTTGCGTCACGGCAGTGTTTTAAACGTGGACAGAAAAGAATAGAAAAAAAATGTGTTTCACTTTGGGAACATGCCTCTTTTTAAGTAGTCTTCATCTGCTTTGCATATTCCTATAGTAATGAAATTATACAACTCATCGAATTAATCTAATAAGGTGTCTCCTTTTTTCTGTTCCATCAAGAAAATGCTTTGGCAAGTTCCTGTAATTTAAGTATATTAATATTGTATAGTGTAATACTGGCTGGGTCCGTGAATATTATCTACAATTTAATGGGATTCTTGGTAACCAGACAGTACACTACATACTGTTATAATTTATGCTTGCAGAGAGACGTGAGGGAAATTTGGGTCTTCAAAAGTAGAAGAGGGAAAAAAAAGACATTTTAAAAGTGATGTGCCTGCTTAATGGTTTTTGAATGAAATGAACAGTGAACGTGCGTGTTTCCATTTGACTGCGGCCACTCCTGCTAGCAATCGTCAAGATGCTGCACATGAGGCCGTGTGGTTGCACAGAAAGAAGGGAAGATAGGCGTGGGAGGACCTGGCATGCGGGCCAGAAATAATAGTGCGATGTACTCCGTGCAGCAGCCACGAGCATAATTATTTTAATAAGCTCTCTCTTTCCCCAGGAAGCGTAGCCCTGCTCAGCGTCTCCGTGCATGTAGCGCCATCCTTCTGTCGTCTGCCTGCCGTCAGCTCACTCTGACCTCTTCCTTCTGTCACCCATTAAAATAACACCAGCGACACGCAGAAAGGGGAAGAAAGACCAGGCGAAGATTATCCATCTGCCTGTATGTCGAAAGCGTTTAAAAGTTTCTCTGTAGCTAGATAAATGCTAGACACTGTTTGTGGTTGCCGGTAACAGTGACGAGAGTCGGTAATGAAGCACAGAGTAGATCGAGTTAGGGTCATGCCCCAAAGCACAAGCCAGGGTGAAACCGAAGTAGAATGCTATCTCGTAGAAGGCTGGACGTGCAGACACGCTAAGGCTAATTTAGAGCCAACGAGACAAATCAGCTACATGTGTTTGGTGTGCACAGGCACGAGAAATCCCAAGGGAAACGCACGTGCACGTGACACGCGAGGCATGAAAACACACCGTGAGCTGGAGCTGGGTTCAAACCACAAACGTGTTATTGTACTACAGTAATGAACCACGTGACTTTCAGGTGTTTAAGTAGTTGCTTCACATATTTGTGTTAATTTTGTTAACTCTTATTTGGAACTTAAATTAAATGCCATTAAGTTGCACATTATACTGCAGTTACAGGAAAATTGTTAAACAATATGTAGAAATGATTTTAAAACTAAAAATAAATATTGATATATGTCAACCAAGAAGGAAGTCAAGTCTTGTGTTACAAGAAGTGGGTTTTTACACAATTTAAAATTTAAAATGGCTTACTTGTATTGTCTTTTTTGAAGAATTATTTGGTGTTCTGGATAATTACTTTCGTGTTATTATTTAAGCCTCACAAACAGTCTATGTACAAACAACTGCTGTAAACATCCACGTTTTAATGCCGTGCTCTGACATTTAGTGTCTTAGCTGTCTAGCTAGTTGATCCTTTTCTATGTAAAAATAATGGAGGTTTCATATCTCTATTTAGACGATTGAAAATTCATCTATAATTGGCTGCCAGGTGTTATTTGGGGTCACTGTAGGTATAACATATGTTAGATGGAGAGTCCAATTTCTGATTCAATATATCCATTCAATTACTCCAGGATTTTCAGCACTGCAAGGCACGTGGTCCTACTTGTAGGCCCAGGAAATCGTAACACTGCAAGTCGTAGCCTTTGCCGCACACAAATGTGGGAAGGCTGAAATACATCAGCAATATGGATAACATTATAAATAGCAGCACTTTTGAATTCTGCATAATATTAAACACTTGCACAGTGCATGGGCAGGCAGAAAAAAACAAGCCCAGTAAGCTATAGGTACAGCCAATGTACTGCATCTACCTCTGAAAGGCAATCATTTGTAGTTCCCCGTGTATGTGTATTTGGAATGTAATTTTGTGTGTGTGTGTGTGTGTGTGTGTGTGTGTTTTGTTCTAACCTTTTTAGCCTAGTACTATGATGTGTTTTGCTATTTTGTCTTCTGGCTGATTGGCTAGTGTGTATCTTTTCTTTGTTTCTCGAGAAAACGTAATTAGATTTTGTAGGTTAGAGGTGGGACACACTGAAAGTTCAAGATAATTATTTTTTAATGAGAGAAAAAAATAAATTGTCTTTTTTTTGTTGTTTCCAAGGGTACATGCAGTGCCAATTCCTGTGTGGCTGCTGTCATTAGTGCTGAGACAGGCAGTCAACAGGACAAGCTTGCCTTTTTCAAGAGAAGTGGTTACCTGAGCAGGTGTGTACACTCTTACAGTGTAAATAAATGTGTGCAGTCCTTTGGGGGGAGGGGGCTTTGATGAGGACTAATAAAGGTTCCAAATATGCTATCTTAAAACACATCATATTAATGAAAATTAAAACTATTTGTGCAAGTAATGTATGAAATATTTTAATGAAGTAAATGAAATGGTTCACTGAACTGTTTTGATACAAATTAAACTATTGTTCTGCATTTCAATTAATTTTTCTGTCTGGTAAAATGGCATAAAGAAATGTAATCATTTTGAAAAAAGTTACAACCACACACCTCAGCAAGTACTTTGGTTGAAACAAGTGGTGCTGCATAACGCAAAAATTAATCCAAATTATGTTTATGATATTAAAGGCACACACCACTACATTGTTAGTGGAACATCATAATTGAAGGTTAAAAATATAAATTAGTTACACAGAAGTTCAAATGATAATGTCTGAGGCCTTCTGTTTTTTTCCATCTTCCTCAAAAAGTTGGAATAAGCCATAAACAAACCCATCTGTAAGCAGAATTAAGGCTGGCATTTTAACACTCTTTATGAAGTCTTGTTCTTGCCAAATGTAGGATGCTTCTTTATTTTTAATGGAAGTACAGTATATGTACTTAGCAATGTCCTAAGGGAACTGTGTTAATCACTTTTTTAACTGAATAAAGCTTCTTCATTTAAAATGGCTTATTTCCAAGAAAAGTGGTGTCGGAGTGCTCTCTTTGCCAAGAAGGTGAACAGTGACATTCTGTAAAAGCTGCCAATGAATACAAGTTTTTTTTTAACTATTTAATTATATAATACTATAAAATCATATTGAAATGCTAAGATTTGTACCATAAAGTTGCACTACGTTGCACTAATCATAACGTATCCAACATGTTCCTGGCAACAAAATCACAAGGTAATGCTAACTGGCAGCTTTGCCTTTCTTTGTTGCGATGCTGGAAAGCACAACAGCAAAAGCATTAGGTGGAGAAAGAAGGTAACGATCACACGGGGGCCTCGAAGAGAAAGCCCACCAGAACACACAAAAACGAAGGGCGCTGACAAACCCAAACAGCAAAAAAATGTAAAGCATTATTTAGCGTACGTCACACGGTATAGCCTGTGTCATGTAGATCCACTCGACATACCTGTAAAATGTCACGTGATGCGCAGTACTCCTCCCACTTTCCCGCTGTCTGCATGTGCTCTAAAGTTTGTCCATCGCTGTTCTTAGGCTCTGGGTCGAGTTGCTCTACCAAGTAAACATCACATTACCATTACATGGCACAAAGAAACAAACAGTGTAATGTTCACAGTGGTATTTATAGCATGATTATTTATGAATATATGAATATTTATTGAAAAGCAATGTATGTATTTATAAATATATGAATATTTATAAATATAAACAATTTAAATATACACAAATTTAATATTAATATTTACTTGGATTTTTGGAGATGCAACGCTGTTTCCACTTGCTTCTGGGTTATTTATTGTTATTTATAATCAGATGCAGTGCGCGTCAAAGAGTGTTAAGAATTCATGGGTTTGCATAAAGTACTGTGTTGCTTAAATCAATATTTATCACGTTAAATCTTATCTTAACTTTAAATCTGCAGAATTTCTGCCCCATTGGCCTTTCGAAGAGGCAGAATACAATGTTATTTAGCACATCTTAAGCACTTCGTATAGTGATGCTCTGTTATTTTATTAGATTTTTTTTTGTGCAGCTGCACATCAGTATACCTGTGATATTATCTCTCAAGGTTGTTTTAAGAGACGGATTCATGTCGCTGACCCTGATCACAACACAGTCTTATAGTTTCTGAGCCAAACTCAGCAAAGGCCAATCCTGAAGTAGACTTGTGCATTAAACACATTTGTTTAGATTTCTAAATTACAACAAAACCTGAAATTTCAGGTAGACATTGAGGTGTGCATTATAGCTAAGGCTTTACAGAATCTCCCAAAACTGGATGTGTAGTAGATCTATTCTTTATTTTTTCAACAGTACATAACCTTGTACATTTTTTGCTGTTTGAAAGCACCATTGTTTGACAGCAGATTGATTTTATATTTTTTTCCGTTCTTCTGTTTTTCCAGGTGTCCAAGTCTTAAAGCTTGTCCTTATTGCTAAGCACTCCTAATATGGAGGTAGCTACAATTTCTTAAAGCAGAGATTCTGCAAAAATTATGGCAGGGGAGTTTGAGCATAATTGGCTCTAATGCGTTCTGCATTATCCATTTTAGAAGCTGCATTCAAAAACAGCAGCAATAAGGCATTTCTCTAAAGGCAGTCTGGTTTGAAGCACTAATGGGCCTAACAGGCAGGAAATGCAATTTGAAAGAAGCTGATCTATGTAACCCATTGTTGAGGGTTAATGTTGATCTAATTATTAGCTGCCTGTGATGGAACCGCGATGCTCTCCGGCTTCCAGCAGGGCGGATTTTGGGACTGTGCCACTGGCTCTGTCGGGAGCCAGGTTGCACGGGGGCTGTGTGCTTGCTGCTGGCACAGTCCTCTGTACAGTCATTTTAATATCGTTTGTCACACGTGTGCGGTGTAGGTCGTCTTGGAGAACTGCCATATACGGACAACATGCTGCAGGGATGAAAGGGAACCCTGCTTTTGGAACTGATGGTGGCAAAAAAAAACATTTAATAGCTGCTGTGTTATTTGATACTGAAAATGTGGGTAAGTGGAGTCCAGGGGCGGTCAGCAGCGTGTCCCAAAGTCACAAGTGTCCACTGAAGAGACGTTGTAAACTGACATCAGCTAGAATTTTAGAGAGGACCCCCATAGTGCTGGCAAAAAGGCCTGTGGAATTATGACCTCATACTTCTAAAACACAGGGATTAACACGACTTCATCTGCAGTGTGATGTGTAGTGATTACTACCGGCCATTTTCAGAACTTAAATGGCCCTGTCTCTATGATTCTCTTTTCTGTCATACAGTCTTTAAGAACACTATTACTGTTTTGTTTTAAAGGCACAATAAAATTAGTTGTTTGCATTATTTTTTTTTCCAAACGTCATTGTCAAATATTAATATACAGTATGATTTTCCACTCTGTTACTGAAATTGTTTTTCAAATCATTGCTTTCAGTATGTCTAAACATTGTTTTTAAAGCAAAAGTAGGTCAAAATAAACGTTTCAGATCAAGATTAAATCAATCAGTCTAACAAATTATACAAAATGGCAGCAAGATAATATGATTGTGGTGGAAATGACCTTTTCTGTGTTCTTTTCTTTAGGAGTCTGGCTGGATTCCTCATAGAAACGCCTGACCTTTGTAGAATGATAATAATATTGTCTAATCTGAATGGCTGAGGAACACATTCTCCCGGGCTGCAGGAAAGGCTGCACAATCAACCTGGTAATAGGAATATTTAATGGACTCATGTTGTGTGTGAATTCAGTATATGAAATACACATTTTTGCATTTGTACCTCATATGGATTTTTAGAAAATGCACGTAATGAGATTCAATGCCATTAAATACTCCCTACAGGTAAATCATCATGGTTTTTAATGTTTTCATCAATTATCCCAACTTGCTTTTAAAATTCCAGCATGTTTGTTCAGACATTACCTCAAATAACCTCAAACATCTGTTAATATTTAATGATTATACTTAGCAAGACAGAAAGCTGTTTGATGGCATTTGTAATATCACTAAAATTGATTTGTTGGTTATTTTTAGAAATGAATATAAAATATATTTAATACAATTCATATTTACTTGCAACAGTCTATGTATGTGTTTGTAGTACTATGGGGAAAATAAATTTTGTAACTCTCTGCTCTTTCCTCTGAATAAAATATAACATAATTTAATGACATTTATAAAATATTGCATAATGTAAAATATTAAAATTGTAGCTGTTCCATAAATGTCAAGAAAATTTTCTTGAATTTAAACAATTAGTACTTATTGACTTTTTTAACATTGCTTTGTGTACAGTATAATGGTGTATAAAAAGAGGTAATATCTTGATAAGTGTGCAGCATATACTGAAATCTATTATACTGAAGTCTGATTATATACACAAAAAGCACGTCTTTTTGTGTACAACAGTGACATCTTTTGGCCAAAATGACCCAGAAAACCAGCTCTATTATAATAAGATACTTATTGAAATCCAGCAAGCATGCCTTTATATTCTGTTCATCTGTAACACAATACACGTGTGAAACAGTAACATGAATAACATAACCCTAAAAAACATGATGAAACGTGCATTTATGAATTTTGTAATGAAATGCAATTTGATCTTAACCAGTACCAATGTGTTTTGGATTGTTTCTACTTCTGTTTTGTTGAGCTGTATCAGTTTTGTAATATATTATTAATTTATTACTAATGCCTTTTGGTAAATAAGACTGTGCTAGCTTTGATTCGTGATGTTCTGTTGGGTGGAAGTTTTATTCCCACAAACTTCACATTCAAATTTAACTGAGGTTTTCCATTTCTGTATTACTTATTACTTATATGAATCTGGCAAATTATTTACTAAACTTTACTGTATAAGTAAGTGGTGATATTGTTGCTAGATTATTAGTTGTAAAAAAGCACTGCAATAAGTACATCCTTTAATGGTTTAATATTACTTTTATTTCTACAATATATATATACTCTTGACAGCAGTAAAGCTAATAACTGTAGCATAGCACTGATTAGCCCAAAAAAGGAAAACCTGATTTTGAAACATAAATTTTTGTACACGTTATCTAAACTGCCTAACCCTACTACTATTATTATGTAATGTTGTACACAGCATATGGCTTTTGTTAGGGTGGAATTTAACTATGCATATGTGCAAAACAAGGAGCACTGTCCTGGAGACCTGGAGACCTAAATTCTGGCAGTCCCACCCACACACTCTAACTATCTCCCTGATATGTCTCTAGGTCTCCATAGAAACAATAACAACTTACTGTCAGCTCCAACATGGTACTTTTATATGGTTTCTGCACTCATGGCACCATTACATATGCCATAGGTTTTCAGATAATTTATTAAATATCTGACAGGACTTAACAAAAGAAAAACATCAGTGTTACATATATAGTAGTATCAATATCAAAATATGATTCTGTTTCCACAGAGTGACTTGCTTTCTGTTAAAAAAGGTGCAACAAAAACATAGTGGAAGCACTGGATCAAAGAAAATCTCTTATATCCTGATTTGCTTTGTGTAGACCTCAGACAAACTTATAAATTTCCAGCATATTCAGATATTTATAAAGACTTCAAGCATGATATATAGCAAAAAAGCTCTTAGTTATGGAATAAGGACAGTCTAGACATTTAGCTTAGTTGTGAAACTTTCATAACTTCAAGGATACTATATATTATCTATTTCATGTGAACTTTGATTACCCTTTATGTTTGTTGATACCATGTTCTGAAGATGCCTGACATTGAAACCCTGTACCAGGCCCTTATCTAGTTAGCTAAACAACCAAATATTTGTCTGGACTTCCACACTGCACGCCTTCATAAACTTTCAGAACTTCTGAGTGTGCATCTGTCCAAGTTAGTTATGCATTTTATTATTACTCTTTTTAAATTTTAACTAATAACGTAGATTTTAGTTTTGGTTTGATTTTATTTCATGTAGTTATTGCGAGTCTGTAATTATTTTGACAGAGATTTAAAAATTTTGGAAAAGTAATCACTGCTTGTATTTTTAGCAGATCAGCATAAAAATTAAATGTTCTGACAGAATTTTTCATTGAAATTGAAAAATGTGGTTAAAGTTACCATGCACACCTTGGTTAGAAAGATCCTAAAGACTTATAAGAGATCAGGAGAAAAGTTAACCATGAATTATTTATAGTGGCTATTAATCCAAATGTGCTGATCATCTCATCTGAACACCATTGAGTAACAAATGATTACAGCAGTATTCTCTGCAGCACCTTGGGTGCTCATGGAAGGATGATTCTCAGGTGTTCAGGCTCTAGCTGGTGAACTATTACTGGAGTAAGGCAGTGCACAGTGGACGCCCAGAAGCACTCTCTTAAGAGTGCAGCTGTAAAGACGTACATGGTGAAAGAGTATAAGCAGGTTTCTGGTCTCAGCCTTAGCTGAGATCCACTTGCAGGACAGAGGTATGTCTCCCATTTTGTAGGCCTCATCCTGGACAGCACCTTCAGCAAAGAAATAATACTATAGAAAATTCTAATAATCATTCAAAGTATTATCTTTGTTATAAGAAATGCAACTAAATACAATTTTAGATGCCCCAGCTGTAGATGGGTAATTTGTATCCTGACACCTTCTAGTGCTATAATTGTATCAGTCTGTATTAGATAAGACACAGGACATACATACTGCATGTTCTTTACATAATAGCTACAGTTTGTGGATTTCCATTTCTGACACAAATGCACAACCTGTAGCTGTCATGCAAAGCATGCACGTTCTCCAACACCCAGTTGTGTACCTACTGTGCAGTTAGAATAGTTACACTAATTGTACATCTGCTAATGGAATTTGAGCACAAAGAATTTTAAAATTCATACTGACTTACTTCATGAGTGTTCAAATTCAACTTACTCACAGCTTATATACCTAAGTGTTGACTTCATTTGAGCGATACATCAAAGCACTTTTTTTCATCGAATGGTGGTCTATACAATAACATAATTCGATGTTCTATTTAATTGTATAGAATTTTGTTAATGGTACTGACATTTGTTCAAACAAATACATAAACATACCAACAGAACCCAATTACTTCATGTACCGGTACACATGAAAACCGCATGTCATGCTCTCGCTGTTTATGATTTCACGGTCACCAATAGCGCTTTTGTTTCCGCTGTAGCCTACATTAACACTTGCGAGGAACTATGCAGGCTGTTGAAACTCTTTACCCCGACAAAGTGAAACATAAATATTAATATGCGGCATTCCCAATAAAATATTTAACAAATACCGTACAAATCAATCAATGCAATATAAACTGTGCAATGATTCTAATTAGCTGGAAAATAACGTTCTTTAACACTTTCACAAAAATAAACACATACATAACTACAAAATAAACTAAGTACCTTAGAGAGAAGTAAATATCCTCCCTCTCTCGCTCTCTCTCTCTCTCTCTCTCTCACACACACACACACACACACACACACACACACACACACA
>JABJVR010000029.1:7002682-7060654 GCA_025773905.1 Chitala chitala
CACACACACACACACTACGAGCAATTTGGACACACCAATCAACCTAACCTGCATGTCCTTTGGAAGGAAACTGGAGAAAACCCACCAAGCACAGGGAGAACATACAAACTCCACACACACAGACCCAAGGCGGGAATTGAACCCCAGGACTGGAGGTGCGCAGCGACAGTGCTAACCACCACGCCACCGTGCCGCCTGCAAACGCTAACAAATATTTAAAAAATTTAATTCCTAATTTAAATGCAGCCAAAACCAATACAACACTCGTTAAAATTAAAAACCAGAAACAGAAATCCGTTTCTATAATTGGTCAAAAAGTTTAGTGAACCTCCTCCTCAATTTTCCCTGGATAACATCAATTTTAATCTCACATTGTGAAGACAGTCAAAAATAAGTAGACCCTAAGGGATATGGGGATATTAAGGAGGTATAAACAAATTCACATGCCCTCCCAGTATTTTGGTACCGGGAGAAATAAAAAGCTTGTATTAAACTAAAAAGCACAGACATGCTGGTGAAGTTCATTTCCATTTTGATAAGTCTTCACTTGAACGGCGTTTTACAAACCAGTTGGGCTCTCTGTGAGTAACAAAACGCAATAAACAGAGACACTCCTCTCCCTTAAAGGTCAGCAAGGCAGAAATCCAACAGGCGTTTCGAGGTTACATTCTCTCTCTCTCTCTCTCTCTCTCTCTCTCTCACACACACACGCACACACCATATTCAGTTATGGTACCTCTGCTTTCAGAGAGTTACTTTAAAACTGTACATTAGAGTTAACCTTACAATTACAGCACACCTCCCCACAATTTGCAACACTAAATTGATAAGTACGTACCAGTTGCAAAGGTTGTGTTTCACCACTTCAGATGCTGTGGTCTTTAATAGACAGACTCACACCTAAACATGGCAGGCAGGCATGAGAACAACCTCACCTAACCTATAATCCTGACCAGAATTTATCTCTAAGCAGATAGGGGAGCATCTTATAACAAGCCACACATTAAAAGGATGCCAAAAGATGTAAAAGCCATCTTTCTATGATTATCGGAGCTTTTTCAATTATATAGCAAAATAAATTTTTAAGTCACAATTATAAAATAAGTCTTCAATATTAAACATTGAAAACAAGTCACTTAAAGAAAATATTTAAAAACAACCTTAACAGTTCAGCTGTTTACATGGTTTTAAATTAAAGTACTAAAACTTTTCTGTTCTATTCAGTCAGACTGTAAATTCTCCTCTGCCTACCAGTCCGTTTGCCAAGTCTGAGGATTTGTATGCACCAACTTTACTGGAGGGGCTTTTGGACTAAAATTACTTTGTGCTCATCAGTTTCTTCCTCACTGATAAAATCATGCACATAAGCACAAACATCCTACTTACTGTTTCTGTTGACTGCTGGCAACACCACGGATAACTTTGTTCTGCCTGCTTTGTTAAATTGGGTAGCTGGAAGCAGTATGTGGTTCTGATGAGGAAGTAAAAATGAGAGAGTCATTAAACAGTCGTACATACACAGCTATTTTTCTTAGACAGTTCTGGCTAACTGAATATTCAATGTAGCTTTGTTTCTTGTATCTGTAATGCAAAGAACAACTTTTTATTTATCTACACTGTACATTATTGCTCAACATTACAGGAGAACCTGGTTCACTGCTGAAAATGGGGAAAAACAGATTTTAAGAATTGATACCAGTGAACATCTGCAGTCAAAATTTATTTAAAGTTATGTGAAACATATCCGAGCTGCGTAGGTTGTGTGATGAATTATCGTCACATATTTACCCTATGCAGAATTCCATCTGAGCGTTAGAACCAATTTATTTTCAAATTAGCTCTACAGAACACAGAGACACAGGGTTTAAACACTTCTATTATAGTAAGCACCCTAGCTTCTACTCTTTGTAAACATTTCTACATTGTCAAGTACCTAAGCCCTTTAGACAGCAGTCGGTGTTGCCTTTTAAGGCAGCACGACAGACAAATACATCTTCACATTGTTTCCCAAACAGTCGTGCAACTTTCACAGGACATTGTGCCTCTATTCCACAGGTTTGTTTATACAAAAAGGCACTGAGAGGTAAAACAACTTCTGTATTCTTCAGAACACAGCACAACTTACTGACCACACAAAGTTCTACCACAAAACGTGTTCTGAAAACGATGATTGGCAGAATGGCTGTGCTGTATAAACACCATATGTGTGACAGCAGGTTTCCCAAAGTCAGTCCACACTAAACAGAGCAGGCCTCAGGATGACTTGAGAGAGCAAGGCTGCCTGGCCACATCACAGACATAACTAAAGACACTGGGCACTCCATTCGAATCCTGCCAATAACCCTGATAAAAACATGTGATGGAACATTGCAAAATGACATTAAGTTTTCATTCTGTTCAGAATTTACAGACTAGTGTGTTATGGAAGATCTAGTCACATATGGAAAGTGTTCTGCAATTCAATTTCACAAACTAAACAAGACAAAGGACTCAGAAACAGCAACTCTGGGTGGGTATGTGTGTGTGTATATATACAAACTCACATCTGACAACTCTGGCTACTTCTCTGTAGTTTGCTTCATCCACTTGTAGTAAATGTTAGATCATGCATTTCATTTTTTTTCTCCAAGAACAATGAAGATTGCAACCCATATGTGGTCTGGTGCTTACATCACACTCAGGAGCCAAGAGCATGAAGAGCTATGAAAAATGAATTTTTGGTCTGTGCCTTACATTAGTCAAAGCAGCCACAGGGGTCCATCTAGCCATGCTAAAGGGCTGCCTTCATGCACACCTACATAAACTCATCCCAAAAAAACACTAACCCAATTCACACATGCACGCTTTTGTGCAGGAAGACAAAGAAGCTACTTGCACACTAGAAATACAGCGAAAACAGGTGGCCAATTTCTGCCTAGTTGAAATTCCCAAACAATGAGGCACAGGTGTGACACTAAGTGTTGTGTTATACTTGTACTGCGTGCATTAGGGGTTACTGTTCTGTATTAAGACTTGAGATTGTATATGTGGGATATAAAAATGCGGGAGGCTTGTTGTAAGAGAGAGTTGGAGAAAGGTGCATGCGTGGAGTGGTATTGTGTAAAACATAGTTAATAAAGTAGTTTTATTAAAATACAGATCTGCTTTTGTACTTTTGCATACCATACCCTCGGACACTACACTAAGGGTGCGCTCTGGGCTATCAGAAACAAAACTATGACTGCTGTCTGCAGGCTGTGCATTCTGTAAAATAAAGAATATTCATCACAGTGCTATCAAACATGAGGTGAATGGCATTCAAACAATACATTTCTAAGTGCAAGACTAAAACATGGCATACTTTAAAAATCACAAATTAAAACCAGAGCACGAGAGAACCTTGGCAAGCTTGTAACAACAGCATTATGTTAGAAAGGTCCAGGAAATACACCCCCTGCAACCTAGGAAACCAAATAGTCAAGTAAACCAGTAACGCAACCAATCTGCAAAGAAGTCATGACCAAAAGGACGACACGTGTGCATCATACGCTCTGAAAGTCCAGGGCTGGAGAAAAGCAGCGTCTATCAGGAACGTAACAGCTGTCTTTAAAGTACTCCAATGCACTGGACAGGGTAAATGAGGAGCACATTGGGATGTAAAACTATACTGATTTGTACAGTCTGAGGAGGGTGTTCAAAGCAGGCGAGGTGGTGTGATCAACTAGGAGGAGCACAAAACACTGAACACAGCCTGTACACAGGCAAGTGAGTTCATATAAACAAAAAGGGGAGACTGCAACTGACCCCACATGTTGTATGCTAACAGCAGGGGTTGGAATTGGTCTGCATCAGCGTTCTACATATCACTCAGAACAAACCATAAATCTTCAAGGGTTCAAGAGTCAGCAACTTATCCTCAGCCAGATGGATGTGACTGAAAGTGACAGTCATCTCTCACAAGGCTGAGAGCACACCAAACAGGAATTTGGTTTGTGAATAATTAAGGTCACAGTTAATGCGACCCACGGAAGGAATCATTTGCCAAAGCAGCTGATCTATCTTTGAAATGAAATCAGATCCTATAGAATGTGAGAGAATTTTTAAGGAATACAAAATCCCACAAAAAGAGTAAATAAATAAACAGTATTAAAAATACTGGAATAATGGTTCAGAAAATTTGAAACACATACTGAAAATGTTAACTAAGGAACCTTAAAAAAGTGGTGATGTTGAAGTCATTATTCTGTCCAAAGCAGAAATGTATTAAGAAATATGGGGGCAGTCAGCCGCTGTACATGAAAGTAAAAGGAAGATGAATAACATGAGAGGTTTTACTCCTGATCTAGCAAAGAGAAAATAGCAAGTGCTAGTACAGCATACCCTTAACAAAACATTAACAATTAACAGGTCATCATTTTACATCCTAGATTGAACAATATGGAACAATCAAAAAATCATGAACATTTTTATTCGTAAACTCAATGAACGAAATGAAAATGAAATACTGAACGAAAAAAAGCCTACAATTAAGAAACAAATAAAAATGTTACCACACTTTCACACCTTAAGCATTTTGACAAATCTGTAATAACAGTAATGGATAAAACATTCTGCAAATTGAATGTTTCATAGAAGTCCCCTATAAGTTAGGTGGACCAGGACTTTTATAGGAGGTTTTCGTTTATAAACTGTCTGGCTTCACAAGTCAATTTTATTAATCTATCGTTTTACCATACAAAGTCTCAAGTGTTCAGACTAATCATTTTATCTTGTGGTGTACACCACCCATAAAATATCATACATCCTGAAAACTGGAGGAACCAGCAGTTCTCAAGAATAATTATATCTACTTTCTGGACAAAATGAAAAGATTAAGCAAAAAATGAAAACCGTGAAACCTTAGAACAGCCTCGTGTTCTCTTGATCTGAAATGTTCCATGAAAGCCAAGCGCTATTTACTGACCTTATCTGGACAGGATGATTTTTTACATTTTTAGAAATAATTTAATTCAGCTGGGAACGCCAAACTACATTGGATACATACTTGCATCTACTTACCCTGTGAAAAGACACCACATAGAAAATGTCACCACGGCGATGGATCTCCTCCAAAAGATCACCATAGCTACGATGTGGTGCGTGGATGACCTGAAGTTCACCACCTGGACTCCTTGGGGTGCAGGGAGGGGCATAACACAAAGACATACATTAACAAGGCCTAAACACCATGTTTATTCTCATGTCAATTTAAAAAGTTAAGTGAATAACCAAGTTATGAGAAAATCATGGCGATTTTAATCTACAATTTAAAGAAACATAAGAAATTTATAGTATTTTGTTTTCTCTTTCTGATGGCTACCTTAGACTCATAAAAACAAAGAATATGTAATACATATTTTAAATGTCTCAATAAATATTCAAACAATAGTTCAGATATAATGTACATATAAAATGAAACTCTATTAAAAAATAAAATTATACAAAAAAAATGGTGTACTCCAGATTTTAACATTTCAAAGTTAAACCGTTTCTTAAAAAATGTTCTTACTGAAAAGCATTTAGTGTTTCAAAAATAGCAACATAAGAGTACCAGCTTACTTTTCAGACATGGCTGTGTGCCCAGCTGTCACTATGGCACCTTCCTTGTCTGATTTCTGTGTAAAGAAAAGCACACACTGAATAACAAACAATTATAAACAAATCTCAGCAAGCATGACCTGAAATCTGACTGAAAAGAAGCAAAATATTACATAGCTCACAGTACAAAAACTTTGTTTATTAAATTTAGACATAACATCAGAAGTCAGTTATTCAAATAAACACAGACAATAAAATCCCACATAAAACTCATTCAAGTGAATGGACAACATATAGATTCATTTGCATTTAATCACCGTGTGAACTGGCAGATAGCAGACAAACAGCAGCGGGCAGAACTGTGACCATTTTCTGTTACCATGGTTACAAAGTGTTGTGCCAGTCCTGTGCCAACAGAAGCCCCAGCTAATAAAGCCCTGCTGGTCCTGATTGAACTAATTACATTGTTCAGGATAAATAAGACCAGCTGAAACAGGACCAGCTGGGGGTATTCAAGGAGAGTGAGGACACTGGCTTTGGGGGGAGGGTGGTTCTTTGTGTATCGGTTCTGGACAGACTTTCCACTTCAGAATTAGAGTTCAAAAATCTGTAACTTTTATGTTCTCCACCAGTATTCGCCCTCTTTTACCCTGTAGTTTAAGTATTACAGCACTCATTTGTAAACCAATCATGTTGTTAAGCGTGCACCTTCACTGATGCTGCATGTACAGGAGGTGATTACACTGGAGAGACTATCTACCTGTCATGGCAAAGCACTAAAATGTTAGGAACAATTGAAAGGCTGGTGATGTAAACACTGACCACCATGTCAAAAGGCCCATCTGAGCTTGCACTGTTTTTTTGAAGAGCCATGGTGGACAAATATTAGCATGCTATACATGTATGTAATTCTGTCTTTTTTTAATTAAAGCCAAGTTGTAAGTAGTAAGATTATTCATTTGTAGGAATCCTTTATGCTTCTCTGCTATGCTCAGTCACCGTGTGTTCACAATGCTGTTTAGGATCCAAATACCTAACAGAAACAACAGTAGAACAAAGATATACAGTCAGTCAGTCAGTCAGTCAGTCAGTCAGTGAGTGAGTATACTTCGAGCAAAATCTGTCCATGCCAAAAAGGTAGACATCTGATGATTTAAAATGTTCATGTGTGAAAAAGAAGTCAGCAACATCTGGATACACAAACAGCCTTTTCTCAAAGCCAAGACAGACACCAATGATGCCAAAATTATTTCCATTGTTTTACTGCCATTAATATGTTTGGTACTTCACTGCAAACGATCCAGTGTCAGTGCTGTGGTGGTATGCAGTCTGGGTTAAACTGTGGTTCATCTGGGTTCAGGGATGAGGGGAAACAACTGTTCTGACAGTAAAAGGTGATTAGGAACTGTCAGCCTAATCCTACCTTTGTAATGCACAGCACTATCATGGTTATAATCTTGCAACAGTCATAACACCATAAAATATAACACACCGATGCCTATCACAGTAAGGGTCTAATCCTGCCACTGTCATTACATTATAAACCAGGTTTTTTTTTCAGCCAATTTATTTAATTTGACAACTATCTACAATATCAATTAAATTGTTGCTTCTCTTCACCCTTCCAAATCATTCGCATCTGTCTGTGCTTAGTCATCTTACTTTGAGAGAAAATAAGAGTTACAAAGAAGAAAGATAAAACTGAGACTTTTGTACTTTAAGATCTGTAAGAAAAATGTAAATTACACATTACAATACAAGTTTAGCTGAAGAATCATAATAGAAAATGTCTGGATAATTAAGCACGGCTTTAGATTCAAACCAGTAACAATTGTATTGAAATTGTAACGATTAATAAGCAGAATAGATAGGTGCCAATGACAGAGAATGCTTAATGAGCAGCAGTGATGTAAGGGACTTTTAACAAGAAATGGATTCAAATATACCGTAGCTGTTAAAAAAAATGTGAAGAAGCAACATCAATAATTCTTTGTCATGTCTTTTCAATTCTTATTAAAAATGAATGAAGATTGTTGAGAATTTCTCAACTGATACCATTAATACATAAAAAAGTCAATGTTTAATTGGCATTAAGGTTCAATTAAAAGCAGAAACTGTCTGAAGTAAAAATTCACACCCAATGCGGCCCTCCATAATTGCCTACTCTTGCCATAAACAAAAATACACATTCCACACAAATTAAACAAGGACCAGGCAAAAAGAAAAAACATAATCTTTATATCGTTATAGAATGTAATAAGAGATAACTATGAATTAACAAAATAATTCTATTGACATTCTTTAAAAAGAAAGTGTTGCATTAGATCTCTTATTTTTTTGCGATATATCTGAATCTGCTGTAATTATAGTACATAAGAGTTTGAAAAATCTCAGCACTCAACACGAGTAAATGACTTCCTTTCCCCCTCATTTTCTTAAGGCCACTCTGATGGGAAGGAGGGCCGTATAATGTGATATATCAAAGCCTCAGACCAAAACATGGGCAGCTCTTAGGACCCTAATTCTCTCTCTCACCCACTCTCTTTCATGTTGTGTCCCTGGGGGCTGCAGTAAATTCACTTTGAAACCAACAACACTGTGAAGGTAGACAAGACAACAGCCTGACCCACTCTGTACTTTTAACACAAGATGATGTACTTTACCATGCGTCTGGCTACCGTTCCATTCTGATCATATTAGAAAACCATCTTGCTAAATAGCTGGCCAATATGTCTGGCTGGCCGGCATTACTCAACTGTAAAACAGACCAGCTAACTTCTTAAAGCAGACCCACTACAGCTCACATTTACTTCCTGACTACATAGTGCAGCACCGTGTAAAGAAAGTTTCCATTGATGGTTTTTTTTATGCTCTGTTGCAAGCTTATTAGAAATGATTCCACTTTTAAAAGTGAATGGAAGAACTCAGCTCAACAAGTGATCTTAGTAACACATAATGAGTAAACTCGGACGAGCAGAAATGACATACTTGGACGGATGCTGGAAAAAGACGAAAGGAAAGATGCGGGAGGCAATGGTTACGAAACAGAGGGCCTTCAAATATCCATGTTCCTCACGCAGAGGGATTCCATATAGAGTCACAGAGCGCTTATCCGTTCAATCTACGTCAGCTCAAATCAAGTGTGCCACTTTTCTTAAAATACACTCTGTGTTGTGAAGAGCTTAATATGTTATAGGCATTGCAGTTTGGCTATTAACAACATATGGCTATTCTGTAGTCCTATTTAAAAAAGGACACAACCCAGTAAAAAGAAGTGTCATAACCACGAAAAACAGCCAGCAGTTACAAAAAGCTTTACTTCCATACGAATACTCAGAGAAGACCTATACATCAGCCCAAAGCAAATGGATTCACTGACACGCTGAACATACCTCGGTTACTCTGGCTCTCAGGAGGCTGCCATCCATTTGCAAGAACTTTGTCCTGTCCATTTCATGGCGCTGAACCCAGAGATGAAGATCATGACCTATTCTTCAAAAGCAAATAACCAACACTTAATGGCGCATCGGTTCTTCAAGGGCTAATAATACTTATCAGTATTTACCGTATTGTAAGCTTAACTATTTCAAAAATACATGTTTCAAAAATTTCTTACATCTTAACATTTCAAAATACAGTATTTACAAACTCATTGTGGTCAAAGTGGAATTATTTTGCCATGGCCATGTTGGGAATTAGAACCTTGTAAAATCTAGATGAAAAGGTCAAACAGGATAGAGTAAACTTCACTGTCCATAGTTCTAACAAAAATTCTGTCTTAATTTGCCCACTTTTAAAAGGGTCTTTTTTCAAGTTATTTCACACATCAACCTCATGCTGCACATATTAAAGACTGCTGTATTTGCAAAGTCACAACTACTAATACTGGGATGCTGATGACAGCTCCGCTTGGACACTTAATACAAATGTGGCCCCTTTCCAGTTCTGAGCAATCTAAAAACATTCAGGAGATTTCTCTGTCTTGCGATGCCCCTGTCTATTTGTAATTACTGTATGCGATAAGGGGGATACAGTATCCTCACAAAGTGAACTAAAGGAAACACGTGGTACTAACTTAATAGACTTTGTTCTGTTGACAGCTGGCTTACAGGGCACTATCGGGAACTTCTTCACCACCATCAGTGCCCTTTCCTCTGGAATGGACTGTGCAGAGCTGACAGAAAGATAAACAGGCAATTTGTCTGCATCGAGTTAATCACGCTGAACAAGACCACCTCCATGGATGGAGAGTGGTAGGCAGTCTGAGCATGTCACAACAGACAATTGTGCTAATGTACACAAAAAGTGTACAAAATGTAGTCGTGAGCCATAAAAATGTTTTCTGACTTTGTTAAAAACAAGCTGCAGTGAAGAGGACCAGCAAGCGTTGCTTCTGAGCAACTCAAGTACGTGGCCTTTAGTCTCCTCTGGGGACACAGCCAACCCAAACTCAGTCGGGGAGCAGAGCTAATTCTCCAAGGGCGTTCACATTCAAAAGCAATCTCATGACTTTTGTGAGACACTTTTTCCAAACAGCAAGCCTGATTACAGCTCAGCAGACATCTGCACGTACAGGCATCGCGCCTTTGTTACACACATCAAACCCGGGAAGATGGGTGCACTGGTCCCTCACTCATTCTTTAAATAGAAGCGCCACTTACTGTACACAGCCAACTGTCAATGTGGATGTAATTAGAGGGATTCCTATTTGTTACGTGGCAATACAATCTATAGCAGAGCAGACACACTGACATCCTGCAAGTTACTTAAAGATACAGCACTTTGGCATTTAATATGCCTGGTCTTCAACATTGTTTAATGCTCAGTTTCTGCTGGACATTATCAAAAACCAACTGTGTATTCTAAGCTTTGGCCAGCAGCTTCTACCGAAACAACAATATAGGAATTTAGTGGGATGGCTTAAGAGTAAGTGTAATCAAAGGAAGTAAGGGACAACGTGAAATAACACAGTATGTGAAAATATTATCATCATAGCACCAAACTGGGAAAACAACTTATTTGTTATGTGAACATGAATGAGGTGGTGCTTACCAGCTAACTGAGCAGCCTAACAACCTGAAATCATGGTCTCACTTATTCCACCGAGTTTTATTCACATGGAGAGCAATGTGCCAAATGCTTGTGTATGACCTCCAATGCCTGCGTACAATCAATTTCTGGCCAATACAGCTCAGCGCAAAGGGCAAGCTGCTTTCAGAGGGACCTAACCGGTGCTCATATATCAATAATGGTTATATTCCGTTTAATTTTTTCACATTTATCCCAACCACATTACACAATACGTATTTTTGTGACAGCGCATGAAAAACTAACAGCTAACGCAGTTTGCATATAATGCCCTCACTTTTGGTAAGTGTGCAAAACGTTCCATGAGACGACAGCAGCCAAAATACAGAAAAATGTGGAAATGACACAGAAACGAACTGTTACATAACCCCCATCTGGTCCAGTGAATAACGTAATCAACTACTTTAATTCCAAGTTCTATCAAGTGTCATTTGTAATATAATTACCAAGATGAGACAGTGCACATTACAGAAAACGTGAATACTCATGTCTTGACATAACAAAATGAAAGAGTATCTAAGTCATGGGTGTCGAAGCACGGTCCTGGAGGGCCACAATGGATGCAGCTTTTTGTTTCAACTAAGTTCTGCTGTTAAATGATCCTTAATGTCAAGTAAACATTATTGACTTTTTGTATAATTACTCTGTCAATCCAGAAGTTCTCAACAAAGTTCACTTGTTTTTAAAAAATATTTTAAAAGCATGACAAATGCTTACTGATGTTGCTCATTTTTTAACAGCTGTGGTATATTTTTGATCTTTTAATCCATTTCTTGTTAATGATCACTTGCAACTGTTTCTACTGTTTATTATTACAAATTGAATACAATTACTGGTTTGAATGAAACACTAAAATCATCATTCTAAATCATCCAGATATTTTCCGCTCTGATTCTGCAGTTAGAGTTACATTATAATGGGCGATTTATATTTTTGATACAGACCTTAAAGTACAAGAGTGTCGCTTTTATCTTCCATCTTTGGAACTATTATTTTCTCTCAATTGAGTTTTTACAGCAAAGCACAAACAGATACAAATAATCAGGAGGAGTGAAATCAAGCTAATGTAATTGATATTTAATTAAGATAGTGGTCAAATTAAAATAAATGAACTGGCTGAAACAAAAACCTCCAGGATCATATTTTGACACACCTGATCTAAATAAATTATTTTGCTTGTTGCCTGTTACAAGAGAATGCAGAATGTTACAGATGAGGAATCGAAGCAGAAATATTTTAAAAATATACAAAAAAAACTGTTAAGATGCAATTTTAACAGGTCAGTCACATTGTAATGTTGCATTTAAAGGAAAGTGGATTTTCCCATGTGACTTTAAAGCCAGTCAAATCTCCAAGGCATTTGTGTGTAGAAAAGTGAAGTGCACTTACCTGCTGGCATTGACATTGTCGGGGATTTCTGGGGTAGAAAAGCTTAGCAGATGTCTACTTCTGTGTACAGTCCCATCTGAGAGCTCGGGGCTCGGGTCACTGCCACGCAGGCTGAGAGGAACAATATTATCAGATACACATGGCATTCTGAAACCATACAAATGTAGAATTATGCGGGACACTGCAAGAGCTCAAAACACAACCCAGATGGGGCAACATGGGAAAATGTGAACTGTGACAGTAGGCATCACAACAGGAAAAACATGTTTGTAAAACTGAAAAGACAAGGGGGGGATGACAAGTACATGAAAATATATTAACTCACTATGAATGTCAAGATTATTAAACATTCGACCATAAAATGCCAAAATGAAGCTTGGGATCTTTTTGCTTCTACGGACTAAATACAAACAGTTTGCACAGCACAATAACTTCACTTGAAACCCTGATTTCAAAGTCAGTGAACAAAGACAGCTGCATTTCTGAACGCCCAATAAGCCGGTACATGAACTTTTCTTTACCCAGCCCACTTACCTCAAAAATGACTAAACAATATATAAAGGATTTCTAGGGGAAAAATTACATTTCCACACTTTGTGAGTTCCCAAAACCACTACAATGCTATTTAAACAGTTTTATGCAGAAAAAAACAAAACCTGGAGAGGGATTATACAGAACTTTCAATAGGTTTCTGGGTTGGTGACCACAGTGATTAAGCTCATTACTTGAGTAATTTCAAACAGAACATTCTCATCATAAGAAGGTGAATACTAGTCCAAATGGCAGCATGAAAAAATTAATTCAAGCCATCAAGAAGACATTAACAAAACATTAAAAATACCTAATGGTCTGACAGGACATGTAACACGCTTGTCTATTTTGTGACACCCTCTGGTTTTTCACTCTCGGAATAATAATTCTTTCAGCTACCTTAACACACACTTACCCAATCTGACCAATGTTCCAGACAAGGAAAACCAGAATAGCCATGAGACACACATTTCTTCTTCTGGGGGACCTTTCCTTCAGAGAATTGTTCTAGAAAGATTAGGACAAACTGAAATATATTACATTGTGTTTTCATACCATTTTGTTTTAAGTTGAGTAACTATTTGACCCATCAAATATTCACCATTCTTCTAAGTTTTTTATACTCATTGTTAATTTTGTAATAAGTTCATTCTTGAAGTTTTTTTTCTTTTTAACATGATTAAGCCTTCCCTCTCACCTCTGTCAGTAGGCCCTCCAGCCGTTTCCTAAGGGAGCCATTCTCATTCTTTAACTTCTCATTTTCAGACAGCGCCACCTTGAGCCTGTCCTCCAGTGTCGTTAGGTACTCCTTCCTTTTCTTCCGTGAGAGGGATGCAGACTCCCGGTTTCTAATCATTCGTTGCTGTCTTCTCATGACATTTATCTGATGGGAAAATTCACAAGCAGGACTTTATTTTCCCAAGAGAAACCCTGCCGTGTATACAGTCATCTAGCATCACATTTCTAAAAATAAGGGACCACATGTCTGTTGTTGAAATGGACAAAACAATATTCTACACCTCAATGTAAGAAAAACAATATAAAACAAAAAATCTAAAGTAAATGTTAAACTTGTTCCTGAGCCATTGCCAACTGGTTAAAAGTATAAGCCTAAACTTAGGATGGAATAAAATCAACAAAATTTTGCAATTTAGTCCTCTTCCAGGTCAAGATGTTATAATAACCTTTGTTTATTGTATAGTGCCAACATCTGTTCATAACAAATAATGAAAATATTAATAACTTGAGTCAGGAATAAGAACACAAAATAAGCACATTACACATTATTACAGATACAAGTTAAATCAAGTTTTATCTTCATAAGTTCACAAATGTTTTTTTTTTTCCAATAATGAACCAAACAAGAAACAAAAGCAGTTTAGCAGCTGCTATATTGTACATAAACAGTACTGCCCAAGCAAGAATGAGAGCTCATCAAATACACCAAGTACCAACGTGCACGACAGCACAAAAAGGCTGTGCTCTGGCATACACGTGCATGTCACTAATGAGGAGTGATGCGGCGTGACTCAGGAATGCTGGGAATCTCGAGGGGATTCCATCATGCTGTCTTTTTTTTTTTTTTTCTTTCTTTCTTTTCTGTGGTTGCAGAGCAGGGCAACAGAAAGGGCTTAAGATGAGCTCAGCACAGTCCCAGGGTCACATAGCCACTCAGCCATTCAGAGCACGCTGGGACCGATTCCGGTCCACAGCTGTGGTTATCACAGCCGGTCACAGCACCAGCCAGAACAGCTGCACCTTCTCAACAGGTGCAACCACAGCCATGGAAAATGTGACCCGGAACCACGGACAAGTGTGCCAGGGGCTCTTATGAGGTAATGATGACTGCACCATGTGTCTGTGTGTTTCTTGCCAAGTGGCCCAGTGCACTTTTCCAATCTCACGTCACGTTATCTGCACATGCAGATATAAAACAAGA
This sequence comes from Chitala chitala, assembly GCA_025773905.1. Classification (NCBI taxonomy): domain Eukaryota; kingdom Metazoa; phylum Chordata; class Actinopteri; order Osteoglossiformes; family Notopteridae; genus Chitala; species Chitala chitala. The sequence continues at coordinate 7,017,186 of JABJVR010000029.1, forward strand.
ATTTCCTGACAAATTTTTTTTTAATTAGGACTGAAAACCGTATGTATATATTTAAGTAAATGGATGTACAGTTAATGCATACGTGTATGTTTTGCACTGAAAAGTCACTGATGGGAAAACAAATGCTTTCAAAGTCCCATTAAAAACACTGTGAAAGTGTTGGCAATTTAAGGTCAAGAAAAAAAAAAATTTTTGGTTGCAAGTTTGCTGATTGTACAGATGATTATCCCAAGGGATGGAGGCATTCCTGAAAGCACAACTCTGTAAAGGAGCCAGAGACAATAAAGTGAGCTGGGGACCTGGCCCAGAACACAGAGGAATCTACAGCAGGCCGCACCCTACTTATCTTTTGGCTCTTCAAACCACGATGTTCTCTCACCCACACCTTTTTGCAGAACATGCGTCCTCACACATACCCCTTAATGCATGCAGCTTGTGTTTTTGCAAAAAACAACAAAACCAACATTATGCATGTTAAGATATTTATTACAACAAGTGCAAGATATGAACTTTCATACTGGAGAATGTACAGTAAAACCATGCGATGAAGCCAATTTGGATAAAATCCTATGGCTCCCAGTTTCATAGCCTGTGGGTAATTTTATTTCTTCCTCCTTCCTTTCGTGGGAAAAAAGTTTTTTTTTCTTTTTTTTTGTCAATTACATTAGTCGGTTCAACTTTTAGTTTGCCAGTTCGTCCATACACGTACCAACAAAAGCTGTTTTCATTAGCAATTTGGATCGCATTCTACAGCATAACAAATAAATTGTATAAAACATACCTTGTTTAAAAATCTGCTCAGTAGCAAGTAGTAGTACAGTGAAGTGTTGATAATATTCATCTGAACATAGATTTCTTGTTGGATGGCCCATAAACATTAGTATATGCTGAAAAATCTGGCATTCATTTTTCATCAAAATATTAATACAAATGTCAACTTGTTAAACAACACTAATAACCTTTCATACTCATACCCTATGATCAAGACCAGATCCCATACTGTACAAGGCCATTGAACGTGCACTTCCTCTACGTGTTAGAGTTTCTGAAATGGAAACATGCCCTTAAACTCTTCTTGGAATTGGAAATTTTTGGGGTGATATTTGCTATTATTTATGAAATGATATTGTAGCGACCGCTGCGTGTGGCGGCGGGTCGGCTACATAGATGGTGATGTCACCCCAAGGGTCAAAGACAAGTGACCGTTTGGCTTCCAAAGCCAAAGACTTGAGTCATTGGCTCAATGGACTAATCCCTTGTCTTTGGTGTGGGCAACCCAAGTTCGAGTGCTGATTGCACCCTTGGTCCGGTGCAATGGTGTCAGGAGTGGCATGAGATACTTTGGCCGGAGCGAGGACGAGGATGAGCGGGGGGCTACGAAGGGGGCAGTGTAGTGACCACTGCATATGGCGGCAGGTCGGCTACATAGACGGTGACGTCACCCTGAGGGTCGAAGACAAGTGACCGATTCGCTTCCGGAGCTCAGTGGGCTACTCCCTTGTCTTTGGTGCGGGCAACCTGAGTTCAAGCCCTGAGCTCGCCCTCAGTCCGCAACAATATTTGCAATCTTAGGCTCCTTAGTGATTAGTAAATTAAAATATGCAAACCGTTGCGACAATTCTGCTCCAAGTAGTCCATAACTAATAAGACCATTCTCTCAAAATGACCACTGTTCTTAGTATTTTTACATCATGTCGTATTGAATGTGGTAATGAAGTTATACATAAATTAGTCACTTAGCAGACGCTTTTTATCCAAAGCGACTTACAACATTTCGCATCTGTTACAATGAGCTAGCGCACAGTGTCTTGTTCAAGGACACACCAAGTGGCTGGGCTGGGATTTGAACCGGGAGACTTCTGCATCCCAGCCTGATGTTCTACCCATTGAGCCACCTGGCCACCTCACATGACCTCAAACCACAGCCTAACTAAAACTAATCACAAAGACCATCCCCATATCCGCAGAAATCATTGCCATTGGCTGAATGTGTTGATGTCTTAAACAGGCTGGACAGCTGAGAGAGCCAGGTTTCTATTGCAAAACATTACGACATTCATCCCAGACAGATTTCTCGAATTTGCACGCACAAAGAAACAATATTGTATGACTGGCAGAATAACAGGAATCTAGACACAAAATGCTAAAGAATAGGAGAGACCCAAAATGTTGAACAAGTGCTGCTGCGATGGTTTACGAAAGCCTTAAGTAGACAGCTGCCTATCAGTGGACTTCTACTGATCGAGAAAGCGTCAAAGTTAGCTGTAGAACTTGGCATACAAGACTTCAATGCAAAAAATGGATTGTTGGAGAGGTGGAAGGAATGGAACAGCATAAAGTTTAAGAAGCATCATGGGGAACTCTGAGAGGAAAGATGGGTCACAGAAACGCTACCATCAATAGTCAGTGGATACGAACCGTGTGATGTCTTCCACACCGATGAGATGGGGCTTTATTGGTGCACTACTCCATACAGAACATTGGTGTTCAAGCACAGTGAAGCTGATGGCAGCAATGTGCTATAGGAACAACTGACATTGTTACTTAGCTTAAGCCCATGGTGACAGGAAAGAGTTGAAAGAGTTGAAATCCATGCTGTTTCAAGAATGCGAAACAACTGTCTGTTGAATATGAGAGCAACAAAAACACCTGGATGACAGGAATGTTACGGATCAAGTAGCTGAAGAAGCTTGACAATCTGATGAGAAGTTGTAAGCAGCAAATTGTAAGGCTGTGCAATAATTGTGCAGCCCACAGAGATAATGTACAAATGTAATAACGTTATGACCAACATCAAACTTGTGTTCCAGCCGCCAGATACGACCTCTTTAATCCAGCCAACGGAATGTTATAACTGCCAACTTCAAACATCATTACAGATCACTCATTTTATGACTGTTTTTTTGAGGTGGACTCAATTCCAAGCACCCAGGCTGCTGAGCTGGCCAGAAAACTGACACTGCGGGACTCTTTTCGTTATGGTATAGGAGGCATGGAGCCGAGTCACACTATTGACAGTTTCAAGTTGCTACTAATGACCGAGCTTCACTAAGGATTATAATAACACAAATGAAGGTAGTTCGAGTTCAAACAATGATAACTGCAGGAAGGACAACTTCAAGGATTCGTCAGTTGAGCTTCCGGCTTCTATAACATCAATGATCTGCCGAATTCAGCTAACAGTATGGATGCCAAGAGCTGTTTGGGAGAAATGGATACAGCAAACATGCAAGACTAAGACATAGAGGAGAGTGTTGCTGCCCTCGGATGGATGAGACATGCAGTCTGCAGAGACATTTCATTTGTGGACGCACTGAAGAGTCTACACATGCTGTGTGGGTATTTGCAGGCAAATGGCTGTCAAGACTATGGACATTTTTGCAACATAAGTAATCGGATATACAATATTAATTGTGAAGAAAACTGTACAAAAACATTATTTTCATAAAATGAAGACCGGACCCACTAACTGATTGACACTTGGACATTACAAATGTATGTATACAGTATATATGTACTATATTATGTATGTAGATATTTTGCGATTTGGTGTAATTACATTAGACTAAAATGCTTTAATGTGAATGGGAATTGTCTGAAGTTGTTACTGTATTATTAAGATATATTCTACATTGTAATCTAATCTAACATGTCTGTGTAACCTCATTTTAACACTCTATCACACTGAACTTTACTGCTCGTACTAGGCTAGTGGACGGGGTAACTTAGTGATAACCGAAGTACAGCATGCGAGCTCTGAATGGTTAAGTGTGTATGTCAGTCTGGTCCCGAGGCTGTGCTCTTAAACGGAGTCGACTGCCACCAAATTTTGACTGTCATAGAAGGCAATGGCATCCGATTTGACAAACAAAAAGTGACATAGTAATGATTATTGTTTGAAATAAACAGAATCGAACACAGAAAACCATTTCTATGCCATGTGACCTAAATACATTTTCAAATATAATATAAAACTTATAAATATAATTTCCTGCATAGACAACTGTTCTTTCTTGTCTTCCAAAACTTTTTTATTCTATACATTGTTTTTTCAGGTAAGGTAAGGACAGCACACACTTCCCACACAGAATTCTGTAAGATAGGTGTGTCAGTGCTCAAGAAAACAAACAGCCATGTCTGACACATCCAAACAGTTCTGCTCTGTGGCTTTCCCTACTTTTATGATGGCTCTGCAACAAGGTTCTATAATGTCCAATAGTTTTGGTGATTAAGTTATTTGTATTTGCAGCACAATGTTTTACACCGTTTCCTTAGAAACCTTTTAATTCTGGGAGCTCTGCCATTCTGAGGTCCTGGGAACAAGAAGGCTGTTTAGTTAGCAGGCTCTGGAGGTTTGCAGGCCCTCTATGAAGCAGTGGCACCACTCAACATGCAACAACAGGAAAAACATCCCAGCCTCCCTGAACACAATCTGTCAGGGAAGTCAAAGCACGCAAAACGCAAAGGTTTGTGCATGTGCGTCAGGTTAGGATTCACAAATGACAACGCTGGGGTAGGCTGTTCAGTGCTCTGCAGCACATCCACACATCTTAACGCATGCTGAAGCAACAGGGTTGCCACCCAAAAACTTACGGTTCTGAGCCCCAGCGCTAATCCAGCACGATAACCTGATTAAATACGATAGCAGCTCAGCAGAGAATCCCCACATTGCTAACAAGTCTCCAGAGGACCATGACCCGCAATACCATGTTGTTTCCATTTAAGACTAGAGAACATCTTACTAATTCTCCTTAATGAATGGATGACAAAACTGAGTGTTCTGTTGCAGGATTACTAAACGGTGAAATATGATCATGTTTACCCTGGCATTTATCCATACACATTATGCCCATTGTTTTTTACAAAGTTCCTAGCTGTAAGTTTCCCAAATTTACTTGCAAAACTTGTGCCCATGTTAGTCGAACAGGCTGTGCATCGTACTTATCAAATGCTGTTGATGGCATGAAATACTGTGGGATTCTGATAACATTAGCACAATCAAAAGCATCTTGAAGCAAAGATAATGTTTTGTTTAGTTTGTCATGTAATCTACACGACCCCAGTTCTATTACCATTTCAGATGGCTGAATTTTCAAGAACAGCCTTAGGTCTATGTCTTTTGGAAATTCATCAGCTGTCACAAACAGAACAAATCAAAAATCTTTTCGCATAAGTGACTAACACTCAATAAATAAGTATTTTTGTGGGGAAAAACCTTTTAGCAAGCCAAGTGTCTTTGGCATTAATCAACATGCAAAATAATTTGTAATGACATTGGAAACAAGGCAAATATCCTGAAACCAAAAGTCAAAAATAACAGCGATAGTATTAAATGGCTACATATTACCAAACCCCATATTTTATCAGCATAAAAACCAATTTTTTAGGTTTATGTCTGTTTAAAATCAAAAGTAATTACAATGAAATTTCAATTTCAGGAAAGAAATGTTCTTATTTTGATATAAACAATGTAAGCTTTTGCCAATTAAGCCACAAAACTACATCTATAATATTATGTGGTCTGGTTTTTGGAATTTTTTTTTTTTGTACACGAATTATCATTTTACTAGTTCTGCTTTGCAACAAATACAATTTCCACCTTCTGCATTTCAACAACAATAGAAGTTAAGTGCAAAAAGTTGTCATTTCATACTGAAAATAAAGAAGAAAAAAACTGGGGACAAATTCTACCTGTTGCAGAATGAGGGAAAAAAAACCCACATGTGTGAGGCCCATTGTGGTGTCAGTGTGTCGTAAACGTTTATTTTAATGATATTCCAGCCTCTGCATCACCACTGAATTTAAGTATTCTTTAAAACATATCAAGAGTAGACTGATGAAAGCCACAAATAGCTGAATACACCCAATTTGGTCTGTTGAAGCACTTATAAAATTCACACCTGTTTTAAAGAAGGCAAATTCAGTCTTTGTAACCAGTGGTTGCAGTAAATGTTAATTAAGCATACAGCTATTTAAAACTTACACCAGAGATAACTCTTGCTAACTTTGCCTTCTCGTTCACTATTTTACTAAGCCCCGACAAACCCTAACTTGGCTAGACCTGTTTATTTTTCTGTTACAGTCAGAAACAAGGGTGTGCATTCTATACTGGTGACATGGTGTTTTTCGGAACAAAACAAATTAAGGTCACTAGTCCAGTCTGGTTAAAAAAAATATTTTTTTCCATTGCGTGGTTTCTTGGCTACTATTGAAACAGTATTAAACAATCCAGGAAAATGCGCAAACTGCTACACTAAAGAGTCATTTCAACTCTTGCCTATTTCATATTAAATTGGCAACAGTACTTTTTTAATCCTGGGACGTCCACATGCCAGATAACAGCAGTGAAATCATGTAAGCAGCACAGTCACCTGTGACCAGACAAATGTTTTCTTAACAACACGCAACAAAATCCTGCTGTAATATTTCAAAACACATTAAGAATCATACCCAAACAAGTGACATTCCACAAACCCGCTATCACTGTCACGATTCTCAGCATTTTGAAGCAGGACCTCCACACACAAACACACACACACACACACACACACACACACACACACACACACACACACACACATGCTACTGCTCATCACAATAAAGAGGGCAATATCACAGAATCAACCGCCACATGCCAGAGTATGTACAGCAGGGCATTGTTAACAAGCTATACAGTCAGGCTCATGACAGTACATACACCCCAGTGCTGAGGATCACGCAAATCAAGGAACTCTTGCATTTAATGGCATTATAATTACAAACGTGTGTGTTTTTCAAAACTCTAACCAGCTTTGCCTTATAATATAAATGCAATGTGTCCCAAGAGTTAAAATGTGTTAATTGCAGTATTAAAGACCTACAGCTGTTTCTAAGCCTTTCCTTTAGAACTGTAAGCTTTGTATTGAGCAAACCAACAGATTAATAGTACTTTGATGTATCTGTGCGTAAACACAATTAAATGGGAAATCCCCCACATGTCAGGTGGGAGAATTTTATAGTGACTCCTTAAGGATGAGAACACCAGAATTACCAATGTCTCAGACAATAGCGGGCTGTACTGTCATTACAACTGTTTAGTTATCATTCAATAACAAAAAAGTTAATGATTTAACTGCTTCAAAGTGTCACGTGCAGATGAACATGTTAAAAAACAAAAATAAAATCAGCAGTCTGAGTCTATGAGTCTATTGCATGATGTTAAATAAACATACCTCATGAAAGAAAAGGAGACTTGAAAATATAACGGCACACCCAGGTTTCATGGCACTTACAACCACATGCTAACTGGCAAACAGCATAGGCTAAGGGTGGAGCAAACATGCAATAACCAGGAAACAGCAATGCCTAAAAAGCTCTGCCTGCACTGGTTGTCATTGTTTTTCCTCTTCAATTCAAATACTTAAAAAAATTAAGCTTGTTTATGTCATGTCTTTTCCTGTATCCTAAGGTTTTCCCAACAAATGATACCAGATTACTAAAAAAGATACTTAAACGTGACTGGAAATTCATGTGACATTATGTTGGGATTATAAAAACATGAACACGTGAGTCATTTACTTTTCGTTTCTAAATTGGAGTTGGGATGTTTTTACTTAAAGTACTTTAGAGTGAAGTCTCTACACTACTGTAGACAAAAACAAATTACTTGATTTCACAAGCATATTAATTTGAATACACTGTTTTCAGTACAGCCAACCACACTCCACATCACTAAGTTTAGCACAATATGGGAATGACAACATGCATATATAATAGGGAATGTTTGTGCAAAATAGGATTAGATTTGCTTTTTCATTCGGTTTTTTAGATGTTCCAATAGAAATAAAGGGAAAACATATTTAATAAAAGATTTGTTATGGCCACACAAAAAATGTTCATCACTGTTTCTCCCTCTGTATATTTAAAAGAAAGTCAAAAAAGTGAATTTGTTATAAAATGCTTTAAAAATTTGAAGAGTACTTGAAATGCTGGTAGAATATGATGTCAATGACCTGACAGAGACAAAGAAAAAGATACCACAAAAAACCCGTACATTTTTACTTCCTAGTGTATACGGTATGCTGAGTCGAATGTACTTTATGATCTTGTTATTTGTGTAATACTTCCCATACTACAGTTCTGCTTTAAGGTATAAAACCAAATCACCTTGCTGTACCAAGCTGCTTGGCTCCAGCTCAACCCAGTCAGAGCCACACAGGCAGTCTATGAATTTTTACAAACTAAACTGCATCCAGATGTATAACGACCAGGGCTTCAGCATGAGGATAATGATAACACAAATTCCTAGCGTTGTCAGAGAGCATGGCCTCCTGGCAGGCCTTAAAAGACAGATTTAGGGATCGTCTCCAGGAACCTGCTTGTTTGGTTTCTGAGGATGTTCTCCGTGTTCCTCTCATGTTCTTGATGTTTACCAACTGAGAAGCCCCCGAGCAGCTCAGCTGCCGATGAGCAGCTCCCCACATGCGCCACGCATGCAGCCACACGCCCATGCGAGACATTACCGAGGTCCAGGTGAGTGTCACTTACATTGTCTCCAGGTCCAGCATTCTGCAGTGTCCCTCTCCCCACTCCTGCTTCCGTCTGGACAAGTCGTGCTCCCATGTGCACCTGAGGGTCCGGGGCAGACATCGGCATTGTCGCCTTTTGGGCTGTCCCAGAGATCGTGCCCAGGGCTGGAATCACAGGAGGACCCAACTGCACCACCTGGGCCGGCTGTGAGAGCTGCACCGGATGTCCTGGAGGAGCATATGAGATGAGCTGAGAACCTATCACTCTCCGGAGGAGGGGAAGCCAATTTAGTAAGAACTCTTCTGCACACAGTGGTACACTTCTAGGCCCAAGGTCACACTTGTCCCAGTTATTTTAGCATGAACTCAACAGAAAAACTACAGCTTCTCAAGCTGTAGTACACAGTGCCGGAGACAATATTCTAACAGTGTGGAAACACTGGTGTGTCTTATTACAGTGGAGCCTGACTCAAGTCAATTAAAAAAGGAATATATGAGTCTTTCCTGTATGAGAAATAAAGAAAACAATGATTTCCATGATGTCTACCCTTATTTATCACACAAGCACTAAGTGAAAGGGGGGAAACAAAGGAGTTTATATCATTGCTTTCTGGCAGCTTATGTGTGCAGAATGAGAGCCCTCTCTCAGTGTGAAAGCGTGGCACAAGCAGCATAGATAAGGTACAGCAATGCAGAGGATTGGGCGGTGCCCATGGCAATGAAAGGTATGTCATGTTCCACATGACTGGGGAGGAGTTGGCTTCATGATAGAGAGAACTGACTAAGTCTGTCTGGATCAAAAGCTGGGATTCCTTTCTGGACCTGCGGGAGAAGGAAGCTGATACAGCACACAAGGCCACAGTTAACAAGTCAAGATTCCTCTCCGACCAGAGAGGCAGAGGCTGTGTTCATTTTGGCAGCACCGAGACCCCTGCATGCTGAGCGTTTCCCTGAAGAATGGAAATAAAACGTGTCTATATTAGGCACACCTGAGAAATATGCATGATCCACTGTCTATAGGTCTGTGTATTACGTAATTTATTCCCGATATCTTCAAATGAAAAAAACATCTCTGAAGAAATACTTAAGTTATACGTTTTCACAATTATCACAAAGGTGCTAAACGGTAATTTGATATTAGCTTAAATGCATAAATAATTAAAATTTCAGCCTGCTTAACACTGATCATTCATTTAATATAATCACTAACTACAGAACGTAGTTAATTAAAAACTCCCCAGTTACCAGTTTAGATCCAATATTTAATAGAGTACTACAACACCATACAGAAGGAATACAAGATGAATTGATGTAAATAATAGGGTAACACACTATTTCACACAATCCTGTATTTATTTTATTGCTAGGAAATGTACTTAACCTAAATAAATTCAGTGAACCATTCTGCAAGTGAATTAAATTGATTACATGTGTAAGTACACAGTAAATTTCTGGCAAGTCTTCTAAGACAGCTCATGGCCTAACGAGACGTTTATTCACTTAAACAACAAAAGGGAATGTATTACTGTAAGAGCCCAACCATTGTAATTGTGTAAAGAATAAAATGTTCTTAGTTTTCCACAAAGTACAAGATTAGTCAGCTTGTTGTTTTTCTGTGACCAAGGCTCAACCGAAAAGCACTCAAAAACACAGAAAAGAGGTTTTGCGACATCTGCTGGTCGCATCATAACCATGCACTCATTTAAATTCGAGTACAACTTCAACCGTCCATCCAGAGTAACTGAAAGAGAAGCTGAGCATTACAGGAAAAACCCCTCAGCTTCTTTCCACGTTTTTAGCCAATTTTGTTTTTTTGTCTTGGACTTCATTACATCACATATATCTACATCCTCACTTCCTGCAAAACCAGTAGAGTCACATTTCCCCAAAATGTTTCACAGTAAGAAAGAAGGTAAGAAATCATGCACAGGAATATCTAATGGCTTGATGAAACAGCAGTTAATGTAATACATACACATCATCTGGGTTATTCTTTTCTACCCCTCCAGCCCTTTTCACTCAGTACCGCAGAACAAATGTAGAGTTCTACTAAGGCTCCACAGGACAGAAAGGGCCCTTACCAGTAAGGGGAGTTGGCTGCATGGAAAGGGGTAGGACAGTGTGCAGAGGCTGGACCACAAACATGCTGGGCTGGAGAGGAGCAGTTGGGCAGGGCAGAAGGATGCTGCTGGTGACTAGCCCAGGTGGCAGTGACACCTTTGGGGCCAACAGAACAGTAGTCTTCGGGTCTTCAGATGACTTAACTTTCACATTTAAAGTAACAAGTAATCAAAAATAATAATTCCATACAATCTGGTGTATATTAACAAATGCCATCATCTTCAGACTGGGTGCCTGCGTTATACTGGAGGGTATAGAAGGACACTAAAATATTATTTTTAAGTTTATAATACCTTTGCATGTTACTAAAATGTCACTGTAACTTAGATATGAGTAATAGATGCTGAACAATACATTAAAATTATTAGCAATAACATCTTGATTGTGATCCCATGCCTACATAATGGGTAAGTCTGCTAAATAAATAAATGAATAAGCAGGAGTACATGTGAACTCTTGCCTGGAAAGGCCCTCACCTTTGGCAGCCTTGCTGGACTGTCTCAGTGGCACTTCCCCTGGCCTGACAGCAGGGCAGCTGCTGGACTCAGCGTAGGCGGACACGGGGGACAGCTGGGTTGGAAGGGACAGGCTCTCATCCTGCAGAAGGTCACAACGCAGTGACAGCGAAAGGACAGGTCACACCTCCAGCGCACCTCCCTCACACACACTCAGTTCCAATTTATCTAAGGTGAGCAAGAACGATTGGTACAGCACGTACTTTGCCAATTAAGTCACTTTTAGCGTATGGCGAGTACTGCAATTATGCACCCAGCATGACAGTTTTCATTCAAAAAATATATATATATATATTAAGTGTGCTAGGACAGCCATCAAGCAGACTGCAATTTTAACTTCCTCTGATGGGGTGTAAATACATTGGCTCCAAAATTATGTTAATACCAACTGATTAATCTGCACCCTTTTAATAATGATGCACATCTCAAATGGCTTGTGGGTAATTAGTTTGATGATGTGCTGCAGAGTGATTAAGTTGTTAATCAACACGCAGGATTTTTAATTACAAGCTCAGGTCCTGTGGGCACTGAGCAGGCACAGCCTCCCACCCCCTTCCACCCCTGCTCAACCCCCATAGCTGATGAACAGCTGGCATGAGCTGCAGTTGCCCAGAAAAAAATCTGGGCCAGCTGGCAAACACCAGTGCTTCCACCATGCAGCCAGTGCCACCCAGAGAGGGCAGGGGAACAGCTTCCACTCACATGTGGGCCACAAGGTGAGAGAGACCCTGCAGGGCTGGGGAAAGAGGCGGGGCCTGTTCTGGGACACAGGGAGCCCACAGCTGTCTCTGCATCTGCAAGAACAAACAGGAAGGTTTAGCATCATGTTCAGGCACTGCAATTCTCCAGCCAACATGCAGACCAGGCCACATGAGCTGAATAGAGAAGGGGTATTACAATAACGGCTGTTGAATATTTTGTAATTGTTAGTGCATTGGTATGTCCTCCTATAGCATTAATGACAGTGTGTACCTCACACATTTGTGCAACAGTTCAAAAGACATGGAAATCACAGCTATCAAAAATATCTGAGCTTCAGTTGGATTGTTTTTATATGGAAAGGATAAGACTCAAACAAATTCAGAAATGTACTAACTTATTAAATCCAACTGTTTATTCAAATTGTTGTGCTGATAACATGATTTATAATGTCAAGTGTTTTTATTAAATTAGAATAGAATACAAAAAAAACTATTTCACTAGTGAGGTCAGGCTTCTGGACCCCACCGTACATACATATACACATAATACCCTGTGACAGCTGCACAGAAAATCTATCTACATTAAATCATATGTATGTAATCAATTAACCTATCATGCTTCATAACACAATTCATAACTCTGTTCATTATTCAAAGTCATACACAAGGTGGCTGAAATATTAGTGAGTCAGTCACCACACAAGGCCAGGTGAACTAAGCCCCAGGGCAGCTCATTCCTTTTTTCCATCCGTAAGGGATAACACTGTTGGCTCTGGTTTACCTGCGCAGCCCCTGCCGCAGCTCATGTCATCAGGAGAGTCACAGTCCCAGAAATTTAAGTCCACGTCAAAGTCATGCTCTGGAGAACCGTCGACCTGTAGACCACAACAATGCATCTGTATCCACATCAGTCTAACAACTAAAAGCATCACGCTCACAGACAGCTTCATCCTCCTGTCCACAGATACCAAAACATGTCTGGCTTTTCAGCTGTACCCACTGGCCGTGTTTCCTGTATCCAGTGAATGGAATCAAAAGTATAAGAATACATGCAGGGAAAAGGTGACTTTATACATTCAACATAATACTTGCACATACAAGTAAATATGTCTGACATTAAGCATAATGGCTACATGTAGTGTTCATGTTCATTATTCATATTACTGTTACAATTAATCTCCATTGGAGAGCCATATTAAGCGATCATAATCATTCACAGTCATTTGATGGTTCCTTTGTTTGTGTATTACTGTGAAAATTTGCAAGGTACACACAGAAACTCACAAAAGTAGAGTTCTCCAAGGCAAGATGCAGATCGTCACAATTTCCCAGCCCCAGTAGTTCATCCAACAGGCTGAAGTCTGTCCAAAGAAACAAAAAGTTATTACACGAGTAAAGTACAGTGTCGGGAATACACATCAAAAGACTATAAACAAGCTACAAACAGGGCATGAAAACTCTAGACTTTTATTTTAAATTTCTTAATTTCCTAATATTTGAAGGCAATTTGTAGAAAGGTAGACATAAAAATAATTGTGAAAATTATTGATGCTATTGTTAAAACCACCCAAACAGTTTTACTTTAAGCATAAAAAGTATGTCACGATGATTAGATTTTAGAGTTCATTCTTTCAATAATCATAGATTCATTTATGGATTTTACTTCGTCCTGCCTGGTACAGTATATATATAAAGCCTATGACTGGACTTTCTGTCTGATGAAACCTGCATCCACATGTCATGTACATCGCTAAGTCCCGCCTCCTCGACTGGGAGGACAAATGAGCAGTTCTTTCGTAACATTAGTGACAGGAGGCTAGAGGTCTCTTAGCAACGGTTGCGTTTGAGTTAGCCATGCTCTCGCACAGTACAGTACTTCTGGTAAGGTTAATAGATTTTTCTCAAGAAATCAGGAATGATACAACTAACTTAAACATCTCGGTAGTTGTCTAACTAAGGTACCTCACTGATTAGCAAAAATAAAAGAGAAATTACTAACACAAGTAGTAGAAAACCAGCTGTTATCTAAATACGTTGTAATACTAGGTTTTATATAATTGTCCTATTTAGCGTTTATTTGGTACAGGGTGAATACATGGTTTGCTGCCAATATCGTTTTATAAACAATCATGACATACCCAGTTTGTCGTCTCCGTTAGTATTCTCCCCGGTACTGCTGCCTGTCGAGTCGATTTGACTTAACACATCTTCGAAATATACCATTAAATCTGACGCCATTTCTTCCTGAATACATCAGTTCACAAAAAATAGAAAATAATGAAACTACTTGTTCAAGTTCCTTTCCAGCGTTCCTCCAGCCTATGACTGGACTTTCTGTCTGATGAAACCTGCATCCACATGTCATGTTTACTGGAACTACGGGTAACGCAAGAGGACAAAAATCTTTAAGGAAATTACTTTTCAGTTAGCGATAAGGTGGTTCTTCGTTGTACAAACTCGTTTTTATCATATTATTGAAAAAGTACATAGCATTGACAAATTGTTAATACGGATGTAAATTGAAACAGCGTGTAGTTAAAGCAAAGTAAACATTTACACAAAACTCTTATGTGGTACTTGTGCTCATTGTTTTTAAAACGTAGATCATTTTTACGTGTTTTTGTTACTGTTAAAATCAGTGAAAACTTATTCATGAGTTTGTGATTTAAATGTGTTGTCTTTAGGAGAATTTTTCTGTACTAAAAGTAAAATTTTGTTTAGTTAAAAACGATTAAAACATCCATTGGATTCAAATAAAGCATCCGCCGTGATTCACTAGAACTATAATGGACTAAAAGGTCACATAGCATTTCAAATTAATCACATTTCACAAACATAGAAAAAACAAATAAATATTCATTTTCACCAACCTGATACATACATAACTCAACAAAATAAAGTTTTATGTCATCTTTAATGTTAGTTCTAAAAATTTCCCATGATTTTTTTTTCATAGTTGCGATACATAATATTGGTTTCAGAAAACTACTATTATATAAAAGGCGTTGTTTGAAATTCACGGTAAATTATGCGTTATTACTAACAAGATACATGAGAAATGACAGTGCCGTCTCAAAGTCACTTTCAAATTTCATAGATCCCGGTTAACACGGGTCCTATATGTACCAATTTTAGGTCGGGAAATAAAACAATTAATTTTAAGTTGAAAACACAAATGTACATTTGTTGCCTAAATACGAATTACATGTAGTTGAACTTCTTGCATTCACAAAAACAACAATAAACACGTCCGATAGGGGGCAGGCTGATGATGTTAAACAGTTAACTTTTCGTGTCAAGCAGATGGAATCTTGGTGTCGAGAATCACCCACTGTGTTCAGCTGAACACATTAAGGAAGTGTTATATTTGCAGTTTTAGCACCGTATGCTATAGCTGAGACGCAAACCAATTTATCCTAGGTTAGATGTTTCAATTAAGAAACCACACCCAGTTTTAGGTAGCTTTATGGTAACCAAGTAGAATCATAGATTGTATTTATTACATCCGATCAGCCTTAAAGAAATTATTCATGCTTTTTAACACAATTCATTTTGTGATGTTGGTGTACCTATCTGCCAATCAAACTTGCTTTTGTGTGGATGTTCCCAGTGGCAGCAACTTCTAGGTGTAAATAGTTTTGTTGGTGATGTTCTGATTTCCTCTGTATTGTGTGTAGGTGTGTGGACCTACCTGTCCTGCATTGTTATGGTCATGCACCTCTTCCTCCAATGTAAATAACCCCGTTTGTGCTTCCCTACCATGTATCCATCTATTAGCTCATGTTGTAACCTTATTGTACTTTCCTGTCTAATTGGCTGTGTTGAGGGTGACTTACAGTGTGTTTTGCATACTCACTGTCCTTAATGCAACAAATAAAAAGATTATTGGTTGACAACAGTCTTTGTTTATTTGGTATGTGAGGCAAAAGTTTTTGATATCAAACTAGCAGTCAGGTTCCAGTTTGGAGCTTTAAAGGCAGTCCTGCAGCAGGGGTTGGAGGTACTGAGGGAGAACACAAAAGCCAGGTTACTGTACTACAACCGCAGATGACAGAGTGGAGACAAGCTAGGGGTGGTGGATGCCAAGCTATGTACTCTGGCATGGTGAGCCTACAGTGACCACCCCACAGCAGTCCAGGAAGACCTGGCTCTCCAAGTCTTCTTATCAGCTCTCCTACCAGAAAGGCTACAACATCAGGTATGCCTCCTGGCTTGTGGCAAGCATGCTCTGGCTGTCTTATCCACCTCTACCCAGGCTCTCGCTGACGTGCATTTGACAGGGCAACTGAAAATGACAGTGGTGCTTTATGACAGGTCCTAAACAAAAGTTGCAGTGACAAAAGGGTTTTCTGCTGGCACTGCTGAAAGAGAGGCATCCAGTGCAATTCTGCCATAAGCCTATTCCTTGAGTCGGCAGGAAATGAAGAAGAGGTAGCACAGTGAAGAAAGTGATATTGAGCCACTTTTGGTCACCATCAAAAAGACTATATTTACTGTTGGGTGCCTTGGCGACTTCAGTTGCCCATTCCTGCCCTACCACTGTTGTGCCCTAATTGACAGTGTTCCACCATCTCTATCATCAGGGCAGAATTGCAGGGACGAAGACAGCCTCGCTGAGTGGCTGGGAGCCAGTCAACTCCCACCTGAGAGGGTGTCAGCAGGGATACCAGAGTGTCATTGCATTCTTTACCTGAATGACCTGATCATCCATGCAACCAGCTTTGACAGTGTGGTGGCTAACCTGTGCCTGTTGTTCAAGACGATCAGACTGGTGAACCTGAAGGTTGGAATGGAAGGGCTTCCACAAGTTTTCCCAAGCCCCACTTCCATCCCTTCACTCTGGCAGGCATAGACATCCTGGGCCCCTTCCTTACCACCAATGCCAGGAACTGCTACATCCTCATGGACATGGAATAAGTTACAAAATGGCCTGAGGCATTCCAGCTTATATTAAACACACACAAGTTTTATTAGAACATATAAAAAATGAAACACACAATTAACTTTAAAACAAACAACAATCAAGACACTGAAGAACTGAACATAAAAGGCTTTCTCCTGCCACTGTATGGTATAAAGGATGAAGTGGCTGTTCCTGATGATAATGTGCCAGACGATGTGTCCCTTTAATACTCCAAATGGCCAAAGCCCTGTTTTAAAAGGATATAGATCTAAAACTTGCAACACCAAAAGATGCAACTCACAAAAAATCAAGGCTGTGGCATCAAGTCCAAGAACACAAACACTAGTGTGGTGCATACTAAGCCAGTTTAACCGCGTTACCACAATTTCTATGAAGGACCAGGCCTTCTGTTCCTGGGTGAGCCATGATGGCAGCTGTCACTGGCTCTATATAGAGCACATAAAGCAAGACTAGGAGAGGACGCCCCTGTCTAGGTCCACTCACCTTGGAGCACTAAATCACTGACAGAGCCATTGACACAACTGCCAAACTCAGTATACAAGGTGTTGATCCATCGTAAGAACACCGGCCCAAACTTTAGTCTTCATAAAACTCTGTCTAGGAAGTGATGGTCTACCCTGTCAAATGCTTTCTCCTGATCCAGACTCACTAATACTAGAGGGAAATTTCTGTTCTCGACCTAAGTGATAGCGTCTTAAATCAAGTGAAGATTCCAACATATCTGGTACACTGCAGGCCTGGTTGTTATTAACTAAGAATGACATGGCTTTCTTCAGGGGCTCTGTCAGGGTCTTTGTAATGATTTTTACATCATCACAAACCATGGTTAGGGGTTTCTTGTTGGCACAAGTGACAGATTATTTTAACGACAGACACAGGAAGAATGTGTCACAATGCTCAGTGTATCGTAATCTTCTGCATATGGCGTTGTGTAACTGCAGACCGATCAAAGAGCCTATACTGACCATTGAAAACACCTACAATGGGCACGTGAGCTTTGGGACTGGACTTTGGAGCAATGAAAGAAGGTCACCAAATCTGATAATTCCCATTTTGTTTTACATCATATATATATATATCCTGAGAAGGGATGGCTCCAGGCTATACTGTGGCAAGAAGACAAGCTGGTGGAGATGTGATATGCTCTGGGAAATATTAATCTAGATATGCATGTCACCTACCTAAACATTGTTGCAGACCAGGTATATCTCTTCATGTCAACTGTATTCCACCGATGGCAGTGGGCTCTTTCAGCAGGATACAGCACCCTGCCACACTGCATGAATTGTTCAGAAATGGTTTGAGGAACATAACAAAGATTTCAAAGTGCTGTCCCGGCCTCCAAATGCCTCAGATGTAAACCCAGTCAAGCATAAGTGGGATGTCCTGTACTGTAGCACCACCTCACAGCTGAATTTAAAGGATAATGCCTTGGTGCCAGAATGAAGGACACAATGCTGATTATTGTGTGTGTGTGTGTGTGTGTGTGTGTGTGTGTGTGTGTTTTAATCTGGGTTTTTACAAGCAGAGAAGCAGAGGGTGCCTTTCAGGTTTAAACTGACAAACAGCGGGACTGAAGTGCTTAGTCCTATAACCCAAAGGGTTTCATAGAAGGCTGTGCATGCTGGTGACTCCTCTGTAACCTTCTGATGTACTGAGAGCTCACCCTTAAATGACCCCTTTTTCTGAGGAAAGATCTGGGGCACTTTCAAGGGGTCCCCTGACCAATAGTAAAACAAAGAAAATGCTGTCAGTTGTGAAAATGTTTTAACACTGAAACTTTCGTAACATGATACTATTACTACTACTACCCCTACTACTACTACTACTACTACTAATAATAATAATAATAATAATAATAATAATGTATTACATTCAATATACAACATTTAATAATGTTAACACATTAACAGTGAGACAAATTAAGACAAATAAGCATTTTTTATTACAATACGTTTTTAATATGTTGGATTTTTATTACTTGTTGAATTCAACATATGTACAAGATATTGCTTTAACTGAATTGACGAAAAGATTTAAATTAATTATGTGTTAATAATCAAAGTCTACCGTGGATGTATCGTGGTTAAACTCAGACAAATGAGTGCCAAACATGATAAAATCTCACCGAAACAAAAACGTGGGTGCGATGCACTGAATCGAGACCGTCATTTTAACAAACATTACTGACGTCTTTTTTGAACAGTTGGGTTTACCATTTTGTAGGTGTCGGTACCCGTCGCCGAATGCTGGTTGTTGTCATTGAGAGAATCCCTCCTTTGAGCACCCCCCTAGCTGGCCCCCTCATGCGTGCCAGCCTTGCGGCGGGGAGAGTTCAGCAGGGCACAAGCGAGGAATTCACTGAGATGCTGCTCCATATAACGGCACGGTTACAACTGTCGGAAACGAAGAAGGCGACAACTCACACAGTATGGACAATGGTGACACATATCTACGTCTAAGTAAGTATTTTACACCCATGGTTTCATTATTAATTTTTTTGTTTGTTTCTGATCAGCGTATTTCGAAGGTATAGAGTTGCAATGCTTCACATACAACGTTTCGTCAGCGGACTTCAGTCGGGATGTGAATCCATTGATTTTATCAGTATATTTAGCGCTGGTATCGCAATGGATGTGTCAATGAAAACGTGAGGTGCCGCAACTGATACGGGGTCAGAGGTGTGCGCTTTAATTGCGCTCATGTAATTTATGGCCTTTAGAGAACGTCTCCCGTTATTTAGGATGTTGGACTACACAGGAAAGCGGGGACGATTTCGTCTGTATTTCAGATTTCAACAGAGTCCGGTGTTCATTGAATCAGACAAAAAGGACGCGAACTATACTAAGATTGTTTATACTATATATTCGATATATTTAAGATGAATATGAATGTGCCTAATTAATTAAGGGAAAGCAGATAGCACGTTTTGTATGACGTTATTCTTTGTACATGTATTTATTTAAATAATTATATAAATAACTGTTTTGCGGCCGTAAAAATTTACGCAAAATAGTGTTGTATCCTTTACTTAAGTATGCATGTTTATCTTTTGTAAAGAATGCGTTATTAGGCAATATTTATGCATGAATTATGTAATGTCGTTTATTATATTTTACAGGGCTCTGATTCACACAGTGCTTTAAAATAAAAATTCATATTTTACTGTTACTAAGGCTGTTAGGCCTACCCGAGCTGTCTTTATATAATTCCAAATCGTTAATGTTATTTTGCACTTAAGAGAACATGACAGACAGTTGAACTGAGTTTTTAGTTATTTAGAATTTTTTGTGTTATGGGTTATAAGTGTAAAAACATAATGTTTGGAACTAAAATGTCGCTTTGATTCATCTTATAGGTTGGGGTCATTTTTTGTTTATCACTGATATACTGAACTTTTACATGTACTGCCAAAACATTTTTTTACTTTATGGACTGAGAGCTGCATTTCATGCATTGTTTAAATAACTGTTTACCTGTGTAGTTGGAATTTGATGTCTGGAAGCTGAAACAGTGCAGAACGATTTAAGGCTGTTTCCAAACAACCAAGATCTGTAAATAGCAACAGCTTTGTGGCACATTATAATCCACATACTTGTCATACTTTCCATTACAGTTTTGTGTTTTACATTTATTTGCATTTGTCAGAATTTGTCAGTGTTTTTGGGTGCATCCAATAGCTTGTATGTTGCTGTTATTTACCCAAAATGCTAGTCGAGTAAAAATAACAATAATGGAAATGTTGACTGTAATGAGTTGGACACAATTTTATTTGTTGCAGGTGTTTCTGATTGTGACTTATTTCAGATATGGTCAGATCATTGTGTTCAGATTAGTAATACAGAGCCTCATCCAGAGTGGGTATGAGTTTGAATAGAAGTAGAGCTCTGAAGTAGAGCAATTGCTTCATCTTGTTTTTATGCTACATGAAGAAGATTCAGGTGTATGAAGTATACCCATAGATATGCAAACATTTTCATAAAAACAAAAAGGTCAAACCCACAGGCCTGGAGTGGAAAAAACATTACAATTTTCTGATCCATTGTCCTAACACATTAAATTTATAGCAGGGACAAAGGGAGATTATAGTTAAGATTTGTAATGGGAGATTAAAATTCTGGTCTGTGTTTAATCTACAATAACCTCACTGTCACTGTTGTAATGTATACATTTCTCATTAATTCTACACAGTGTAGGGTGTGCTTCCTCAGAGCTGGTACACACAGGAGTTGACTGGAATTTGTTGAGTACCACAGGTATGAAGGAAAATTTAATGATACAGATCATTTGTATTCATTTAAAATCAACAAATTCAGCTATAGATTTTGTCTGGCATAGGTTGGGTCTTTGAGCTGTTCAGTAATAGCACAGCCAGAAGTGGTTCGTTATTAGCCATAATGTAAATTAAATAAATAATAATACATATTATTGTCTTCACATTATATTAACTTTGTGTTACGACCAAAGCTCTGCTCGTTTTGAAGGTATTTAGGATTTACATGCAGATTTTTGTGGTCAGGTTTTATGTAACACAACATAAACTAAACTGTAGTTTCCAACAGCCTTTTGACTTTCTTGCTCATTCATACTAAACTGACCTCAAATAATTAACCTACAACCAACTGAAACACAGCAGGACTTCAATAGAAACAAAAACAGGAAAACACCTGATAAAGAGTTACACATAAAAGGACAGAGCTTCCAGCAAGATAATAAAGACTTGCCTTTCGAGGTAAACCCATAACACATTACATGCTTTTGCACTTTTTTGAATGTGAAAAGTATGCTACATTTTATTTTAGAAAAAGGAGATGCTTATGCCTTGTTGTTTTCCACCTTCAGGGTCATGGGTTTGAATCCATCTCTCATGTGTACATGTTCTCCTCATGGTCCTTCATACACACCAGAAAACACACGGGCCAGTTGAACTGGTGACTAAATAGTACTGATGTGCATGGAAGTGCCCTAAATTGGATTTGTGCCCTATCCAGGGATTACTCTGTGTTTTCTGGGATGAAATCCAATACTGAGCAGGGCAAGTGATTTGAATTCAGTTCAGTTCAGTTTATTTTTATTTAGCACACTTTGCCTCAAGACACAGAAATAAAAAGAAATGCAACCTACACTGATAGAACTTCAACGTGAATGGGTGAATATTTTAGCTAGGTACTGGTAATTCAAGCAAGTAGCCTACACTGACCTGTAAGAGCCTGCTGTGTGTACATCATATACTGTACAGTGTATCTTGCAGCAAATTGCACGTTCGTGCTTTTTGGTTATTAACTGTAACTATGTTATATTAGCCTTCTCCTGTTACAATTCAAAAGAGAGTGTTTGATGTCTATTTTAAGGCTTCAGAATGCCCTTTTGGCACTCTTGCTCCACTATGCAGTGTGTGAGAGACTACAGGCCTTAATGAGCCTCAGGGCCTGTTGCTGCAGCTACTCATACAGCACGACTCTGTTTGCTGCATTACACTTTTCAATCTCTTTGTGGGCAGTGAAACTTCACTTTGTGCTTAAATAATCCTGTGATTTGGATGTAGGAAGTCGTGGCCCATCTACACTAAACTAATGGCTAATGTGACGTGCCATAGTGTCTGTAATATTCTCTTGGTGTTGGAGTTGTTGTGTTTT
This sequence comes from Chitala chitala, assembly GCA_025773905.1. Classification (NCBI taxonomy): domain Eukaryota; kingdom Metazoa; phylum Chordata; class Actinopteri; order Osteoglossiformes; family Notopteridae; genus Chitala; species Chitala chitala. The sequence continues at coordinate 7,039,590 of JABJVR010000029.1, forward strand.
GTAGTGAGGATGTGGGAGGAAATGTACCTTAACTGTAACTGAGGTGTTTGCACTTCACCAAACACCATCTTCAGAGAGAGCGAGTATGTGTGTGTGTGTGTGTGTGTGTGTGTGTGTGTGTGTGTGTGTGGGAGACTCTTGATTTCTCAGAACTCATAGCTGTTCTGTAATATTTCTGTTCTACAGCATACGACTTTCTTCAATTTTGTCTCGAAACAATTTTTGTTCTTGCTCCACCCGTTAAACAGTTCATAGGCTGAGTAAGTCCTATACCTGCTCTCCTTTTTAATTTTTAGTGGTTGTTTGTGTTACCTCTGTTGTATTCCTCACATGGGGCAGAGTTTGGAATCTGAAATTCATTAGATAAAATTCAGGCGCTGGAGTGTAAAGCTGCTGCCATCCAAACAGACTGCACATTGACAGTGTTCTAGCAAGCAGTCTGTTTGACCCAATTATGGCAGGCCAGCAGTGTGAAATCCAAAACAAACAAAAATAAAAACCCTTCAGCATTTACTATAGTTAGCCGTTAGTTATTGCTTACTTAATCCTCTTTTCTTATTGCAATTCACCATGAAACCTGGTTGACAGTGAGACAGATAGCAAGTTTGCTGCTCTCGAACCAGTCTGCTGTGTCCTGCCACAACAGGTACGGTGGGCCTGCTGTACTGACACCCGCTGCTTGCTGGAAATTAATCTTATCTGTTCCAATAAACTGCTCCCCCAAGAGTGATCCAAAGATAATCTCAGTAATCCAGTAAACGGTGCTGTCTCCACCTGTGTACGACTTTGGTTGTGATGTGTAACGCCAACACCCCCCTCTGCCCCAACCAGAGGGGGTCAGTTGACACAATTTTGGTTTGTGTGTTTTTGTCTCTGATACCTGAAGGACATTTTGTTTTTTTTTTTACGCAGCCTGCCTTGACTTTATGGAGGAGTGCATTCAGAATTTTAGGTTAGAACTAACATCATAATTTCAGATCATAGTTCTCATTGTCAACCCAAGCAGTAAATGGGAGTCTTGGTTTGGTCACTAGTTAACATTATCATCATTTGAATGAATTATCCTCCTGCCTGACCTCTTTTTTAATTTCCTTCGTGTAATGCTGCAAACATACTGCCTGTGGCCTGCCATGGAAGACCATTGGAACAGGTCCAAATCACATTCTATAATACCTGCATTACTGGGGCAGACTGTTGGAAGAGACTGTAAAAGCACAGCTAATTAACAGTCTGCACTACCTACACTGTTGGAGTAGACTGTAAGGTACATGTTACATTAAATATATGGTCTATTCTCTACCTACACTGTTGCAGTAGACTATAAGGTGCATGTCAAGGTAAAAAAGCCAAAGGTTGTTGTCTGTGCAGTGCAGAGCTTTGCTTTTTGTGCCGTACCTGCCACAGCTTGGCACTGCTCGTTTTGCCCAGTACTGCGTGTTCATCCCAGCTAAGTCTGTTTTAATTGAGGAATTAGTATGACCACAGGGACCCATGTGAGTCTTATAGTCCTGGCGTCTGTCATTAAAAGTTGTGTTATACAGTGGCGTTCTGTGACGCATGCTTGGGCACACCTATACTGTGCCTTTGGAGACATCAGGGAACCCGGCTGCTGTCTCTGCAGCCGCATTTAAACATTTGCACAGTGTGTCCCACACTGGCATTGTGTCCACTGTTTTTATTCAGTAATAATAACACTGGACAATAGAACACCAGGTGTTGTGTGGGATTTCGCCTGATCAGTGAGCTCTGTAGTTAGTTCCAGTTTGTCTGAATGTGGGCTTTGATTTGCTTGAAGAGCTTCTGCTTATAACTCCTCACAGGGTGTTTTGTTACTGGTCTCATTATCTCTGTCTTTGCTGTTAACCTGCTTTTTAATTCGTTTTAAGCAATCACCGGTGAACTTTTTTGTGTCCTGTTAGGACCGATCCTAGTTCCTTCTGCCAGCTTTATAGCTGTGCAGTCTGGTCAGTTGTTATTCACCAGGGAGCTAGTTAATATTTACAGGACACTGACTTTAATGCCTTTAAAAAGGACTTCTGATATCACACCAGCCTTGAAATGTCTCTTTGAAATTAGCTCATTATCACATCAATGGTATCAATGGAGGAAGATTTGCCTGCTCCATTTGTACGTTAATGTACAGATCTTCTCTGTTATTTATTTGCTTGTCCATTACTAACTTTAGTTTAACTTAAGCTGTTTCCCATTCTGTGTCTTATTATTTTTTATTGTAACCCTAAGCCAATGGGGTCCATGCCTTTTCAGACAGATATGCAGTTGTTGTAGTATACTCATTGAAGACAATATCTTTTTTGGCCTTGTGTGTCTGCAGCTAAATGTTTCTAAAGACACTGTGGACTTGCAGTGGCTGACTAACCCATTCTCCTGTGCCATCCTTGGTTCACATTTTTCTCCAGGAGAAGGTCTGCATCATTATGTTGTCAACAGATGTTGGGGCCTGGCCAACTGTGGTACATCCTCAGTTGCATGTCATTCTAAATATACATGTGTTTGCATCAGGGGTTATTTTGGGAGAGTGGCTGCTTTGATCACACTCCATGTACAGTGTTTTGTTTACCGTTCAGCTAAGCGGGAGTGTACTGAGCAGACCTGCGAACACCGTTGTTGATTGTCGCTGAGTTAACAGTGGTGAGCAACCTGCACAAAATGTACTGGAGACGTTTTGAATGTGTTTTCAGAACAGTCGTACACAGGGAAATGGATGAATGAATGTTAGAGGCAGCTCTTATGTATGCTCATTCTCACTGAAAACCATTCTCCATTACCAGTTCTTTCAGTTAGAAGTGAACTGCCCGCACACTTTGTGCCAAGTCACAGAATGAATGATTGGACGGTTGCCAAAAATGTTGGGGGTGGGTATCCACAATATTCAGGTTACAGCTGTGCTGTAAGTATACTTTATAGTTAAGACTGCCAACTTCAAAATGTTCAGTTAGTAGCCAATAATGTTCATGTATATATGTGATACTTGTGTGACCCCCCCCCTCCATATAAATCTTTTAGTTTTGTTACTTTCTTGAATATTTTTCTTGATATCTACAGTATACTATAAGAATTTGCAAGAATAATTTTAAGGTAGTACTCCAAGTGTTCTATAATTATTTGAAAAGAATTTTAACTACAGTAGGAAAGTAAACTGTCTAAAATGAAGGCCAGTTTGTGGTTGGCAGTTCTGAGTGTTTGTTTGGTGCATTGCTGCAAGATGGTGTATTTCATTGCATCATAAATAAGGCAGCTGAGCATTACAGCACAGGCAGAATGTTAAACAAACAGTCCCTGGTACCTTCTCAGTAGTGTCCTTGAATATAAACAACAATCTGTGAATGTATTTAGTCTTTGTAATTATCAATATGCAGTATTTACTTTTAATTTAATTTCACATTAATTTATCCCTTGCACTGCTTGCTAGCAATAAAAACAATTTTATCCACAAAGAAGCAAAAAGAAAAGCTCTGCCGTGATTGCAGCATTTTCAAAGTGCTGTAAAGTGGTACATAGGACTTGTTTTATGTAAGAACTGTTGGATTTCTTGTGTGCGTCTTAAAGCAGTGTGAATGTAGACAGTAAAGCACTTGTGCTGTACAGCTGTTGATGTTTGGAGATTAGGGGCCCATATGTGATTAGGTCCGGTTTAAGATAGCAGCCTTGATGATGACGAGCCCTGCCCCCTCCACTTAGTACAGCAGGCCGGCCAAGGGATTAACAGGTTTGAGGTGCTTACCAATCATAAGAGGATTCAATGGCACAGCTCATCAGACTTAAATCTAGTTTAGTAAGTAAATTGCTACATTTAAGAAAGAAGTGGGAGTGGGGGCAATGTGGCAGATGGGGGCTAGTGGACTGGACTGCCCAATGCACTTAGTCTGGAAGTTAAATCATGTCAACTGGACTTCTTCTTTTATAAAGGACCATTTCACTACTCATCCAAGTAGCTTCTTAAACCAGAGATGAAATCGGTCGGGGACCCCACATTTATCCTCTAGGGTGGTTTCATTACTCAACTCATTTAGATAGGCTCATTAGCTGAACAAAGGCAGAGAGTCGTAGGAATGTGGATGTCCTGACTCCTGCTCCCTTTGTCAATGCAGGAGACTCCTCACTCATTTGAAGACAATACACGTGCACATTATGGATAGAGAGGATAGGTGGGTTGAGAGAAGAGTGAAGGAGTCAGTTTATGCGAAAATTGGAAATCCTTCACTCAGTAAAGGTGGAGGCCTCACACAAAACCTGTCCCCTATTTTTCATGCTGCTCTTGCATCAGCACCAGGAAGATTACGACCACTTCACACATCCACCAGGTCAGCCACTCTTAACGACTCTCTTTTAACCTTGTTATTACCATGGTAATTCTAACCTTTGAATTGAAACTAATGTGGTTAAAGACTACTTGGATGTGTTCAGAACTCAAAGCCTTCTCATACTTAAATAATGTGATATGGCTTGTTTATATGAACCTGATAGTGCCTCTGGTTAATAACACATATTTCCATAGTGTTGTGCCAGATGCCTCAAGGAGAGCTCCCTCACTGTTTCATTACAGAAACATCGAGCACTTTGATCCAGAGTATTAATTTTTTCCACAAACTATATCATTCCTGCCATAAAAGTGAGTGTGTTTTTCAGCAATTTGTTTTTGAGCAGCGGTTAATTCACAGTAAATCTGAATTGAAGGCACGTTCTTCAAAGTCGGTTTTTGCAGACATGAACAATGCTGAGCTACACTGCTGCAGTAAATGATAGAAGCACACTGAGCACTGGCCCAACTTCCACGGGTTTTCTGTCCCTCACTGTGCTGTTTGCCTGCTTTCTGACCTTACGTCCTGAGCTTATGGGATGTCATGGCTCTATGTTTCGTGTCCAGCTCGACCTGATGCCCACCTTCTGGTGTGGTCCATGAGAGGTAGCGATACACGGGTGGTACATGGAATTATGACATGTTCTCACATAACACCATGGTTTATAGGTCTATGGTTTAAACACCTGACAGCCTGACATTCTAATTTGGTTTATTAATTTCTACATAACCAATTTGGGCTGACTAAAGTTGCGGGACAGTGAGAAAGTAATTCCAACGTTATCACTGGCTGTGGTACACCCATGCTGTGTAAGGAGCAACAACCCCAGTCCTTTTTTAGGTGTAAATTATGTCGTTTGAATGTTATTTCAATACATTACTTGGATCTTGAGCTTCTATGCATGTGAAACATCTAGACTGCTCTCTCAAACAGACAGCTTTTCAGCCAAAACATTGCTATTCACACAATGTATAGAGGAAATTGTATATGAAGATGGTCTAGATCTAGATATAGATCCACTGCTACTCTGTTCCATCCAGCCAACTGCTTATCCTTTGTAGGGTCACAGGTGGCCTGGAGCCTATCCCAGGCAGCCTAAGGCACAAGGCAACCCTGCATTGAAGTAAAAATAAGTTCAGTAAGTCATAAGTTCTAATAACTTTTTTTTTCTCGAATTTTAATGCAGTTAATTTTCCTTTGTTGTCTGTAGCAGTTGGCTGTGCTTAAGATTGCACCTTTCTTTGTTTAATAAGAATACAGATGTAACAGATGTAATGTATACATGTAAAAGTAAAGTGTGTGTGTGTGTGTGTGTGTGTGTGTGTGTGTGTGTGTGAGAACATGTAGGGTGTCACCCACCTTTACATTTCAAGGTTATGTCTAGTCACGCTGACTTATTGTTGTTGTACATTATCGTCTAGTTTCTCGTTTTTCTCGTGATCAAAGGTGCACCACATAGCCAGTGTTTCTGTTAGTTCTGGATAGTATGATGTTAGAATTGTAAAGCTCTGGTTTGAAGATTTCAGTGAGCTTTATTGTCTTCAGGGCAGTTTTAATGCCTGGTCAGAAATCTTCAATGGGAGAATTCAACATCAAACATTTAACATCTTCTAAATTGTAATGTCTGTAATTATATAAATTTTGAATAATTTACCATTGCATTTTAAGTTGTGCCTGTTTTTTTAAGATGCTGTGATGTGGTGTGTTACAGTCTTTTAGGATGATTAATGTATTAGATCTGGAGCATTAGGAGAAAAGTCCTTTTTAGCAGAACATAGAATCTTGTGAAGCACCTGTTCTAATGATACACTCTCTGCTCCTTTACATTAGCATTACACTCCATGTGTTGTACTGTGTGTTGTGTGTGTGTGTGTGTGTGTGTGTGTGTGTGTGTACTTGTGTCTGAATGCAGGCTAGCTTGATGAGGTACAATTCCTGCATAAAAATAGCTCGTGACCTTTTCGCCAAACCATGTCCCTAAACATCTTTGCCAACTAGAATGTCAATCTGTCATTTTAATTTCACAGACAAAATTTTATGTTCAAAATAAGATGCTTTATGTGTTGAGATATTCTTAAATTAGGTGGTTTTTCACATTCACACTGTATCTGTAGTAATTTGGATTTCAATGTTATTAATCTCAGCATAAATTATATTAGTCAGTAAAAGTTTGTGTTTGAGATATATTTCAATCATATGCAAAAATATTTGTGGTCTTCAAATATACACAAATATTAACGCCACATGTAGACAATAGGTAAGAACCTGCCAGTCTGTCATTGTGGTATAACATCTGCCTTTCTCTTCCATGAATGTTTAAGCAGTGCTCCCTTAGTGAGTTTGAACACACCACACACTTGTTCTCCTTCTTCCTTTACATGCTCAGTTATGTTTTTCTTGCAGATTCAGATCGAACCCTGAACGCGCCCCCCACCCCCACACAACCTCCTATGAGCTCCACACTGGGACATCCTTCTATTGTCAGAACCTCATTCGATGACCCCCAGCACCATCCCTCCCCCCTGGATGCTCCCAGTGCCCATGTGAACGGGTTAGTCTCCACCTACTCTGTCATCACCTCGTCGCTAACTTCCCAGTCTGTCCCTCCACCCTCTGCACATGGAGACACCTTTGGAGCACTGGACAATCCCCAGGTAAAGGCTTACTGTTTCAGCAGGCCATAGTATCCTGTCGTTTGTCCTTAGCTGTAGCTATAATGTGTTATTTTACCCCTGTACTGAACAGTCCCCAGGTTAAGGCTCACTGTTTCAGTAGGCAATGGTACCCTATTGTCTTCCTTAGCTGTACCTACGTGTGTGATTTTACCTGTCCACTGAATAATCACTCGTCACTGCACATACTTTTTCAGACATTTTTTTCTTTTTTAGTGAAAACAAGATCTAGCTGAGCTTTGGATACAAATAATTAAAAGGCAAACTAGCACTTAAAGCTAAGTGAGTGAGTTTGTTAATCCTAAAATTATTTTGCAGATAAATGTCAGACTTAATAGATTATATAATATTGATACCTGGCCTGTAACACTTGTACAGCTGTGTTTATGCTTTTGAAAAGGCCTGATGCTGTCTGCTTCAAATTATTTTATTTTGAACACACCTGTTAAATTACTCAACTATCCTCTTTTGTTTAAAATGCCTGCAAACTTTGTCATATTTCAGTATTAAAAAATTATTCAAGCTTTACTAACTCCCTTAGTTGTCTAATAAGAATCACTTATTGGGTAATTCTATGTCATGCAAACCCTTCAGAAAGATAATACAAAATTGTTCCCTGAATGGATTTTCTGTCTTCCAGTAATGTAATATCTAGGTATGTTTGCCAAATGGACCCTGTTCAGTGCATTAGCATTGTGGTGTGCCAGCATTTCATGGTAGATACAGTACTGTCCTAGCTTGTTTTTCAATGGATAAATGTACAGAAACACTGTTGTGAATCTTTTTCTACTGTGTTATTTAGCAATACAGATGAAACTGATTCATTCTAATACAGTATGTATCAATTATACTTAGATCTTCATGATGACATATAATCTGACTGAAAATATGGTTTGATATTATTATTAATAATAATTTTGGTGTATTGTTCTTCACATTAGTTAACATTAGAAACGTGATGGCCATAAAAGCCATAAAATGTAATGGAGTGTGTGGCAATAGCATTGTTCATAAACCATTCAAAACATGGTTTGTCTTGTTAATAACACTTGTTAATATTATCCATGCACTGACTTCTCCGTCGCGCTGCGGTTTACTGTTTTCGCTTTGCACCTGATAGGTATCCTCGTCCTTACTAATTAAACATTGAAGCTGATCCTTAGTCCTGAGGTCATTTCTAGCTTCAGCTATCTGTATGGCTGAGAACTCTGCTGAGGCTGAACAGCTACAGGAGCTCCCTGCCCTCCAGGGTCATGACCTTTGGTTCTCCCTCTCACTCTTGTGCTTCACCCCCACCCTGCTCCTTTTCCCACACTTCACTTTTCCCGCTCCTGTCTTGTGCCCTCTCAGACCAAAGTGCTGCTCCTATGATCCGAGTGACCCCGCTGCTTGTGCGGTTTGCCCCTGGGGAGGGACGTGAGGCAAGGCTGAGGAGGGAGGCTGAGGCTCTGCTTCTGTTCCCACTCAGATGAGTTCGCGGAGTGACGCCAGCAGTGTAGAGGACATCAAGCCTCCCCTCAGCCTGGCAGGACTGGACAGCGTAAAGAGCTATCCGTGCGACGCCCTCAGCGCCCTATCCAAGCATATCTGTGCCATCTGTGGGGATCGCTCCTCAGGTGAGTGCACTTCCTTCTGCATCAACAGCTCTGTGTTCTTCTTCCTTGTTTTCCCTGCCTGAAATTCCTCTGGCAACAGCTGTAACTGAGCTTTCCCAGCCATTGTACCGAAATTGTGGCATAGGCACTTAAATGCAGCTCCTTTATTTTGAATGCTGTTCTGATGGCTCACTGCACACAAATAGGGAAACATTACGGCGTGTACAGCTGTGAGGGCTGCAAGGGCTTCTTCAAAAGGACCATCAGGAAGGACCTCACCTACACGTGTCGGGACTGCAAGGAGTGTCTCATCGACAAACGACAGCGCAACCGCTGCCAGTACTGCCGCTACCAGAAGTGTCTGGCCATGGGCATGAAGAGGGAAGGTGAGACCCTTTCTGTTCTGAGGAGTGTCTGTTATTAGGATCACTTGACTTGAGGAAGCTTAGCTTTGTTAGAAGTTGATATTTACAGTAGCATGCAGCTGGAGTTGTCATTACGCTGGCTGTATTTAGTATGTTGCAATGTCAAGGCTGTTGCATAGTTATTATAAGTCAATTCACATTGACGTGTTCAGTGTTGTGTGAGTTTGTTTCTTTTAGAGTTGTGAAACAAAACCTGTGTTTATTGTTCTTGAACTGTAGGATTACAACTGTTTGTACTGATAAAATGTAAAATCAGGCTAGTGTTTGGTAACAATTAGATGTGTGTGGTTATTTGGAGGTGGGAGATGAGGACTGTCTTTGGTCCTGTTGAGGTGGGAGGTGAGGCCTGCATTTGGTCATGTTGAGGTGGGAGGTGAGGCCTGTGTTTGGTCCTGTTGAAGTGGGAGGTGAGGCCTGTGTTTGGTCCTGTTGAAGTGGGAGGTGAGGCCTGCTTTTGGTCATGTTGAGGTGGGAGGTGAGGCCTGTGTTTGGTCATGTTGAGGTGGGAGATGAGGCCTGTGTTTGGTCATGTTGAGGTGGGAGGTGAGACCTGTGTTTGGTCATGTTGAGGTGGGTGATGAGGACTGTGTTTGACAATGTGGAAGTCTGAAGTAAGGTCTGTGTTTGATCTTGAAAAGGGGCTTGATATTTGTGGCTCCAGCTGTGCAGGAGGAGAGGCAGAGAGGAAAAGAGAAGAGTGACACTGAAGTGGAGTCTTCCTGTGGCTTCAGTGATGATATGCCTGTGGATAAGATCCTGGATGCTGAGCTCACTGTGGATCCAAACACAGAAACTCACGTGGACAGTAGCTCTGGAAATTCGGTAACTATGTCATTTTCAGTAATATGTGTCAAGTAGTCAATAAAGTTTCATGTGCTTTATATCATTAGAAATCAGATACTTAATTCAGAGCTTAATATCAGTTACTTGTAATTGTGAGTAAATGAAAACTCAGCATTGTCAGTAACAGGTAGTTATAAAAAGAAACGTCATGTACATTTACTTAATTAGCTCAAAAATGATTTTGTGTCACATTTTTAATGATGGTATTTAATGACCAGATTTATTGTCCATGGCTTGTTAATTATAACTGCTGATTTAGTGCATACACATATTTCATTACAGCTACATCTCATGTTGTCTTTGTTTTGGACAGTTCAGTGACCCTGTTACAAATATTTGCCAAGCTGCTGATAAGCAGCTCTTTACTTTGGTGGAATGGGCAAAGAGGATACCACACTTTTCTGACCTGCCGCTTGAAGATCAAGTCATCCTTTTACGGGCAGGTACATACAAATACACCTTCCCAATTTTTGTAAAAGGACGCACTGACTAATGTCTTAATAATAAATAACGTTATGTACAAAATGTGCATTGTGTTTTATATGAGCGAATGTTTTTTGTTTCACAAATTCAGGCACATTGTAAAACACGTAAACTTTTTCCAATGGAAATGGCGACCTCTAATGGCGAAGACATAAATATTAAAACGAGCAGCCGGGTTACGGTTCAGAACTGCTCCAGATGTTTTTGTGTTGTGCCCTAATACTTGGTGTGAACAACATGTGGACTGGTCTACAGCACGATTCACATCTCCTGTTGATATGTGCTACACGCATACATGCCCCTGCAAATGCAGCACAATCACGTAGCTCCGCAAAGTCATCCTGCCGATGGTAGATCCAAGCTCTTTCTGTGCAGCCAGCGATGAACGCTGTCTCGGGTGTGTTCTAGGCTGGAACGAGCTGCTCATAGCGTCGTTCTCGCACCGCTCGGTGACGGTGACAGACGGCATCCTCCTGGCCACCGGGCTGCACGTGCACCGCAGCAGCGCCCACAGTGCCGGCGTGGGCTCCATCTTCGACAGGTGCAGTGACGTCACAGGCGATGTGCACACAGGAAAGCACCACAACTCCAGAGCAAGTTCAGAAAAAAATGTATACTACAGTTGTTGAAAATCATAATAAAAGATACTAGACTACAGAAATTATTTTCTGTACAACACAAACAGTTATGTAGAATTAAATGTGACAGCAATTTGGGGGCTGAAAATGGCAAACCTTTACTTTGTGTGGTTATACTGCATTTTCGGAGTTTAAACAGAACAGACAGAGGTCACGCAATCTGTTTATTGTTGTGACAATAAATATGCATATTTAAACACACCTCCCAGATTTTCTGCTCCTAAAGCAATGTATTTGCAGACAGAAAGGATATTTGTCATATTGGATTGCAACAGGTTGCGTTGTTGTTGTGTGAAACTCTGATATAAAAATTAAGTAATATGTGAGCCTGTCATGAAATTAACACTTGTTTTTACTATCACATGCAATGACAAATGCCACTTGCACATGTAATAATGAGGACGATAAAATGCAGCTTCTTGTTCATACATGCACAGTTTTGTAGTTTATATTAGTTTTTTGTATTTTTTTTTCAATAAAGCAACACGCAGACAATATATTCTTACCTCCTGTAGAGTGCTAACAGAATTGGTGTCCAAGATGAAAGACATGCAGATGGATAAGACAGAATTAGGATGTCTCCGAGCCATCGTCCTCTTCAACCCAGGTGTCTATTCTCAAACTGTTACTAATTGGTTTACTCATTATGTAACTTAACATATTGTCACCCCCCATTTTACACTGGCAGAAATATTATCCCTGTATTGCACTGATGCAGTGGTATTATGCTTATTTTGCAGATGCTAAAGGATTATCAAACCCTCTTGAGGTTGAGATACTGAGAGAGAAAGTGTATGCCTCTTTGGAGTCATACACGAAACAGAAATATCCGGAACAACCCGGCAGGTGTGTCTTATACCTTGATCATTCCTTCAAGGACAGGATCGAAGACTTTTTAGCTGTGTGCAAGGAGAATACCCATTCACAAAAATATATTTTTTTACTTATTTAATTATTTTATTGAATTCATGCCACATGTCAATCCTATGTGACCGTTATTGTAAGGGTGATATTTTTCCTTCATAACGGATGTCATGTCTACACAGTTCTGAAATATGTGATTCCACAACAAAATAAATGCTTTGCTGTGTATATTTACATTTATTTTATTCACTTACACAACATCCTTACTCATAACACATTGAGTTTTTCAGTGACTGGGAAGAAAACAAAATGTTTTCTGTTTGTTACATTAAAATAACCAGTTTGGCCTTGGACACAACATGTTGGTAAGTTGTGTTTTCTCTCAGTGTGATGTTAAAGGAGTAAATGTTTTACAATTTCCTTTGCAGGTTTGCCAAACTACTGCTCCGCCTGCCTGCGCTGCGCTCCATTGGGCTGAAGTGTCTGGAACACCTGTTTTTCTTTAAGCTAATTGGCGACACACCTATTGACACTTTCCTCATGGAAATGCTAGAAACACCACACCAAACCACATGACAAAAAGTCTGAGGTCCTTTGTAAATATGACTTTTTTTTTTACTGAGTATCACAGATTTAATGAAAAGTAAATTTTAGGTATAAAAATTGTTAAAGTCTTTTTTTGTAAATAGGAACAGTATTCTTAACACTTGCCATCGTTTCAGTGTTGGAGCTAATTTTATGCAATGATAAACCGTAATTACACGCTTTTCTTCAATGTCTATAATTTTGTCTAAATAAAATTATTTAAACTTAACTTTGTTTGTATTATTTGCGTCTATGTTGCTTGATTGGCTGAATTTATCCACTAAAAACTTTTCAGAACTTTTTTTTTTTTCCAGTGTCATAAATAGAAATCAAATAGGCCATTTATATTAAGTTATTTTATTCAGAGAAAATGTTCTAACTTGAATTTCCGGCAGAGGGCATGTCTTTGTCAAATCAGGTCTATCGGAAGGCTAATCGCTTGGATATCGTGGAAACGGAACGCGTTACAATGCCCCCCAGTGGTTCATTAGTTACACAAAATTATCAAGACTGGGGAATCAAACTTCACCGAGACAGTTACACGATATGCGACGAGTCTTAAGACATAAAACTAGTGAGAAACTGGTCATTATGCAGCGTCTCCGCCTAGAGGTCCAAGAAGAGACTGCCGCGACGCAAAGCTTGTTATTGGAAGTCTTGTTTTCCCTTAAGGTGGAGAACAGAGCCAGTGACACCAGCTCGGCTGTAGAACAATGGGCGAACTAGTTCCATCAGTGAGGATGGCATCTGTCAGTGAGACGGTCACACGCCTCCCGTGGTGAGTGCAGTCACGTCGCGCATTCCCACCTTCACTCTCCTACCGGCTGCATAAACTTTTATAAGTCGTAAATATGAATAAAGTGCATTTATTTATTTAAGTTAACCGTGTATATTCACAACAATGTCATTACCTGTATTGTCTATTTTGCTTTTTTGTTTGTTTGTTTTGGCGTTCTTTTGGAAATGGAAGCCTCAAATTTTCCACAACGTAAGAAGCCCACAATTGTCTTAGATATTTGGCATACCGTCAAGAAAAAAGAAAAAAAAAGCATGTTTTAATATTAAAAGTCGGTGTACGCGCTAGACATGAACAGCTTTATAATTGTGAAAGCAACCGGTGTGAGTTTTACTTTATTTATTAGTTTAAAATTTCTCCGAAACAACTGAAAGTTTTAATGCTTCAGTTAGTAACGCGGATGTGGTTGTTAAAGTAACAAGCTGTCTTTGTGGATTTTATTGAGCTGCGCGTCAACAATGTGTAATTTCACTTATTGTTAATTATTATTTCTCGTCAGTGTCGGGGTTAGTTCAAAATTTTAAATGAATATGAGCAACTTGATATAAGTAAAAAAAAAAATACTGCGCTGATATCTAGATGTGACACATAGTAGAAATTTTTACATGTGAAGTTTTTGGTTTTTTTGCTCCAGTACACCTGTTGTAATAAATGTCGCACTGATATAAATCTCTTAGTTTAAATATCGTTTTAATAAAATGCGAATTCGTTTATCTGGACAGAAAATATCAGAAATAGATTTTTGTTATTAAAACAAACATGAACGAGCAATATTTATGACCAAAGGCTGAAGACAAAAAAACTCGGTTTCGGTTATCTACTGAAAATACGTTTTTGATAATAACATATTTAGTTGTATTTTAAAATTATTGTTCTAACAATATTTATTTGTAGTATTCTAATGTTAGGTATTTTATAAATATCATTACCACAGCAGGTTCTATTACATTCGTTTACTTGTGTATATATTGCGCCACATCGTAATCTGTAATAGTTCTGCTACTTTTATAACCTGTCATACAATGGGTTTATTGTATCTTGGGGTTTATTTTAATGCCTATATAAAGAACGGAATTTAGACATTCGGTTAACATAAAAATTGATTCCGTTTAAACACTAACGCACGGCAAAGGCAAGTCTGTTTAGCTATTGCCTTAATATCACAACCTTGTTTTAGTACAGTGCATGTATTACGATGTGTTTTTATAGATAAATTAAAAAGATGGGAAATGATGATTGCACCACAGCACCACAAATTCCGAAGTTTCACTTTTAAGGTGCTGTGGAGTGGGCTCTCTGTAGCTGAGATGGGAGGGGAATGAGGATGCGGAGAGATAGTGCCGTAATGAAATGAAGACAAGATCCCTCAAAGTGCTTCAAGGTGCAGGAGATGCGCGCTCACCGTTCTGACGGACTAATGGGTTAATTGATAGGTGATCAATAAGTGAAGCGAAGGTGGACGAGGCAGGCAGAGAAGTTTTACCGCGTGTCTCTTTTGTAGAAGCTCATTCTCATTTTTTTGTTTCTAATGCTTTATCCTAGATAATGAAGGTAAGATACTAAAGAAACATTTTGAAGACATCTGATTATTCGAAGGCGATTATTTTCCATGCTGACGCGTTTTTCTTATTCAATGTAAAAATGTGAATGGAACAGAACTTTTGAAAAGTTCCGATTAACATTACAGCATTTCTTTAAACTTAGTTTCAACAAAAGATGCCAAAGTTATACGTTAGATGTCATCAAGTCTACACAAGTGTTAACGTAATTAATTTCATTAAGATGAACGTATTATATTTATTTACGCATGTTGGTCGTTTTCTCGCAGAAGATGCTGTTGGCCAGCAGCATGGAGGAAGGTATGCCAGGATCCGTGGTCGGTAAGTAAAACCTCAGTTGAAGGGAATCATTGGTTTTAATCGATCAGGTTTGAGTAACTGTGTAATGAGTTCAGTAACTTTTCTGTGGGGACGTAGAGATGTGTATTCTTTCATTACCAAAGATTTGCACGTTCATAAACATCTTTAGCTGTCATTTCGATTTTAATTATTTTTACAGTTCGTGTTTGATTCTGAAGTATATATTTCGTTGTGTTAACTGTTACGCTTACTCGTATAATTAAATGACATGGTTTAATTATATTTGCTGCAATGTTGTCCGTCTGTAAACAATGTTCTGTAAGTTTTCTTGTTTAAATATATCGCTTTTTCAATTAATGTAATTTATCAATTGAAACACTGTAGTTTTATGGTCAGTTTATATGTCGATGTTTGCGTATTTTGTGTCTTACTGTAACTAAAATTGACTTTTTAAAGTTAAAGTTTATTAGAAAAAATGGTCATTGCACTGCAGTCCCAGACGAATTATAGCCTTCAGGTGAGAGTGACAATTGTTCTTGTTATATTATATTTTCCGCAGACTTGCCTCAAAAGTATGTGTGTGAAGGATGCCGCCAGTTCATCCACGATAAATACCTGCTTCGTGTCAGTGGCGGCTTCTGGCACGAACAATGCGTGAACTGTTCTGCCTGCAAACAACCCCTGAAAAACAGCTGCTTCCTCCGTGAGAGCAAACTTTACTGCAAGCGCGACTATGAAAAGTAAGCGCCACGTATTTGTTTAATAGCGTGTAATTCTGTAAAACGCTCGATACTACGTTGAAAAAGCGTCCAACTTTTCCAATTCGTAAGGCAATTAGCCGAGTTCTGTGAAATATGGACAAAGAAAATTCAATACACATGAGCATTACAGGGGGACTTACATGTCAAGTGTCTGTCAAATAATATTACAAAATGTAACAACAAAGACTTAATTTTGATTTTTACTTACAGTTGCATTTTTAATTATATGAACTGTTTCAAAGGCCTGTCGGTGTACTTGTTTTATACGGTTTGTAAACTAGCTGTAACTTTTTTTGCTGCTGTTATTGCTGCTCATTTTTGGTGGGGGGGGGGGGGGTTGCATGGTGCCCCAGACAGAGCAAAGGTTGAGGATGGGAGGACTGGCTCCCAAAAACTGACAAGTCACTAATCCCTATTGTTCTTTCAAGGAGGTGGCACCACATGAGCGGCTCTGGCTGGGCACATAAAGATCACCCTCGACATTCCTTTAGCTGGGCTCAGCTAAGGTGTTGCTCTGTCTCTACTTCAAAAACTGTATTAGAACATGGTACCCCTAGATAAATGGAGGTCATCACCTGTGTATTTAATAACACTTGTGTTAGTAATTAAGAATAACATATATAGTATTTTCATTTAGATACAATGGCAAAGAAAATGGTAGATGGAGAATGGCTATATGAAATATATATAAAATCATAGCAAAAATTCAGTTAGCCTTTAATGCATACCTTAATGTCATACCTATACTTTTTCACACAAAATACAACAAGTTGAATTATAGGAATGGATACATTTTATAAGACCTGCATTATAAAATTAATATTTTATTAATGCCATGATGATATAGAAGTCATATGGCATATTTAGTATATTTTTAAATTATATTTATTTCAAACACACCTTCACTTTCCATGTTTACTTCCACTTGCACTGAAGAAAAACAAACAAGCTTTTTTCAGTTTTTCCTCCGTGAGACGTTACCTGTCTCAGTCCTGTGGTGGTCTCACTCGTCAGCAGTTTGTGCCCTGTATCTCAGCGATGTCCTTGACAAACCCAGGATGGGTGTGTGCGTGTGTACACATCCCATGCATTTGTGTCGGTGCGCGCCATGCGTGCACGTATGTGTGTGTGTCTGCTGAGACAAGGGCCAGAACACAAGCAGAGGGGACGTCTATTGTGGTCCAAGCGAGTTGGCAGAGCGGCAGTAGCCGGAGCTCTGGGAAGACAAGGTGACTGCAGGAAGAGGGGGTGCCGCAGGCCCAGGAAAGTGCGAATGCTGCCACGGGCAGGGACGGATCTCAGGGAGAGCTCAACTGACACGTTGTCAAGATGTGTTAAATTAGCGGAGTCCACCGGGCGTGGCAGCTCCAAGCTGGGGACGGCATATGGCCGCGCCAGCGTGGCTCCATGCTCCCCGTGTGCTGAGAGAGCAGTTCAGGGCCAGGGCAGCGTGTGGCCCGTGGATGCCGCTCCCATTATTTCTGTACAATTTGGTAGCTGCTGCTGCCAAGTGGCACAACTGGAAATGTCTTGCTCCAGGTGAAACCCACTCAGAGCGTTACATCTGAGATGGCAGAGGAGGGCTGTTGGAAAAAAGTCTATTCAGGAGCTACATTGAGGGTAACTGGGTGCTTCATGGGGTGGTTTTTTATGGGAATTACAGCAGCTCTCTTTGCTGGCTGAACAATGATGTGGAATGACCAGTGAGTTCTTTAATAAGTAAAGCGAACTGCCCACCTGGTGCATGGGGATACTGTGGCATGGCAATACTCCTCCAAGACCCAAGTGTTTGGGCAGTTGCTAGCATGGGTAGGAGAGTATGCCATATGTTCTGGGCTTTGGTGGGCACTGCCTGAAAGTGGCTCCTGTAAGCAATGAGAGCCATGGCATCTGGATTGCCCTGCACCCAGGAGCATCCACGGAAGGTGATGGGCCTATGCCCGCCCGACCGTGAGTTATTTGACCTAACCAATTAGTCGTTTGCCCAGTGCCAAACCCACCTGGCCTGTGCTTGCCGCCAGCCCTTCTCTTGGGTCCTTGCTGCCACGCTGCTGACACTGGCTCTTTAACTGGGCCAATGTGCCGCTCCGGCACCGCTGTCCACGCTGCCCCAGGACACCTCCATGATCTAATGATAGAGAGCAATCACCAGCCTTTGCCCATCCTTTCAGAATGCCGCACCTATGGCGAGTACAGCATGTTTACAGCAGCCATTACACATCACCAATTGCTCAGCTCACATCAGTCAGAGAGCGTGCCCGTTAGATGGATCAATTATGCACCGTCCGGTAATTTAGTCTTTCTCAGAATCGGCTGTCATACCGTAAGCCTGCTGGCCTGGTAGTTTCCTTTCACGACTTGATCCTTTTTTTCCAAAAAGGAAGATGCTTAACGGCTTCGCTATTAGTAATTCCACTTGTAAGTAAACTTGCAGTTTGCAGTTTTTGAAGACTCGTACAGCTGCATGTTTACTGACAACACCCGGGTTAAGTGCCCTTCTTCAGCGTAATGGAGCAGTTCCTCTCAGCCACCTTGCGGTCTCAAATCCAGCATTTTAACAGCTGCGTCACTTCCCGTCACTTTCCTGCTTTTATTGTGAACTCGACCTCTTACGGCTCGATAAGAGGCATAGCGGAAGCAGCGACTGCAGGTTGAGCCTTCCTTTCGATGCAGGTGAAGACGTGGCGAGAAGCAGCGGTCGAAGTGGCCACACGCAGTGATGCGAGGGTGTGTGTAACAACCTTGAAATCAAATTGACCTGAGCATTGAAACTGATAAAGTCCTGGCCTCATTAAAATTTAACTTGCATCCAGTTCCATTGTTTGAAAGCCTGCTGTAAGTGCTCTACCGAGCAGTGAGAAACCGTTCACACAGATTTTCATGCTAATATCCAGCCACTAATGGATGTTATTTAAATTCACCGTGTCCATTTTTTGCCGTTTGAGTGTTTTTAAACCAGCTGCAACTTCCCGGCAGCAGCAGCAACGGCAGAACATGAAATTTCTGAATTATTAAACGCCTGGCTTCCTTACCACCAACCAAAAATATGTTTCATTTATATGCATTGAATTTGCTTGATGTCCCATGGTAGTCAAGTTATATGATACGTAGAAGACAGTGTGTAATATTGCAGTTACATTGTAATTAAATTGAATTATGTTGAATTTAGCACTCTTGCTGTGCAACAGAGTTTATTGGTAAAACAAAAAAAGTATTTCAAGTTTAAATTAAATTATAGCATAAATCGTCAGGCAAATCTTTTTTCATTATGACAGTTCAATATATTTCAGAACCACAAGTGAAAATTTTAATGATGATGTAAAGTCATGTTGCATTTGCGCAAACACTGCTGGACTAACCTTTCCAAAGAATGCACATACCATAGAAGCTCTCATGCAGATAGCTTCAGTCAGTCCGTCTGTCTGGCTCATATGAGCTGTTCTCATTGGTCTCCTTGGCGACTCTACGGCAACGCTAATAAGTCAGAACAATGCTGGTCTTTGGGAAGTTGCACCTTTACAAACTTGGTTATCTCCAGTGGTGTTTCTGTCATGTCTGCATACATACAACTATTACTGAAATACATTTTCTTTACATTAACATTTATGTACATAAGGAAAAGAAGCGTGTTTATAGATGTTATATTTTGACCTACATTTAAAAAAATATTTGCCAACATTTTGGAATCAAATTTAGGCACAGTAAATGTGATCAATTTTACAAATCAAGAAAAAAACTACTTATTTTTTGTCACACTTTAAAAGTGTGTACTTTGTCAGTCTGCTGAGAGGTATTGTTGCCGACGTCATTCTTAGTGGCAACAATGGAGGATGTAACAAAACAGGAGACAGACAAATATGAAATCAGAGAGGAGGGGACAGCGAACATGCCGCTATGGTCCCTCCCTTTGTTTCTGTTTAGTTAAGTAGAGTTAAGATAATACAGCCGATCAGCCGACCCCATGGGAAACCTGGTCCCCCCCCTGACTGGAGCCATGACATGCAGGGTTTCTTTCTCCTGACTCCCTGGGATGGCAGCCCCACACTCGGCAGCCAGAAATCACTCATAGTTTAGGGGGCTTAGTCCAACTTTGGTTGCCAGGAGCTGAAATGTACCCCTGCCATTCTGGAGTGTGTGCGTGTGTGTGTGTGTGTGTGTGTGTGTGTGTGTGTGTGCGTATGTCTGTGTGTTTGTGTGTTCCCATGTGTTGTTGAGTGCGTGCGTGTGTGTGTGCGTGTGTGTGTGTGTGTGTGTGTGTCTGTGGTGAGGGGCAGGGGATAATGGGACAGCGTGTGAACAAGAACCAAACTAGTAAGTGGAATATCCCGCCCTGCAGTTGTACTTCCTGAAGGGCGAAAGAGACGTGTGAAGATACAGACGTCACAAGAAGTGTGTTTTCAGAGGTTTACTGGATGAGCGTACGCACTCCTGTGTGGTGATAGTATTTCATTGCAGCTCTAGACTTTGCGCATTGTACATGTGCTTTAATTTAGTTTATGCTTTTCTGTGTCTGATAATCTTAACATTATTTTTTCAATTTTTTTTTTTTATTTTTAAATTAAGAATGCATTTATTCATTTTAGTTATTTGTTACTTCATGTATGAGAATTTACTTCATGTATGAGACTGGGAAACAGTGTCCTATGTTTTATGTCATTGAGCTATAGAGCTATATGCACCACACAATATACATTATTATTTTGTTTATTTATGGCTTTTATTACTTTGATCTGTTTAAGTACAATACTTCCTTTCAGCCTCCACCAGTATAATATACCATATGTCCTAATGGATGATATTAATTTGTAAAAAATGTTTTGTTTTGTGATAATGGCCGAGTACACACTTTTTCCATAGTTACCTATCTCCATTTGTTTTTTCCCCCACAATGGAGCAACACAAGATTCCTGTAAAGAATGCAGTCAAATTCTGTTAACTTTTGGGACCTTTGTCAGTGAGCTGTTCCAGTCTGACTGTTTTTGCTGGTTAAGCCCCCTCCTGACATACTTGCCTCATGTGTAACTTGGCCAGACTGGACCCATTGACACAGCAACTGGCACCTCAGCAGTAACTGACTTGTCCAGACCTTTCATATTTGGTTTGAAACCCTTTGGGGGGGGGTGGGGGGGCACATGCCAAAAGACAATTTGAATTGTTTGGAACCCCAGGGTACAAAAAATATGTACATGCAAAAAATTTGTATGGTTAAAACATTGTGAAAAAAG
>JABJVR010000029.1:7078642-7107210 GCA_025773905.1 Chitala chitala
ATAGTATGGTATCAGTAATACGCCGCCGTAGTAAAGAGAAGTAATGACTACAGCTTTTTCTTTTTTCAGCCGGCTCAACAAAGAAATGTCCAGTAAGAGGTGCAATTGAGCAGGTAAGTGAATGAAAAAGACATTACAAATATCTTCAGAATTAAGGATAAGAGGCTGTTTTGAGGCAGTTGTATGTGTGAGTATAATTGTGATTAAAAGGTTTAAAACAGAACTAAGGAAACTAAGGAATTTTAATGTTTCATGTTTACTCAGGACAAACTAAATTATAATGTAGCACTTGTACATCTCCTCCAAGAACTGCTAGTATACTGTATCAGAAATACAGTGTAGACACTGTTAATATTGTAAATGAGTATTATACATGACAATAGATTTTTAACAGAACACCCACTGAAGTGTACTAGGGCATATTTTCAGCAACTACCACTCCTGTGTTCGAGTCCAGTGGCACAAAATTATTATGTTAAAAGACTGTTTTTCTATTATGCTAATGTCATTGCATAAGGATTGTCTAACAATAAAACAATGTGTGGTTGAACAAAGAGTCTTTTTGGGCTGCTTGATTTATCTGAAACATCAGCATTTGTGGGTTCCTGTTTGAGGCATGCTGTTGTGAAAGGCGCTATATAGAAATAAAATAAATTGAATTGAATTGAATTGAATTGATCTCAAAATGACCAGAAAATGTTTTTTTTTTCTGTTGTGTTAAGAAATTGTTTATTCCATGTGAGAAATTTCCAAGACATTTTAAGACAGTAACAAGATATTTGAAGATATCTTACAAAGGTGTGTATGACCTCATTCACAGAACAGAACAAATTGACTCTAACCAGGTCTGAAAGAGAAGTAGAAGACCTAGATGCACAATTGTGCTGGATTGAAACATCAGAGTCTCAAGTTTGAGAAACAGATGCCTCAAAGGTCCTCAGATGGCAGCTTTATTAAATAGTACCCACAAAATGCCAGTCTCATCTTCAACAGTGAAGAGGTGACTGAAAGGCTGGTCTAAAAGGCAGTATAAAACCAAAACCATGCCCAGGACTGGCCAACAAAGGGAAAAAACATAGACATTGGATGTAGGATGACTGATAAATGAAGTTATGGACTGAATGTGAAATTGAGATGTTTGGTTTACAGAGAACAAATTCTGAAAATTGCAGTATACGTGACAAGATCCTGGAGGAGTGCTTGACTCCATCTCTTAAGTATGAAGGAATTAATGTGATGGTTTGGGGGTGCTTTGGTGATGTTAAAGAAGGAAACTTCTACAGGGTAAACAGCATATTAAAAATGGAAGGCTGTCAATTTATTTTGAATCTCCACCTCATACCCTGTGAGTGTTACTTACTGAGCTATTTTCATCCTAAAACAGGACAGTAACCCAAAGCACTGCTCCAAGTTATACAGGACCTCTTTAGTGAAGAAGTTGTCTGGTATTCTGTCTATAATAGATTGGCCACCCCATCTCAGCCCTATGGAACTACTGTGGGGGCAGCTTGAGTGTATGCTACAAAAACGTTCCCACAGAGCCAATCCATCTTGTGGGTGTGATTTAGGAAGCATGGGGTGAAATCTCTGCAGATTATCTAAAACATTTGACAGCTAGAATGTCAAAGCTTGGGAAGGCCATGACTGGTGCAGAGAGAGGATACTTTGATGTAAGATTGAAGAAGAAATTTATTATTTAAAGGATTGTATCAATATCTATTCTTTTTGCAACTTATTTCGTTAACAAGTTTTAGTATTTATGAGAATTCAGTATTAATATTATTATTAGTACTATTAGCAGTATTTATTTGTTTAGGTTTTCACTGTTTGGAAACATATGTCTCCATCAACTCAGTTGCTGAGGATAAATCCAAAGGAAGACAGTGACAGACATTACCTCAGTAAAAAAGAAAAAAATAATAATACTACAAACAGTACGTCACTCAGTGTCTTCCAGACACACCAACCATATGTTTTTTATCAGAATTTTAGAGCCAAGACTTCATTTCTCATACAAACCATTACATCATTTACGTGGGCTCCTCATTAGAAAAACAACAGTGCGACATCACATAATTCTGTGGTTTTTGAAATGAAAAAGAATTGTTGACTCCTCTCCACTCGTATATATAGGTATGTATCGTGTATATATAGGTATATATTGTTTTGGTTTTTCACGTTTGTCAACAATGTATTCTTTTTAAGTATGGAAAGAACACAGAGAGCCATTCTACACACTACATCATTCATGTTTATAAATGTGCAACACATTAATATTGGGAACAGAGTGTGGAGAACAGAGTGTGCCTCAACACCCACGTGCAGTTTGGAGTAATGCCTGTAAAAATGACACTGCACACTGACTAACTGACTGGTGCTGCCTCATGCTAAATAATTTAATTACTTTTGACTTCCTCAGTTGCAATTTGATTATGGTAAATGGTTAGTTCCAGTAAATTATTAGCACGTGTCATTTTAATGTGACATTTGTAAAAAATAAATAAATAAAGCAAGGATTCATTTAATTAAGTGTTGATCATGTATGTTAAGAATGATCCAGTTGTGGGGCTAATTTCTTGAAATTTATTTCAGGTGCTAGCCTGTGATGTCACTTTTCACTCACAGGTTTTGATGTTTAGCCTAGACTTATTCGTTGTTTGCAGAAAAAAAGTTAGTCTAGTTTTATTTTCCACTTCTCTTTTTTTATGAATAAGGTAGGACCGCCTCTGGTTGTGGTGTAATCCTGCTGGAATTAGACCTGCTCTGGGGAAAAAAATCACTAACTTATAAAAACCTACCCCTAACTCAAAAACTGCTATTACAATCACTTGACAGAAGCTCACACAGTTAGGTAAGTAATCATATTTAAAAATTTGTGAGTAAAGTTTATTTCTTTTTTACAACACCACTGCTTGGTCAGGTTCTTTAATAGTTTCATTTTCAGTGTATCGATGGCCTTTTCGTGGTTCTTACCTTTTCTTGTGCTGATGGTATATTTATTCCCATTCTGTGGAGGACAGGGTAAGCATATTTGATTTTTTTTGCAAAAATAATATTTTGCTGATTTGTAAAACAAGATCAATAATGTTTGGAACAATCCAAAGTGCAATGCATGCTTTCATGGAACCTGACTAAGAATTTAAATTACTGTGTACTAACTTTCTAATCATTAACCACACCAGCAATGTTTTCAAAGAGTGGTTTATAAACAATGCAGCTGATTTGTGGGATGTTTTTAGGTTAACACTACATGTTTTATAGATAATGTGTATAAAGAAGCACAAGTTATTATTTTTAAAAATTACTAGACTGGCTTAACTAGCATGTATTTTAAATTACAATTACTTTGTCTAATACCACAAATGACCAATGTGACATGCATGTTTAAATGATATATTGTACCCTGAACAGCAAGTTGCACAGACAGATGTGGAGAGCCATACTATCGAGGCCATGTCTGCCATTGCGATTATGACTGCCTAATTCACAATGAATGTTGCAAAAACTACGAATCCACATGCACTACAAGTAAGGCTCCTACTTTACTGATTATCTGTACTGTATATGTTTGAGGTTTAGGAAATGTATAACATTTGAAAACAGTACATAACAATAGACACGGTAGGGAGGGAGACAAAGAGAGTTAGGGCAACATTAAACACTCAAATCAGTTTCATCATTACCAGCCACTACTTCTGCTGCCCTTGACTCTGGATTAAAGAAAATCGTTACTCAGAGTTAACACAGAAAACTGTATTGGCAGTAGACATAGAGAATGTTGAAGTACACCACAGAAAAGAAAAAGTGTGTTTATGATGGATCTTGTAGGGTCTTGAAATCAAGCATGGAGAAAGTAACAACTACGTTTACAGGTCACTCATGTAAAGGGCGATGTGGGGAGTCCTTCAAAAGAGGCAAGAAGTGTCACTGTGACCCAGACTGTCTGCAGTACAAGCAGTGCTGCCCTGACTATGAAACACACTGTAGTAAAGGTAAGTTTCAGTGATTAGGACTTTTTAACATAGGAAACGAGAGGTGGAAGCGCACAGTTTGTTTTTTTTTAATTATTATTAGATACATATTCTTAACTCAATCCACAATTAACAGTCTTCTCAGGTTTTAAGAATGAAATATCTAAGCAACCACACTGGCAAAACCTTCACATCTAACTGAAAAAAGTTTTATGATAAAAGATGATAAAAACAATTTGAGTTTGCAACAGCTGTATTGTTTTAATTTTAAAAAGAAGCAGTCAAAATGAAAGTAGGATTTAAATAATGCTTTTTTTCATTTATTATTATTTTCAGCAATATCTACAGATAAAGTAATTTTGACCACCCCTTCTTACACCCTTACCAAACAGACACAATACGAACATGGTTAGTATGGTTTTAAAAAAAAAAAAACGATGTAACGGATTACGCTTATATGGTAATCATGTCTGTTCTTGCAGTGTATTTTAATTGTTTTTTTTTTTGTCTTTTGATTATTTGTCACAGAGATGATAGATGATAAACCAAATTATGTCCCAAATGTTACTGTTGGTGCTGCAGGCGCTGTGTCCATTCACCGTCATGAGAAGATCAATGTCAATAAGCTTCTTAACCTCGTTTTTTCTCTAAGATATGCCAATGCCCAATAGCATGGGTGTTTCTCCAGGCTTTGAAATGCCCTCTACCGATGAACCCAGCACAGAGATGGAAGCAGATGTGGCCTTGGAGTTCACGGAGAGCCCATCACAGTTCAGTCAGCATGAAAGCACTCCAGGAACCACTCCTACTACCAGCAGTGGAGATGTCACCATCATGGTAACAACCAACCAGACGTATACTGAAATAAGAGGTAAAGAATTTTGCAGGCTGCCTGAATATGACATTTTACAAAATGGCATATGGAAAATACAGAAGGTATATTTTTGAGGTGTTCAAGGAGCTACAGGGTACCATGTCTTCTGGGCTCATTTGACATGCATGTCTGGCTCATGTATATAACACACGAAAAGATATTAGCAGGGGCTGGCACTTCACAGTATTCTGCTAATTGAACAAAAAATGTAAGCCTTGTTTCTGATCAGTGCTGACAAGATGACTCAAGACAAATTATGGTTATGTAAATATAACCATTGAGAAGGACATGTTTATACCCACAGGTCACGTCCCTGAGTACATAGAAGCAGTCAGTTCTGTTCCATCTCAGGAGGGGGAGACACTCAGCACCAAACAGTATGATGAATACACATTACAAGATGAACCAGCCTTAGTTCACCCAACTGTGTCTCCAAATCAGAATTCAAGCAAACCTGGCCCCAAGAGCTCAGAAATGGAAATGCAGCCAGGCAGTGAGGGTGCCGACAAGCCAGGCACCAAGTGCTCATCAGAAGGAAAGTCATCAATCTCCTTGAGTTCAGACAAGACAGTCCATAAAAATGCCCCGGAGTCTACGCCTATTTCTGACAACACATCCCCCACCCTTAGCCAGCCTTACATACTGGGAACCTCCCCCCAAAATATGGCACACGACGGTCCATACAGAGCCACCACTGAGACCATCCCAATGGAAAACATGCCGTCTGAGACGTCTTTTCAGACAGAAACCACAACCTCTGACAGTGATGTTGACAAACTGTCTACACATTATGAGATCACTAGCCCTGCCACTGGCCTGCCAGCCACACCTGTCAGTCAAAGTGAGGCACGGGACCCAGCTGCTACTGTCCCCACAAATGTCATGGTGTCGTCAGCTGTGCCCTCAACGAAGCCTTCCAAACCCAAACCAACTAAAGAGACAAGTGTTGCTGAAACACCAGCAGCTAATAACCCTGCTGACTACCTTGCAGGTATAACCATTACTTCATTGCCATATCTTCTTCCACTCAACAGCGGAAAATAGATTTCTCAATTAACATACCTAGGGGGTATGCTAACATACATGGGAATATGTTTTATGGTACAGTAAAATGCAGAATATTACTTAATCTAAAAACAGTAAAAATATTTAAATAAAATTGTTTCATCTTTTGACTTTTCTTCTCAAGATGACAGCAATGACACCAACCTTTGTAGCGGCCGACCCATCAACGGGCTCACAACTCTTAGCAACGGAACAGTTGCTGTCTTCCGTGGTGTGTGACATGCTGCATGTTAACATTAACCAAGTACACCATTCCTCATTGGAATAAAAGGAGTTTCCATCTATTCATCCATCCATTATCCAACTGCTTATCCTTTGCAATGTTGCTGGTGAATAAGAGCCAGGGAATGGAAACAGAAAACACCTTTTCAAAAAAGTATCACAATACAAGATAATTTTTAAAAATGTTGACATTGATCACAAGTTGTGTATGTAAAGCCATCTATGATCTTGTTTGCTCTCAGGCCACTATTTCTGGATGCTGAATGCCAACAGGGAACCAGGGCCTGCCCGGGGAATCACAGATGTGTGGGGCATACCGTCTCCCATTGACACAGTCTTTACCCGCTGCAATTGTCAAGGCAAGACCTACTTCTTCAAGGTATGTTCATTTTTGTCAGAAAAAAACAGTTATGCCAGACATTAAACAGTATGTAGGATGCTTTATTAGAGCTGCTGATACCCAGTGTACACCCCCCACGGATGGTGGCTTCGCTCAAGGGATGTTGTGAGCATGCAGAAAGCTACCCCTACGATGTTAATTCTGTAATATCTGTAATTTCTTTCTGTAAAATGCTTTGAAAGAACTTGTGAAAGGTGCTACATAAAAATAAATTGAATATTATCCAAAACCAGATGTTAATACACAAGTATAATACATGTCCAAATCCCAACCATGTGCCTGTAGGGGTATCAGTACTGGAGGTTTGAAAATGATGCAATGGATCCTGGTTTCCCCAAAACCATCAGTAAAGGGTTTGGTGGTCTGTTAGGGACGATCACTGCCGCACTGTCAGCACCTGCATACAGGGATCGGCCTGAGTCGGTGTTCTTCTTCAAAAGAGGTGACCGCTCTCTTCCCCATCACTGCTTAACTAAGCACAACTAATTACATTTCCCATTTGCTTAAAAAAGCATTTCTACTCATATTTGCTTGCAGGTGGCTTTATACAAAGGTACACCTACAAACATAGCATGACCCCAACCTGTGGCAGGCCAGTCAAGTATGCCATCGTTACTAAGAGGAGAGAAGCCAGACAAGCAGGTAATGCACCTGTCAGAATTCAATCTGCCACAAAAACCACTTCTATACATCTCAGAATAACATGTATAGGGTTTAAGGTATAGGAGCAACATTTAGACTACAGATGCAAGGGCTTGCATGTGATGGATTTACAATTTTATGTTCTTAATAGGCAACCCATCATAGAGATTCATTATAGAGGTTTATGAAACTATTAGCTGATGTATTCTGAAAAGTTCATTTTTTGGTGGTCATTATAGATCTCGGTCTTGAGAATGCGGTTAAAATCAGAATGAGGGGATTCCCCTCTCTCGTGACATCAGCCATCTCCATACCCACCAAACAGAAGCCAGATGGATACGACTACTACATCTTCTCAAGGAGTAAGTGAAATGCGTGGTCACTGCAGACCATCACCTCAGCACACTCAGGACTATTGACCCTCTGACCGAAAACGCGTTGCCGGTGCATTTCATAGGAAATCAAGAGCTCGTGGCATGTACTCAACCCCTCAAGAAATTAAGCTACATTGTCAGTGTACATAAATAAGACCTCTTACAAGTTAGTATAAATTTGTGTGTTTTCAAATTCAGGGCTACATTTGAATGTATGCTAGCTTTTTCGTGCCAATTCAGTTTTATGGCCCTTCATAAAGGATGACCTTTTGTAACAAGGACAATGTAAAATCACAAATCAATATGTAGGCTTGAGTTTGTAGTTTTATTTCAGTTAATTGTTTTTCTTGTTAATACAAAACACTTATTTTGCACATCTAAAAAGAGATGAAAGATGGAAGCTGGCGATTCATGTTACATACATCAGTAAACTTGCATCCATCCGCTATAATATTTAAGGAGGAAACTGCATTTTACATAAAAGGAAATTATGTACAAACATGCAATTTCTTACTAAAATAATTCCATATGGTACAGATATCAGATCAGGAACCTATAATTTCTGTAGAGAAATTCACCCATTACCAGGAAGCTAATGGTGGCACAATATAAAACCACTTGTATGTTTAATCTTATCTGCCTGGGTGCCACTTCCCTTATGACTGTCAGGAACAAACAGTTGGGAATTGAACAAAGTATCATATATATCATCATATAATCAACTAGAGCTACAGAGGCTATTATGAGCTTGATGAAGACACTCACCAGGCAAAGAGAAAGCAACAATGATGATTTCAACTTTCCTTTTTTAGCCAAGTACTACAGCATCAAGATAGATGGCAAACTCCCAGTCCTGGCCTCGCCATCATCTGCTGAGACTGAGAAGAACTCCGCCAAAAACTGGTTCAAGTGTCCCTGAGTTACCCCGCTGGAGTGCAACTGAACACAAAACCTTAACGTTCTGAAATTTTATTGATAAAACAAGGCTGAAACCAGTGTTTCTAGGCAGGGACTAGTCACAGAGTTTTTAAAGCAGTAAAGAACGAAAACATACAAAAGCAGTACAGAATTCGAAAAACTGCACTGCTAGTCTTGGGACGTCAAAGTGCAGCTACATCAACTGCATGCTTCACCTGGTAAATCGACCACGTACTCCCGTCACACCTGAGGAGTAAAGACAGCTACTAACGTTCCAAAGCATGATTAAGTTGACAAATTTAAAATGTGCATTACATAAAAACTGCATAAAATAAAACATGGTATTTGTTCAGAACCCAGCTGTTCTTAGTCATTTTCATTTGTACACATTTTGCAGGTTCAAAACGTTTTTTACAAGATGTCCATGTGCCCTCTGCCTTCTTGTGCACGACCTTGTGTCTCCCCTTCCAGTCTCACCTCTCCGGGCACCCCTCCCCCGCTGCTCTCTCCAGCGCTGCAGCTGCCGTCCTGGCGCTGGCCTCCAGGGCTTGGGCTGACTGCTGCTTGAGTCTGTGGGTGGGGATGGAAGCGGGTGGAGAAGGCTGTATTTGTCCACTATTCATCCAGCACTGGCACAAGACTGCCACAGAGCTTTCATTCTGTTACTGTTGGTGTATAGTCTATATAGT
This sequence comes from Chitala chitala, assembly GCA_025773905.1. Lineage (NCBI taxonomy): Eukaryota > Metazoa > Chordata > Actinopteri > Osteoglossiformes > Notopteridae > Chitala > Chitala chitala. The sequence continues at coordinate 7,087,798 of JABJVR010000029.1, forward strand.
TCTGCTCTTAGCTGTTGCCTTTACAAGCTGAGCATTACCTGGATGTTTCCAATAACAAGCATTTCAAAAAAGCTTCAGAAAATACCTGATCGAAATTAAATTCTGTCTTCAGTGGATTAGGTGTATGAGTAAGGTAAACAATGCATTCTGTACTAGCTGAAATGGTGACTCACCTGCAGAGCTGGAGGATGGCTCCTGGATGCCACAGTCCAAGGGCTGGGTCACCACCTCAGTCTCCTCCTGGACCTCTGGATCCAGCATAGCTTCAGCACTGTTTCTGTTTTCAAAAAGTACGCTTTAATGGGCATGTTTTCCCTTCACATGAGTGTTTAACAGATCAGTGATGACATTAAACTTGTGTGTGATTTCAGATGACAGTCTGGCTAAAACCCATAATATGACCCTCCAAAACTAATCAGATAACCTTCTTTTACTTGAGAACCACCACCTCCCAATACTGTGCATATTAAAAAAAAAAAAAAAACCTCACTCAAAGCCCACACTTACACATTCAAACAATGTGACAGTGATATATTAAATGACCTACCAACCACAAATTCTATATTTTGCCTGATTACCAGAGCCGTTGCTTGACAATGAACATCAACTTAAACCACCCACCAATATTTCAAGTTAGTCCAAATTGTTTTAAGAAATTACATTACCGTTCTTGTTCTTTTAATGCACGTCGTGACATGCAGCAAAATATTTAAAACGAAACTGCCTTTACAAAAGCCACAAAAAACCTGTCCCAGTGCATGTGCAAACAGTCTTAAGCAGTTATGGAGCTTGTCAGCATATGATTTAGACAGAACTGTTTACGTGGTGAAAGCAGGAGTTTGTGCATTACCCGTCCCCCTCAGACTCCATGAGCACATCGTCACCATCATCTCCTGTGCTGGACCCGTGCTGGCCCAGTGTGGACATCGTTGCTATAGGAACTGAATGGGAGGTGTTATCTGAACAATCAGAGGTGCTGGTCTCTGCGGATATGATCACATATAGACATGGTCACAAGGCAGCACGCACACAAGAAGCCAACCAAGTATTCACAGCAATAAGCACAGGAAAAGTACTGAGAACATGTAAAGGTATAATGTGCATCATAATATTGGGTGGGGAAAGGAAGTGATTCAGAAGTCAGACAACTTTTAGAAAAACAGTGAAGAAAGGGGGGGAAGAAATAAAAATTAAAAAACGCCCTAAACACTAACGACAGCAATACGGTCACAGGCAAATTCTCAGTTCTCTTCCTGATTACATTAACAAATATCTCACCACCACCTAGGCCTATTTAAACATGACAACGTCTGACATAAGATAAGATGAGGAGTATGGACACAAACCTGGGGCAAAAGCTGGCTGTCCCAAATCCGAATGGGAGGAACCAGCCTGTGGAACCCCTTCAGGTGGGCTAGACTTAAATCGAGAAACACCAGGCCCCTGGGAAGTACTGGCAGCAACACAGAAGCTCAGAGTCAGGGTAAAAGCAGGGGAGGGGACTCGCAAAAAGGCCTTAGTACAGACTAAACAGACAGCATATGTGTTCACACGCCACACACACCATCTGTGCATCTAACTCACTGGGGTGCTTCAGCAAACCCATCGCCACGCTGAGGTAAGACCAGCGTGGGGGCACTGGGCACTATTCTGTCGTCATCTTCGAAGGTCTGCAAAACACAGAGTGGATTGGTTAGCGAGCTACAGAGACATTGGACGCCTCTCTCTGTTTCCTGGAAGGACAGGGACTGCCAGAAACTCACCACAGTGCTGCTGGCTGCAGGAACGACCTGAGTCCCTCGAGCTGTGGACTGACGCCACACTGGTATGTGCTAGAGGAGAACAACAATAAACTCTTATATGGTTAAAGCAAGGAGAAACAAATGAACCTGAAGCCAAGGTCTTGTTTGAAGGGAATGAGTGACAAATGCTGAGGGCTGTACAATGGCAGGAGGTCAGCACAGTCATACCTGAGCTGACGGCACAATCTCCTGAGCTGGGGCAACGTGGGCGCTGAACCGACCAGTTGATAAAGGTGTCAGTCTCCGTGGTGACTGGGATGGCAGGGGCACCTCGCGGTCAGCAGAGCTGGTGCTTGGCTGCTGCTCTCTGGGGGACCCCGCTGAGATCATCTCCAAATTACTGCTGCTACCCTCCCCTGCACATGGGGAGGAAAAAAAAAATTATAATAAATTAAAAACAACACTAGTGGTGGTCCATTCTGCAAAATGAAAACCTGGGACAAGCTGTGTTGAAGCAATCATTCAAGATAAGCTTTATCCAAAACAAAAAAAGGGTCATACATCCCCTTTCAACTACCAACACATCTAACCCCACTTAAAATTCTGTAGGGGCACACGCACCCAGGCACAAACCAGCACACGCACCCAAATCTGCTCTCTCTACAATTTCCTAAAATATCTGCTGGATTTCTGGTGTTACTGGTGGCAGTAGACAAAAAAAAAAAAAGTAAAAAAGTTACCGCTGGACATGTGGGAGTCAGCCAGCCTATGGATGGATCCTGCAGCTCCAAGACTCTCCTCATTCTCAGTGCCAGGGTCGGTGATGTCAGCTCCCTAGCAGAAAGTAAGTTCTCAATTAACCAACTTCAACCAACAGAAATCACAAATGGGCTACCACATGGTAACCAGACATTCAGCAAAAACCAACCAACACTACCAAGCCTGCTCTACTTTCATCCAACATAACACATATCTAAACACAGCTATCCAGAGGTGCTTGACATGCAGCAGGTGTGTGACATATTGTAAATGCAGCTCAGAGAAAGGACCGGGAACAGTGAATCCTGGGAAACTGGAGGAACAATGGAACTGGACCTCACCTCTATGTCATCACCTGCAAAGGCCTCATCACATTCTCCGCTGTCACTTTCATCACCCCCCTCCTCAACTCCCTCGTTGCCCATCCCAGTACCACCGTCAGCATCTTCATTATCAGCATCATCATCGTCGTCATCATCTTCATCATCCTCATCCTCCTCATCGTCATAATCCTGCAAAAAATGTTTTGAGGTACAATATCCGTAGTGAAGCCAAGATATTGGATTGCATGCGTCATCTGGATGAAAATCAAGCTATAAGTCATCACATTTGCACCATTAGATGCCGCTCTGCATCATTTTGTACATGAACGTACTTGCTCCTCCTCTTCCTCTTCATCCTCCTCTTCACTGTCAGTGTCCGAGACGATAATGACATCACGTTCTTCCTCCCGCAGCTCCTGAGAGTAGAATATACCTTCTGTGAGTTGTTCCCCAGTTGTTGGTACCAAGCTGATGCCTTCTTCCTTATCTCCATCCTCTGGCACAGGGAAGTCCATTGTTGAAGGGTACTCCATTCCAGAGACCTAAAATCACATCGTCAAAGCTCATCCCCCTCACCAAACACCAAGACCAACACAGCCTCACACAGAGCGCACGTCACCTGGCTGACACCAGCAGAGTCCTGACTCTCGCGTGAAAGCGCTGGTTCTGCTTCAGCACTCTCATCGGCCAAAACCTCCTCCTGGTAAAAATAAGTAAAAATGTTACACTGTCACTACACGTGCATTTCACTGTGCACTACAGTAATGACAAGTCAGTTAACAATAAGAAGATACAACAGAACTGCCAGCAAATGCTCAGATGTTCCATCTCTCATTGTAATGAAAAAAAGAAATGATTAACAAGTGTCCAACTGCATAAAAAAATTCTTAAGAATTAGAATTCAGCATAACCCTTTTTGGTTATTAAAAAAACTCTCAGGCAGGGCATTCATTTAGGGAAGTTGCAACAAAGTACTTGAATCCTTAACTAAAGAAATCTAAACAAGCAACTGAAGCTGCTAAAATGGTTATCAGTTATTATATCTCTTGCCAAGTAGGCAACTGCCTGGTGAAAAATTTTAATTTTAGTTACACTGCATTCAGTTAATCAAGGGACCAACACAAGATTTTCAAAATATTTTTTAAAGGTGAGGGTTTGTTTAGCCTATGGAGTTAATGGTAGCTGAACACTGTCATTGTTAAGCTTATGTGAATTTCAATAACTGAACAGCGGGCTTGTGGTCTTCGCCCTGTGGCACTTACCTCAGGGCCCACCCTCTGAACGACACGCAACTTCTTAGCGGTGGGTGTCTCCAGGGGCTTATATGGCCTGAAGTCGGGGGGGTGTTCCGCAACACCGCCCAGCTCTTCCTCACGCTGCCTTTTCAGCACGGAGCTTCCTGGTGTGGCTGACACTGCAGTACATACATGTGGATATGCCGCTCACACCAATGCAAAAGGGGTCTCCCATGAAGCATACATCAAGGCCATCACTGTGTACTTTTCGTTTACTGCCCACTGCCTCCACAAAAAGAATTTGTATGATTTGCAAAAGGCGAATATCTGGATCATTCATAAGCAGGTTTAATGGCTTAAACTTGCTTCCACTCTGTACATACAAAAATGGAAAGAACAAAAAATAAAAACGGGACACACCAGTGCCAAAGACTGCAGATGACGTGGAGGGCCTCTCCAGCGTTTCACTGAGCAGCGTCTCCAGGGCAGCGGACGCCGGCTCCGGGCTCGCCGACTCCACAGGCGCCACGCTCTGCTGTGTGGGCTGGACGAAGGCGGTGGCCTGCGACTGCTGCTGCACGGCCAGCGGGTGCTGAACAAGTGCGCCCTGCACACCGGGGCTGGTGGAGCGCACCGAGCCGCTGCCGAAAACAGTCACGTGCTCCGCCGGACCCTCCGGCTGCTGCGCGGCTGTGTTGGCAAAGTGGAGAGGGTTGTGTTACCTGCTCCAAGGAATTCTGGGAGCAAAACAGCAACTTGGGCCCAACTGCCTATTAAATCTGAACAGAGATACTGAACTACTGAATAAATAATATGTGAGGAAAGTACTCCACCAATGTTAAGTAAACTGACTCGAATGGTGGAATGAAAGAAGTGGCTGACACTGTGCACCTGACACACGATGCTCACCTTCCTGAGCATCCACCTGCGTGGTGGGCATGACGGTGGCCGTCGGAGTGGGGTTGGACACAGTGGCTGGCGTGATCATGGGCCGGATACTTGCCCGGGGAGTTGACTTGTTTCCAGGGATGGCGGGAGGCTTGCTGGGGGTTGCCACCACAGGTGTGGGCCTTATGTTGGCAGTGGGAGGCTCTGAAAGGCTTGTACTTGTACTGTTGTGCACAAAAAGAGTTACCTGAACCCCTTTAAGGGCGCAATACGATGGTATACGTGTGTCTGTGCGTTTGTGTAAAGTCGTGTTACAGTTCCTACCTTCCCCTGTCAGCCACTTGCGTGGTCTTCAGTGTGATCTGCCTCTGCTCAGCCGGCCTCTGTTGTTCCTGAACCTTAGCATTGAGACAAAGAGCGAGCAGTGAGGAAAAACAATACTAAAAGAGCAGTTCTTGTGGATCTGAGACCAGGAGCACCACATGCATCACCTTAGTGGGCCCCTGCTCCAGGGGCTCGTCCCGCATGTCACCGTGCCTCTCCTGTTGACCCCGCAGCTCCCGGAGCTCACGCTCCTGCCGGCAGAAGCGGCCTTCGTACTGAGTCTTCAGCGCCCCCAAGCGTACCTCTGCCTCCTCCCGCTGTTGCTTCAGCTCCTCCACCTCCTTCAGCAACTGTTCCTTGGCCCCTGCGTTGCCAGGAGCACCCCACCCAAAGCACGTCAGCACCAGCAGCAAGAAGCCCATTCCCACAAGCATGTTAACTGCACCTTGGAGTACACTACTTGCCCATAAGCTGGCTGATCTTCTGCTTTGCTCCCACAAACGCTTTTTTAGTCTTCTCCTCCTTCTCAGCCATCTGCTGCCGAAGCTGCTCCTCCTGAGTGGCGCGCTCCTGCAGCTCCTGCCTCAGGCCGGTCAGTTCGGCCTGCAGCGAGTTCACCTGATCCTCCAGGCCCTGCACAGCCATTTCGCGCTCACTCCCCAACTGGGCACAAACAGCCACATCACATACCAGGGGCTACACTTTAAAATGACACTCTGCACACATCCACCATGAAGCCATGTACGAAACTGTGCGTGTGTGAACATTTCAAATTTACACACGTAGCTCAGCTGGTCACACTAAAAGCGTAAAAAAGCAAAAATTATGCAAGCAAAAATGACCTTACTGCAAACGCTCATCTTGGCTTACTTTCAAAACCAAATAATAAATACTAGTGCACCAACAGCAATACTGTACTAATGCCAAGTCAGTAGAGAAACAGGATGTGTTGTTCTTATGCAAAGCCAAGTCATCCTAGATTGATTTGATCATGGGGTTTCGGTAAATTCAGAACAAACACATAGTAGCACAAACCATCAAAGTTTTTTTTTGGTGGGGGTTATGATTAAAAACCCAAAACTTATTTCATAGTAATGGTCTGTACAGTACTCACAAAATGTGCAAATGACAACAGTAGCCATCTTTAAAGCACATGAAGCAAGGAAAAAAGTAATGAATTAAAGAAGCCAGTATCTGCCTCAATGAGAAGACTGCATATACCCTCCCTCACCTTCTTCATCTCCTCCATTTGACCTTCTAGCTCCTTAGCCTTAATTTCTGCCTGTTCAAGAGCACCGTTGAGGCTTTGAACATCTCGGGCAGAAGCCTGCTCTGCTTCAGTCTGAGATGTCGACGGGGTAGGTGCCTCACTGACCATGCGGACCTGAGAAACACGTTACTGTGTATCAGACCGTAAGCGAGAGCCACGAAAACAGTGAGGGAAGAAGACTGAAGAGCGTCTGAACCGCGCCTGTACTCAGAAGGCACGGTGATGAACCATCCTCTTACCTGTTCCTTCTTCAGCTCCTCATACTGCGTCTTGTAATGCTTGGCGATCTTCCTGACCTGCGAAATGGTCCTGGCTTTCCCTTGTAAATCCAGCTCTTTGTTCTCCAGTTGGGTCTGCAGGCTGTTCCTCTCCACTGTCACCCTGCCTAGGTTCTCCCGCAGGTTCTGTACCTGGCTCTGCAAGGAGGCCATGGTGGCACTGCTCCTGTGCCAGGGCAGAGCAAAGGGAAGGGTTTGGGTGCATTCTCATCCAGCTGTGCAGGATACGAATATGAGGACTCGTGCGTCTGGGTCTCTAAGGACAGCCAGTCACCTGGCAATCTCAGCTTTCAGCTTGGCTGTCTCCTCTGTCAGCTGCTGGATGTGTTTCAACTGTACTTCCTTCTCCGAGTGCAGCCGCTTGAACTCCTCAGGGTCGGCAACTTTCTGCTGGCTTATCAATTCCTACAAAACAGTAAAGCACAACCACGTCATACTTCTCAAGTGCAACAATCAATAGGTTTGAAGGAGGGTGTGCCATGGTGCGTCTTGAGCGCTTTTTAAAGGAAAGAACCTGGCTCATAAAGTTTCAGACTAAGACTGATGATCTAGCATACGAGTAATATTAATAAAATTAGGAGTTCATATATATATAGCACCATGCAAGACATGCCAATGCAACAAATTAGATTTTACTCCATTTCATACATCTGACAGTAAATTGTTGGTCCTGCACTGACACCAACAATCACACAAATTTGTACATATTTTTTTGCAACACCTACAATGGGCACATCTGTAATCAAAGCTCATAAGTGGGTGACAGTGTTATTAGTAGTACCACCTTATGAAGATCATATTTAGGTTTCAAAAATCAATAACCAAATAATGCAAGACAGATGGTACTAAGAGAAGCCAGACATGACTTAGTGCTGGGGGAGACAGTAACCTGTGTCCGGGCTTTCCAGCGCTTAAGGTCCATCTCCAGCAGCTTCTTCTCAGACTGCAGCATGCCGCTCTTCTCACTCAGCTCTGCGTTGGCCTCCTTCAGAGGCAAAATGTCCACTTCTAGGTCCTGAACCTGTACATCACAGCTCCAGTCAGGATCAGCAAGTCACAGACACTGTTCATGTTTGTATCCGGTGTTTGGTAGTAATGTGGGCATTTCGTTTGACTGCATAAAGTGATCTTTGATGTACTACTTTGTTTTTTGTATACAGATCCCCTCTGCTTTTTTTTTTTTTTTTAAGACAAAGGCAAAACCATTTAAAACTAGACAAAAATTCTAAGAGTACCTGGTTTTATTTAAAACACAAGATACCCAAGGTTGTGTTTATGTGTATTTTTGTGTAGCGTGTATTCCGTTGTAGGCCCTTTGTCACACTACCCATCCTCCCTGCTTGCCAAATAAAAGACCATGTGATCCCACTCTACTGTCCCATTGGTTGTTGTCAAGTTTAATATTGAAGGAAAAGTGTTGGTTTAAAGACAGTTTGTTCTGGGTGTGCTGCGTGTGCATCATGCTGTACTATTGATGTGATTTTTGATCTTGCACTGATTTCTAAACTTTACATACACCCTTTGGCACCTTTGCTTTGGAACATTCAGTATGTATGTTTGTTACTATCTGCAAACTCACTGAAAGTAGGGCTGTCATGATACCAACATTTCAAAGCTTGATGTGATACCAAGTAAAGTATCTGCTTGGCTATAGAACAGTGCAGGGGACTGTTGCCCCTAAATGAACAGTGCAGAATACAACAGGCCCACAAGTTTAAAAAAAATATATACTGCAGACCCCCATCTTAATGCGGTCAACATCACTGCTGACGTTGCCATCGTATTAACATATGTGAGCGGACAGAAACGGGGCTGTAGCTCCAGCAAGTGCATTCATATTGCAGAATCAATAGCGTGAAAACATGATCGTTCTGGTGTGTTTATTTGATACTTCAGGACTTTTGACAACCTTAATACAAAGTGAACACTATACTGACTGACATTGCCCATTCTTTTTCTTTTTAGTTAGAGAAAAAGACGTGTGCGCACCACATATCAGCTACAGTTTATGGATACTTTATCGTTCACTTGCTGTTAGAAACAACGACCATGTGTATTTACTGCATCTGTTAATCTTGTCTTACACATGTCCTGCACACGGCCCACTCCTAACCCACCCACCTTAGCCCGTGGCCCACTCCTAACCCACCCACCTTAGCCCGTGTCTGCTGCAGATCCTGCTCAAGTTTCTCCTTCTCCTCCCTCAGCATCCTGTTTGTCTCCATCAGTACATTCATGGTCTCAGTTTTCTTCATGAGCTCGTCGTGCTGCTCCAAAGTCTTCACCGTCACCTGTTGTGTCAGTACAATTATGACAGGTTTAAACTACAGAAATTTAAGCTCACGTAAACACAAAAGTAAAAATGCTTTTAATCCATAGGTACCTGCACTTTTCCACGCTCTGAATACAGACTGTGCTGTAGATCCTTCAGTTCGTTTTCCAGGTGCTCCACCCTCTGCCTGTAACGCAGGCACTCCACTTGGGCCACCTCAGATTTAGCCTCCGCAACCTCCTTCTCCCGTCGCACAAACCTTCAAAGACATTTACATCCTCAGGACACGGGTGGCATGCAGGTACGATCCCAGTGGCATGCTCTATAATCAAAGCCAACGAGAGTCTAGAGAACTCTGGAAAGTGAAAGGTTACCTCAGGATCTCCAGGACGTGGTCCGGGGAGCTGCCCTCTTCGCTCAGGGAGAAGTCAAGCTGGCCCCCACCGGCTGCCTGCTTACCAGAGGCTGCCAGTTGGCTGCTCAGCCGCTCAACCTGCTCATGCAGCAGGTCATTCTGTTTCTGCAGTTCCTCCGAGCGAGAACTCAGTCTGGATGCCTCCTCCTGGACAAGAGACAAAAGCACTTGCAACCATGGCCCATCAGGCACGCGGAAACAGCCATTTTGTATCTCGGTTAATACCATCAGCATTCGTTCCTGCTCCTCCCAAGACACGCGGGCCTCAAGTAGCTCAGTGCTGCTCCTGAGAAGCCTTTCCTCCAGCTGCCTGCGCATCTGTGACATCTCGAGAACCTGCTTCTTAGCAGCCTGGAGGGCCTCTACATCAGCAGCATGTTGCAGCATCTCCTTCTCATACTTTTCCTGAACCTCCATGGCAAGTTTGCCCTGTAACAATGTTGGACAACAACTGCTGACAAGACAAATTGACTGTAAATCATTCTGAAGGCATCCAACCACAAGACCCAGCACTACAACAAACGAGCCTTAAGCGACAGGCACACCTGCTGCTGCCCATCTTCAATGGCCTGCTGCTGCTGAGCTTCTGCAAGTGATGCCCTCTGAAGGGCTTTCTCAAGTTCAGCTTGGATGTTGTTTAGATTGCCCTTCAGGTCAAGAACCTGAGATCCCAAGAGAAAAAAAGTGTAAGCAGCACCACTACAGCTCTCCACACAAGACCACATGTTGAATAGATTATTTACATCCAGGCATGCAAGATCGTTAGCGTGTATACCTGCTCCTCCATAGTCATGCTGACTTTGTGCTTTTCTTCCACCAGGTTCTGCTTCTCCTTCTCAGTTTCTTCCAGTTTCTTCTCCAGTTCCTTGTGGTACCTTTCCAATTCTTTCACACGGCTCTCAGCAGTAGCACGGGCCTGTTCAGTTAGCTTCCAAAAAATAACCAGTACTTATAGTTTAACATCCAAGCAATAAAACTATGGACTTCACAATAGCACAATAGCCATGGATGTGAGGCTAACGGTTGTGTACTCTATCCTTTCACAGTATTCAAACTTACAGAGATATGACTCCAAGGGACCTCACCTGCTTCTCCTTGTCAAGTGAGTCCTCCAGACTGAGGGCCATGACCCTGAACTGCTCCATGTTGCTAGTGGAGCTCCTCAGACGTTCCTCCAGGTCTTTAGCACGCTCCTCTGCCTGCTGAAGGCATCTCCAAAGCTCATCCACATCCTGGACAGATCTACATGCGCCTGAACACATAACGTGGACAGAAGCATGACATCTGAGATATTCTGTTAACTAAGCCAACACATCTGTCAACATGCCATACAGAATCTAAACCATACTGACCTCTGCTGGTTCCCTGTGATGGCAAGCATTCTTCCCGGTTCTCAGAAATGCCAAGCTGGTGCCTGAGAGTGGCAATCTCTTGTTCGGCAGTTTTCAGCTTCTCTTTGGTCCTCTGGTGCATGGCAGTCTGTACCTCCAGCTGCTTCCTGACGTCTACGAGCTGCAGCTGTCAACATCGCCAAAAGGCACATATTGCAGAAGGCCATTCATAATTAAAGAATCTCTGTAGCCTGTGCAAGGGCTACTTACGTCTTGGTTGTGCTCCAGCAGCTGCCGCTGCTCCACCTCGTGCTCCAGTTTCTTCTGGAGCTGGGTGATCTCCTGTTCCTGCTTCTCCACCTGACTGCTGAGCCGCTGCACTGTCTCCTTCTCTGAGCGCTCCAGGGTCAGCTTTCATACCAGCAAACAGGTCATTATAAAAAGGAAAATCAAGGACGATTACAGAAAAGTCAGTTCTGTTTAAAAGAGGATGAGATTCACCTGTATGGACTTCAGGTTTGCCAGAAGCAGATTTTGTCCACGCTGCTCAGCCAACATCGACTCCTTCTCCTGACTGAGCTGGGACTCGGCCATTTTCAACATGTCCCGCTCCTTCTTGACATTCTCATAGTTCACCTAACAGAAAGTGATTTAGCATGACTTCTTGTCAAAATTTTGTGGCATTTGTCATGTTCAATCAGGTATAATAATAAAAATAAAAAATAAGGCAACCTGTCTTCAAATTAATGGAAAAGCCTAACAGAGTTTGACCAGATTAAAAAAAAAAAGTATGCCCTTATAACTTTAGTTATGTTCGTGTAACAAGTACAATTATTCTGTCTCGTAAAAACTGACTATTAGCAAAACTACAGCATGTTGCTGCACTAATGCAGCCTAGCAGACAGCGCACCTCAGCCATGGCAAGCTTCTCTCTGGTACTCCTCAGGTCTTCATTCAGGGTATGAATGAGCTGCTCTTGCTTTTGGTTGGTAGTGGTCAGCTTCTGGCTACTTTCCCGCAGTGAGGCTATCTCACGGGAGGACCCATCAACATTCTCATGAAGCATCTCATACCTGCAAAGGAAATGCAAAATGTGGAACATATGGAACTTTTACTTAAATAGGGGGTATAATAAATTTATCGAACATAAAGGGGGTGCAAGATGGATGAATTTTGACAAATGGCAGTCATACTATTATTCCAGATATGACCTACATATTTAGCCAAATGATTACAAATACATATTAGTTCTTTTTTCACAATTCCTGTTCAAATAGACAATACTTCCTTTTCTAGACAATAGTTAAATAGGTGCCATCAATTACTGAAAATTGTCGCTTGTTAAATAGGATCTTTCTCAAACTGCTGGGAACCACACTATTGTCTGCTGTCAACCACCTGCCACTGGCTCCGCATGAGGTGTTCTTGTGCAGCAGATGACCTGGACACAAGCAAGTTTTGCTTCTGCACACTTTTGATAAGAACTATATTAAACTATCAAATATGAACTTTACCAAATTACAGTTAGCAACACCAAAAGTATCAAGGCATTAATTCATATCAATTCCACTACTTTATTTTTTAAATTTTGAATTGCTACAGAATCTAAACCATACAATGATCAGCAATACTAATGACTAGTGTCTGTTTATAATCTTTACCGTTATTAAGCTCTAGAACCAATAGAGGTTTTTACACCTATTTTAACCACCAACTCATATGCCAAACAGCTCTGGAATTCTTCTGGTTCTCTCCAATAGCCCATTATGTTACCATACATTTCATTTTTCACTAATCTAAGGTGACAAAAACAATTCATTAGAACAGCACAGACACTGTCCAAAGCAAAATTCGAGTCGTAAAGTGCCCGATACTAGCTGGCTTTGAGGCAAGGGTGTCATATTAGAGGTAAAATTTATGATCCTTCACCATTTAACACTTTTTTCTGTGAAAAACAAATACACTACATATTGCCCATTCCCTTACACCCTTTGGAAACATTTCAGGTTTATTCTCCAGTGATAAATCAGTCATTGTATTTTGAACCTTATGGCTTTTCGGAACTAAAGCATTTGATGCCCTGCTGACAAACACGGACACCCATTATTGGGAAAAAAAGAGTGTGAAAACCTCTCTAATGTCCTTAATTAGGGCTAAAGAATGGTGATGCTCTTTGGTATGGGACACGGCAGTTCTAACATTAAGGCATGCCTTAAAACACACAGTTCCTGCATCTCAAGGAATCCTCGTGCAACTTAAGACAAAAAATACAACAAAACATAAGCCAACAAAAGTCTACCTCTTGGAGGCTAATTCCAGCTGGGTCGATATCTTTTCATTCTCAGAACGCAGCTCGGAAACCTGTTGTTGTAGTTTCTCAGTCCGCCCGTGAACAGTTTTGTCATTCTCAGCCTTCTCCTTTTTGTACATGTCAAAAGCTTCCTGCAACTAAAACATCGACAATGATGTTATGTTAAACAATGAAAAAACAGTAGCTTAAACAGGAAAAATATTTGTAAATAAGTACTTTATAAAATACGGCCTAAAAAAAAGAAAATTGTTCGCCCGCCCCCCCGAGTTTCGCCAGAACCGTGTATTTCTGGTCTTCAAAACAGTACTTCATTCAACAAGAGAGACTTTACCTGTTTAAGAGCAGCCTTAGACTCCGTGACCTCTGTAGACTCGCCTACAGTTGACTGGAAGGGCGTGGCCATAGTAGGAGTGACAGCTGGCGAGTGCTGCGACGTGGAGGGCAAGGAGAGCTCTTCAGGAGTAACACCTAGGAGTGGCCAGCACCATGGTGAGACACCACTTCTAGAACAACTTGCTCTCAAAACTACACACCGTTAATCTTGGTAGGCGACCCGGACTACGTGGACTACCGTTAATGAATTTTAAAGTAAAACCTACAGAGTTTTGCACTGGTGCTGAAATGAGAAGTAACTCACTGACCCTGCGCTGGGAATTGGACTCCTGTGGTCTGGGTCAGTAGGACGCGGAACATGTCCCGCTGTCGCACGATTGACTCCACCAGCTGCAAGTGACGATTGCGCTGCTCACGCAGTTGCTCCAGGTCACGATGTGCTTTCTCCAAGCTGAGCTCGAGTTCTGCAGTCCTGCAGGGTGCGTACATGGGCTGAACTGTTAGTATGGAACCCATCATCAGCATTAATTTTAAAAGACGCATTCTTTTTCACTGTCAAAGTTTGTGCCATAGACTCTGGACAGCACAAAAACATTGTGTGTCTTTCCTTCAGGAAAAAAAGCAAGAACTTTGATCTGAAAAGTTTAACCCTCGCGTTTCTCCACTTGCAAAAGTCTGCTGTGATGCCATGTGTCACTTTTGTGTGCTTTCCCACTGCACTGTACAAATATATTTCAAGATTTAGAGAATGTTTGCGTCAATCAGCTTTAGTGTAAACAAATGGTGCACTTTACATATCCAGACAGTACCTCAAAGATGAGGTCTCCATTTCCTCCTCCTCTCTGGCTTCTCCCAGTTCTCTCAGTGCTAGCAACAGGCGTTGATTCTGCTGCTGAAGCTCCTCAATGTTGCGGAAAGTGACCAGGCGCTGGGAGATAACTTCTGATGAGCTGCTGACATCAGCAGAGCCGACATCATCTTCATCATCATCGTGGACAACGTGGTTCCCACGAGCTTCCTCTAGCTCAATCAGCAAGACACGAACCTGCACAAGAAACAAGAATCTCAATTAAGACAACTCTCATTGACCGGTACAAAATTAAATTTTTTTAAACGTTAAAACCTCGGCTAACCTGCTGGGATGTGTCTGTGAGCTGCATTTCAAGTCTCTGGTTGTCCCTTTCCAACGCAGCAGAGTGTTTATTGCCTTCATCCACTTCCTTCTGCAAGCGATGGACCTCCTGCAATATTGATAAATTCTGCTTACAGTTCAAGGCAAGTCTATACACCTTGTGATTTTTGTGCATTCACCAACATTTCCCTGAAAATATGCAGCCCCCAACCTTTGTGGTTTGCTCCAACCGGGCAGATAAGCTGGCAGCCGACTTCTGCAGCCGTTCATACTCATCCCGCTGACGCTTCAAGATGGGCGCTTTGGCCTCCACCTCTTTCAGAATCTCATCCAGATACTGGTTCACTCGCTTGTTTTCCATACGCTCCATCTGGAGCTGGCTCTCAGCTTCCACGTAGGCACTGTAAATCTGAGGTCAAGCAAACACAATACCACCCCTCATTCACGAGCCAGACTCCACACAAACTCAACCCATCAGTCTCATCTGACATTGCAACGTCATACCTCGGTTAGTTTCATTCCAGGTGTAAACACCTTTGTCACAGTTGCGGCAGGTGGTGACACGATGCTCAGCTCTTCTGAAGAAGCGGCAACTCCTGGAGGGAGTGCAGTGAAGTTAAAGGTCAATCTGTACTGCTGTGCATCTCGGTGTGTATAGTAACTGCATGTTAAACAAATCCCACCTTTCTCCTGGGAGTCAGACAACAGTTCATTGGCATTTTCCAGCTCTTTTTCCAATGCTTGAATCTTTTCCTTTAACTCAGCTTCCAAGTTATCTTTGGACCTCTCCTTGTCCAACAGCTTTGTCTCTAAAGCCTTGTTTGCTGTAGAGAAAAGTCATGAGGGGAGAAAAAAAAAAAAAAACATCACAAACTGTAGTACAACAGTGTAGTACACTAATAGACAGTGACAGCTATATGCTAAGTGCTGGGGACCACATGTTTCAGTTCAGATGCCATATAATCACACATCCCCAACATACACTTGCATGCTTGGTGAGATGGAAAGAGTTCAGCCCAGAACAGGCAGATCACCACCAACCTTCTCCTGCCTCTTTCAAAAGATTGTGAAGTTCTTTCAAAGCTTCACTCAGCTCTTCGCACTTAGACTCAGAGTCTGCTGCTGCACCCTGGAAAAACACAAGCATCACCCCTGCTTTGATCCCCATAATGTAATACTCCAATTAAAATAGAAAAAAAAATGGGAGCGAGAACTATGGAAAGCTTATGTTACCTTGTACACACTGGAGAGCTTAATATGAGCATCCAATTCATTGCGCAACTTCTCTTCCAATCTCCCCTGTTGTTCTTTCTCCTACAAAAGAAAATGAGAAGAAAAAGACTGACTAGAATTCTGCAAAAGAACTCAAGTGAAAAATTTCAGATGCTCGGATTCACACCTCTTTTAGTCTGCTAATCAATTCCTCTTCTTGCTTTTGGAAATTCTTGTTTGATGCCTTTAAAGAGGTCACTTGGTTGTGAAGTCTATTAACCTAGATGATTTAATACACGCAAACATATTTAAACCAAACTATGCACCGAATGTGCATGCTCCCAGAAAATTTACAGCACAACAAAAGCCAAGCCAATGACATAGTCACCTCATCGTCTTTGCTTTCAAGGTCGCTTCTAAGATCAAGAAGCTCTCTGCCTTTTTCACGGGACAGGGACAGCAGCTCCTCGCTTTTGGCTTTCAGCTCAGTGTTCAGCCAAGTGGTCTGACTCACAAGAAGCTCTTTCTCCTGCTCCAACCTTTTTTCCCTAAACTATACCAGTGCCACAATGATAAGATTCAGACAGCACCAACGCAAACCGTGAGGAGAAGCTGAATCTGCAATCATTCTGACAAGGACACAGAGCGCGTTCTCCCACCTTAAAGGAGACCTCCAAAGACTGAAGCTCATCCACCTTCAGCTGCAGCTCCATCTTTATTGCATTTGTCTCTGCAAGCTTGTCAGTGAGCCGTTTCATCTCCTCTGCAAAACAATGTAACACTTCATTTGGAGACGAGGTTGTGCTTTTAATTTCGCCATGTGAAAAGCACTGCCTCCATTATTTTGCAGATTTTTATGCTGTAGCATTAAGCAAGACCTTTCTCCTCCACATACCACTAAGATGGTCCACTTCTTGACATCTCTTCTCAAGTGTTTGTACTAGTTCTTGTTTTTCTGCTTCATTCTCCTGCTTCATTTTCAAAAACTGGCTCTATAAAACACAAAGCCAACAGAACATGTAATGCTGACCTAACATGATGTAGGCCTAAATATTGAGCATGATGTCAACAACACAATCCAATTGTTCAGTGCTATAAAACACATCTTGGTCTTCTGTAATGTACACCATTTACCTCTTGTACCAACAATTTCCCCTGCAGCAACTTGTTTTCTTCTTCTTTGGTTTTTAGAACCTTCATATCCTCATCTGCAAACACAAAAAAATCTAACTGCAGTCTCATCAACGAACTGTCAAGGTCATTAATGCTACACGTAGTATCAATCCATGTACAGTAAATACATCTGAGAGTGCATTCACTTACAAAGACCAGCGAGCTCCTCTCGGAGTTTGTGATGCTCCTGGGTTTGCAAAATCAGTTGCTCTCGACCCTGCGCCAGGCGTTTTTCGGTTTCGAAGTATTGTTGCTCTTACACCGTACACAACATATGGTTGCAGTTAAATTGCGAAAAGTAAATCTCATATAGTACAATGCATTTACAGTGTGGAAGGACATCGATAGGCTGGCGTAAACTTATATTAACCCACCCTATGTGATATAAGCCCTTTGAGGAAAAAAAAAAAAAAAAAGCGAAATAACAGTTCCCTATTTATGAAAAGACAAATTGCTACAGCAAAAGCAACTAGAAATATTTCGTAATATGTTAAGTAACATACAATTTTT
This sequence comes from Chitala chitala, assembly GCA_025773905.1. NCBI lineage: Eukaryota > Metazoa > Chordata > Actinopteri > Osteoglossiformes > Notopteridae > Chitala > Chitala chitala. The sequence continues at coordinate 7,105,306 of JABJVR010000029.1, forward strand.
ATCGGTCACGAAGTATGTCATTACTTTTTCATTGTTACTCGCTAGCCAATTCATACGGGGCTCACAAAATCCCTACAGAACACTTGCAGCACAGTGCTGTCTCAATGTTCAGACATTCGTGCTAAAGTTTATGCTACTTGGATTAATATAATTGTTAGTGAACATTAGTACTGGCTTTATTAAACAAGACAGGTTATTGCAATCATAAGACGTGCTACATCGTTCGCCAGTTAGCAAAACATATTATGCCAATTTCTAGCAAAGACACCACATTTGCAAGTAAACAAATATTATCAAAATTCACAAATAAAATACTGTTATGGTACTGATTTCGTTAATCCAACTTTTTCATGCAACGCAGTTGCGTATTACTTCAGATAAACCTTACCACTATCCACTTTAAATCGCTCATGGTGTGACTTGAGCAAATCTATTTCCTTCTGTTGCTCGCGAAAACATCTCTCAAGTTTATTCAGGACGTCTTTCGGTACTTTATCGATCTGAATCGGTTCCAGTATCTGCTGCATGATCGCCGCCATTTTTCATCGCCAGCGTTCGAGTGTTGTTATTGGCGGAGCAGAACTTCGCGAGCTGACTCACGGAAGCACACGTTGATTGAGCTTCATTGGGAGTTGGAGTTCTGAGTTGGTTCTGCCACTGTAAGCGCGGAACAAGAGATCACACAATATTAGACATGTGTATGGCGCTGAACGGACGTTCAATATACTATCACAGGCAGTACATACTGTATCTTATATGTTTGTGAGGACAGATGTGAATGTGTTGAGAGTGAGTTACTAAATTATGTAGGTAGCAATAATATACATTTCCATAGCCTCCTTTTCATTATCAGTAGTTTCACTTTCATCCATCCATCCATTATCTTAACCGCTTATTCCTGGTGAGGGTCGCGGGGAAACCTGGAGCCCATCCCAGAGCACACAGGGCGCAGGGCAGGGGACACCCAGGGCGGGGCGCCAACCCACCACAGGGCACACAGTTTCACTTTCAATGTGTTTTAATGATGAAAATCGTACAGCATTTGGTGACCATTTAAAAGTTCTAAAATTTGCCTTCAGTGCTTACACTTGAATTAATTAATTGAATTAATTTTTGTATTATGCTGACTTGCGAAGTGGTGGTAATGCAAAAACGAGAAATTTTGAAAATATTCTCACTTGTACATGATATGTATAGATTTCAAATATTACATTGTTACCACTTATATTTTAAGAAATATGTCTTTCTGAAAACTCAGAAAAAAAAACTCTTAAAATTTTTACAAGGCTCTATTAACATAAATACATAGCATTTTAAAAAGTCCAACATTTTTTAAATGTTGGACTTTTACCCATTTTTGGGGTTGTGTTGATTAAAAAAGGTTAAGGCCTGAAACTGTATTTCTGTAAAGTGGTAGCCAGAGATATGAAATATCTGCCATGTATGATGATTGAGTATGACACAAGTAAGAGTGAAATTTCAACACGATAACCCTCTGACCCTCGTGTGAAAATTTTACAAACTCAGATTAATTGTAAATTTTGTGAAGTCATGCCATAAATGCAGATAATTTTTTTCCAATTTTTTTTTACTGAATTTGTGTTAAATTTTGAGATTGTTTATTACCTGTTCTAGGTACAACAGTACCCTTATTTACTATACACTGAGGTTTATGTCTCAGATATTAACCCTTCTTTCTTAGTTTGTTTAAAAATAGGCTGCCCATTTCCTTTTGTTTGTTAAGTTTTGGCCTTTTTCCAGTTTTTGGAGCCATGTATAATGAAGAAGAAATACGGTAGTTTTGAGGGGTGAAATTGATATTCTATTATGTACTGTGATATTAGGACAGCACTTATTGTTAGTAGATTCTCTAATACTGATTGACCTCGTTTGTGACATGCACGT
>JABJVR010000029.1:7107310-7136048 GCA_025773905.1 Chitala chitala
GGTAGGACGGTTCAGAGACAAAGTGAGAGAGGCGAGACTTAGATGGTTTGGACACGTGCAGAGGAGGGATGCAGAGTATATAGGGAAAAGAATGTTGAAGATGGAGCTACCAGGCAGGAGGAGAAGAGGAAGGCCAAAGAGGAGGTTTATGGACATAGTGAGGGAGGACATGAGAGAGGTTGGGTGACAGAGGAAGCTGAAGAGAACAGGTTGGTATGGAAAAGGATGACCTGCTGTGGCGACCCCTAGACAGAGCAGCTAAAAGAGGAAGAAGAATATACTGAGCTATGATGAACTTTGTTGTTTTTGTTATTGATTTTTTAAATTGTTAATTGCTGTTCATTTGTTGTTGTGATTTGTTATTGTGATGCATTTACTACTTAGGTAGTAGCTAATGGGGATTGTAATAAATAAAATGAACATCAGCGTGGAAGTCAGCGCGGGGACCACAGCAACGTAATATGTGTAACAAAACAGTACCTCATAGAACTAATATAACCAATTTTTTTTAAAAACCTCTAAAGCACCCATGCAAAATTCCATACCGAAATGGAGCAAAGAAAAAGAGATGCAAGTCAAACAGGTGTACAAGTTGTCATTTGTGTTCTGTAAATTGTGAATTCTACATTTATATGTACTAAGCAGATAAGCATTCAAAGTAGTGTACTTAGTGTGGGTAATATAATTTATTGACTTGATAGTTTCTAAATACAAATAGTGTACAGTACTATTGCATAGGTTAACGTTCAGCTACAATGCCATGGTTATTTGTTTTCCATTAAAATATCAAAATACAACAACAATAATACAAGTGAAACACAGGGCATGATTTAAGAATATTTATTACAGGACATAGAAAATAGCCTATTAACTGTTGTTATTTGTCAGATGCCTAAGGTGAAATCAGAATTTTCCTGACACTATATTATAATTGGGATATAATGGTAAATACAAACGTACTACAGTGTATTTAATTAGAAGTAATTAATTGTTTGATGGATAGCATACGCAAGGATACGCATGGCTTTACGGTGCAATAGTTTTTATCACTTAAAACATACAGGTACTATAAATAAAACAGACAATGTCACCATTACCGATAATGTTGATGTTTGCCAAAAAAATATCGGTATTGGATAGATTTTGGACATCGCCCACCTCTACAATACATTACATCTACATTAATAAAATTAAATTACATAAAGTATTAATAACACATGATATGTAATTAATGTAGTGATTAAATTAGATTCCAGTTTTATTCATTTTTAATTTCCAGACAATCATCCCTTAATTTTTTTGGATCCTGGCAGCCATGGCTTTGCAAAGAGCCTTTCCCAGACGTGTTCAGGCTTTGTCCACCACTCCTGAGTGACCAGCCGTTAATAACAGTCTGAAAGCTCCGAGGGCCGAGTTATGTCCTTCATTTGGTTCTCACAGTGGGGCGTGCCCCAGCTTTCTTTCAGTCACCTCATTTAGTCAGCACAGCATGCAGCAGCACATCACCCTCTCTGTCATCTGCAACAAGTCCTTCTTGGATGATTGGACCTGCTCCCTACCCATACAGGACTGTAGCACCTCGAGTAAGATGCAGCCCTCTTATAACAGTCTGAAAGCACCACAGGCGAGTTCATCTTGAACATCACACATGCACGTAACAGCTTCATGTAGCATGGTTTATTGTCACACTTAATTTTTCTTATTTATGTAAAAACAGGGTTCACAACATTTTTACAAAAGCAATGTCGGTATCATTTTACAGTATATTTAAATGAACGCCTTTTACGTAAAAACTACTTGTTTTCTTTACAAAACTAGTTAACCGAAACAGCATTTGCTAGGTCACGCCAGGTGTTAGAACTGGTGAGGACTTCTAGTGTGACAGCAGTAATTAAAGGAAAGAACAGATAATTGCTATTAGTGTTTGGCTCCCAGGGATGGCATCAGCAGTGGCTTCGTGCAGTAAAACACGATCCTCCCTTTGTGTTCTGTTGGCTTTGTGCGCTCCCCTGGCTTCCAGCCTGCGAGGCACCGTGGAGTCCCAAGCAGGACCGTGCTGAGAAGCACATCAGCGTTTTTGGGTTTTTTTCCTCCCTGCCCTGTGGTCAACTTGGCATGGATGAAAATGACCAGCAGCTCTATGTGCCTATGTGTGTGTATGCGTGCATATGTATGACATCTAAACCAACTCTGCAGTGTCATTTAATGTTCATTTTTTTATTTATAAGAAGAATGTGGTTTTCTTCCTGCTTCCTGCTCTTTGTCAGCTGCTGTATTTTATCAGTAGCTGGGAAAACTGATTACGTTCAGCCATTACTGAATGTTTTGTTTGCTTAATTTAAACAAACAAGCAAATAAATCATCAGCTGAATAAACTGGATCAGTGTTATATAACTGCAAATTTGTATTGAAAGTCCTGAAACGTAAAATACATATTTGTATCACACCAAATTTACTGCTCATAGACATGGCTTCTCACAAGAAACTTGTGCGGCTACAGTTTTGAACACTGTAATTAACATTGGAGATTGCATAACTTCATGCTTTTAAACATTAGATTTTTGAAGGAGTACTCAGAAGATATATAAAAATATGAACACCAACAAGACTTTTTGATGTGCTGTTAAATGCAATCATTTAATAAAAACCTTTTTTTTTTCCAAGTCTAAAAATGTGTCCAAGTCAATATTTTTTATTTTAGTACTGGTTATGCTCTCATCTACAGAGCTATAAGTTTGACCATTTTTGTTTCAGAACAATTTTGGTTGTAGACTAGTGTTACTGGAAGTGGTGTAATGTGTTTTGCATTCAATGAGTGATGCAAATGATTTTAATTGTACTGAGTAGGTATAACATCGAAAAGGTATGATCTTTTTTATGCAGAAAAAAACAGTAGATCAGCTGATAAACGTATAAAAAACATTTAGGGTCAAATATCAGCCATTTGACAGCAGCATGTGAGTCTAATTTAAAATCATTTTGACTTCAGAGATCTGTGATAAAATAACTCAATGTTTTTACATAACAGGGTGTGAATCATTTTCCATGAAGAGGACATTACATTCACCAGTCAGGTGGAGGATAAAAACACACCTTTCTTTTTTCACTCTTCTTTCCAGCCAGAACTCCTGCTTCATTCCCACACCAGTGTATTTACTGTGTTGTCATGAAATGTGAATTTGCAGAAATGTTACATATTACGTGAAATAAGGCAAACGGGGGATAATACATTAATTGTAAAAACACAATTTAATTTACCTTAGATAATAGCATACTGCATACTGGCATTATACAGTGAGGACAGAACGGTTTTACACCCCTTTAAATTGTCTAAGTTGTTTCAAGTTTCACACTCATCTTAAAATGAATTAAAATCCTTTTTATGACCCCTCACCAATCTACACACAATACAATGATGGAGTAAAGTATTTTTGAGCGTTTTGCTAATTTATTAAAAATATGACAAAAATATCCCACTTACGTATTCAAACCCTTCACTTAGTACTTAGTTAAAGCATATTTAGCAGCAACAACAGCCTCAGGTCATCTTGTGACTAATGCTACAAACTTGGCATGCTTTTCTTTTGGATATTTCTTCCATTGAGGTGGCGTGGTGGTCAGCACTGTTACCTTGCACCTCCAGGCCTGGGGTTTGATTCCCATCTTGGGTCTGTGTATGTGGAGTTTGCATGTTCTCCCTGTGCTTGGTGGGTTTTCTCTGGGTTCTCTGGTTTCCTCCCACAGTCCAAAGACATGCAAATTAGGTTAATTGGTGTGTCCAAATTGCCTGTTGTTGTGTGTGTGCCCTGTGGTGGGTTGGCGTCTCACCCTGGGTGTCCCCTGCCCTGTGCCCTATGTGTTCTAGGATGGGCTCCAGGCTTCCTGTGACCCTTCACTGGATACAGTGGTATAGAAGATGACTGACTGTTTCTTCCATTCTTCTTGGCAGACTTGTTCAAGCTCAACCAGCTTGAATGGAGAATGTTGGTGCACAGCCATTTTCTGGTGTCTCCAGAGATGCTCCATTGGGTTCAGGTCCAGACTCAGGCTGGGCCACTCCAGGACTTTCACAGGGTTTTCCTGAAGCTACTCCTGTGTTTTTCTGGCAGTATGCTTTGGGTAGTTGTCTTGTTGAAATGTAAACCCCGCCCTGAGATCCCAAGCACACTGGAAAAGGTTTTTCCACTTAGGATTGCTCTATATTTTTCCTGCAACCATCTTTCCATCTATCTTGACTAGTCTCCTGTTCCCAGACATAGAAAAGTATACTCACAGCATGACGCTGCCATCACTGTGTTTGATTGTAGGGATGGTATTAATGAGGTGATGCCCAGTGCCTGAATTCCTCCACACATGCTATTGGAAACTGTTGTCAAATACTCCTATCTTTATTTCATCACATCAGAGGAATTTGCTTCTCATAGTCTGAGAGTCCTTCATGTGCCTTTTGGCAAACTCCCAGCAGGCTGTCAAATGCCTTTTAGAGCGGAATGGATTCAGTCTTCCCACTGTACTCAGGACGCCTGATTGGTGGAGTGCTACGGGATAGTTGTCCTTTGAAAGCCTCTCATATCTCCACAAAAACCCTGGGTTTCCCTTATAGTGACCTTTGGGGTCTTGATTGCCTGTCTGATAACGTCCTTCATCCACTATCACTGTTTGGGATCTGGCAAGATCTTGGGAGTTTCAAGTCTTTGACTTCAAAATGATGAAACCTATCATGCTTTTGGGCACTTTCAATGCGGCAGTAAATTTTCTTGTATCCTTCCCCAAATCTGTGTATTGAAACAATCCTACGGCTATTTCTCATGGCTTTGTTGTCACTCTGACAATACACCATAACAAGATGAGACCTTATATAGGCAGGTGTGTGCATTTCCTTATTAGGTCCAATTAATTAATTTAGGCATAGGTGGTCTCTTATCCAGTTTTAGAAGCATCTAAAAAACCATTGATAAGAATAGGATGCACAAGAGTGCAGCTGCAAGCGAATACGTATGTAAACGGAATATTTCCATCTTTTATTTTAAATGCATTAAAACACAAAAAACATGTTTTTACTTTGTCTTTGTGGAATGTTGTGTATAGATAGATGAGGAAAAAAGGAATTTAATCTCTATTTTAAGGAGTATGAAACAGACAATGTGAAAGGGCCTGAAGACTTTCCATCTGCACTGTATATGCAAAATATATAAAGGTTTGATCTTTCCTTTCAATTAAAAGTAAGGCATTCAACATCAGTGACTACAAGATATCACAGTTCTAAAAATAAAAACATTGTATGTGGTTCCGGCTAACGTAATGTTCTCTTCATGGAAAATGATTCAAGTGAACCAAATGAATACTTTTCAGACTGCTAAGTATTTTTTTAATGGAACATCAATATTTACTGTCCTTACTGACAACAGATACCACTACTGAAGTACAATTACAGTAACCGCACACAAGAATGTTTATGCAAAAATAAATACACTCATAGCAAATGTATATTACCATGTTTCTTTTCCATACTGCATTTGCAGTTTTCTGTCACACAAGTCTTTCTTTCTAAAAACATGTGACTTATGTAACAGTTTGACATCTGAACTTATATCGGGCTCCTGATTCAGCAACATTCTTTATACACAAAATTAAAACTGATTAGATCAGCAGTAGGTTTTTTGCAAGTCCTACTTTCTACGTTGTCAATAACATGTATTACTATATTTTTTTACTTTTTTATTGCCAATCCCTTTACAATTTAAGGTACCCAACATTACAAGTACCTCCTCATATACCATTTTCATGGAGCACATAGTGAAAAACACACACACACACACACACACACACACAACATATGTCATGCTCTGTCAAACGCAACAGGAGAGGAGGGTCCACTTGCAGGATTTCAATGGCAATCAGGTCAACATACAGAGTCCAAAAGCAGATCCAAGAGTACAATGCAAGGGGTCAAAAAGCCAGGAGGACAATCCAGAACAAGAAAGTTAACACTAAAAATACAGTAAGGGTAAATCAAGGCAATGACAGGGACACACAGGCTAAGGACTAAGAGGAACCACAGAACAAAGGGCCAGATCAGTGAACATTAGGCGTAACAGGTACATTCTGTATTAACACATTCATTCAAGTATCAAATGTAAAATGTTAAACAACACTACATGAAAAGTGCAAATATTTGTAAACTATTTTCAAGTATTAATCTTATTCCGTAACAAAAGATTGAAAAATATAAAACTACATCCATTCCTAACAAGGACTACAAATATGCAGATGATCTCAGTATCTGTATTGCAGACACGTGTGCAACATCACAGTTATAAAATCCCAAGCAGTTTGACCAAAGTGAGCAACAATAAATAACATACAGTACAAATAATCATTTTATAAATTCAGTCTATTTTTTGCAAACTGTTATCCAAAATAGTATAAAAATATGTATTTTAAAAGTTATTTTAAAATAAATATTTAAATAAATAATGTCGGCATGTTGGCGTGGTGGCTAGTGCCATCGTCTCACACCTCTGGGCACAGGGCTCGTTTCCCACCCAGGGTCTGTGTGCCTGGTGTTTGCATGTTCTCCCCATGCTTGGTGGGTTTTCTGTGGTTTACTCCCACAGTTCAAAGACATGCAGGTTAGAGTTACTGGGGTTGGCACATTGCCCATAGTGTGTGTGTGTGTGTGTATGGACACCTACCCAAGGTGTCCCATGCCCTATGCCCTGCACTTCCTGTGATGGGCTCCAGGCTTCCTGTGACCCTGAATTGGATATGACGGTATAGCAAATGGATGGATTTAAATAAATAACAGAATTCAATTTCCAGGGTTGTTTTTGTTTCACTCACAAGAAAGAGCGTTACAGCTCAAATGTTCTTTTTTTTAGTACCACAGTAGGATTTAAGTCACTTTGTCCAGAACTTTCTGTGCTGGAATTGATTGTGGTTGACCCAGAATTTTCCACATTGGGCACATGAAAAGATGCCATTGGGCAGGGCTCCTTGACGGTCTGACACACAAGTTTCTGAAGGGAAGCCGTTTTGATAATTTCAAACCCAACGTTCCCACCAAAGGTACTTGGCTTCCAGTATTCTGGAGAGCATATGGCATTTCCCATAAGTCCCTTTAAGGAATATGGTGCCCCCATTTCCACCATGGTCTCACCGAATATTGCATTGGGTCGAGGCTTTTCCACCAGGAGACCAGGGTAAAGCTCCATCGCATCAATATCTCCATACATTTCTTCAAGTTCAGATGCTAATTTTTTATCTCCTGCAAATAAATAAATAAAAATTATACAATGTTCACCAAAAAAAAATCTAATGGTTCTTTAAATATTACCACCATGATATGCATGTTTAGCCCAATAACTGCCTCTATAGCTACAGCAAACATGTAAAGGCAATATTAACAACTCATACCATAAGAGAAAAACAATTACTTAACATTGGGAAAAAAAAAGTCACACAAATGTCACAGCGGTAAAAAAATTGCCAATTTTTTGGCAATTTTTTTACCCTCTCACCTGTTAGTTCTTCAAAAGACATGTAGGGTCTCATAGAGAAGCGTTTCCTGTAGGCGTTTAGGGACTGGTATCTCAGCTCTCTGCTGTGCTCAATAGATTTTATTGCCACCATGGCTACGGCTGGAGGTACATTCTGTCCACCGGCAACCTGTTTATACAGTACCACCAGTGAATGATCAGCTGCTTCTACAAAAGTGCTTCATCATGGCCCTTCTTCTCAACACTGAATACCATGATTTTTAGATACTCACTCTGCCTGCAATTTGTTTGGTGAAGGATTCCACAAGATTGTTAATACCATGTTGTAGGACAATGGAGTTGTTGAAGAGGAACTGTTGGTAGCTATAGACTGTTCCTTGGATATGGAATTCATCAGGCATCAGAGGGTGCCAGTGGTAAAGTGTGTTAAACTCTGATGAGATACGGTTCTGGTACTGGAAGCGCTCGCTGAACAGCAACTCTGGGTCAAATTTCAACTTCAAATGGTAGCCACTCAGGTGCTGGACATAATCTTCAATCACAATCTTTATGGTTTCACCTGTACAAAAGTGGGTTATTTAATAAGGCCTTTGAACATGCTTAGTAAACGTTGACATAAAAAAAAACAAAATAACTGATATACATATATTTCATTGTCATTGGTTATGGATGCCCTATATGGCAAGCCAGGGTCCTCTCTACCCAGGGTATCTCACCGATCAGAATAAGCCGAGCAGTCTGGAAGATGCGCTCATCGTCCCAATAGGGGTGCTCTTGTTTCAGCACATCACAGACCCGATTGTGCTCCCGCAGCCAGATGGTAGCATACATCATTAGCCCTGGCACTAGGCCGAAAGCCTCATGGCCAACAGCAAGCCTGTGTTCCTGTGGCACGTGGGGAGGGTAGTGCATGTCCACTTGGACGTCCTTTACCGTTGGTGGGTAAACCTCTCCATCTATCACCTGTAAACATAAGTTTAACTTCTGAGCTGGATGATGACAGTCAGATTAACAGGTACTAAATGAATTACAAACCTAAACGAACGTAGTTTCAGTGTGAAGACTCATGCACCCATAACAGGTAAGTTACACCCTTGATAGCTGATGGAGAGTCATTTGTTTTCATTATGGTTTGTTTTAGAGTCCAATACCTGGTACTTTAGCTTGCCATCTTTGAAGAGCCTGAGTTTGTGCTGCTTCTCCAAGGTGTCACCATAGATGTGGTTCAAGTCTACCTAAAAATTAAATAAAACCAACAGATCAGTTTGTCTTTCAAAATTTATTTCAGTCATTCATTAATCAAGCAGACCCTCTGACCTAAAGCAAGCAGAATCACAGGGATGCAGGGTACATACACTCCTTGTGAAACATACACACAAAATTGAAGTTAAAATTCCATTTAAATAAAATGCCTTTGAGGAAACCAGAGAATCCAGAAAAACATACAAACTCCACAAACCAGAAGTTAGGTAAGAGTCCAACTTACAACCCTGAATGGGAAACACACTATTTGTAAAAATGATAAATGTCGATTTACTGGTACTAACCCCATGACCCAGAGCTTTGGTGAATGCTGGTCCATTTTTCATGTCGGATTTGAAGAACTGATGGGTAAAATGCTGAGCAAAGAATGCAAACATCAAGCTGGTACCCTGTGGATCTGGGATGAATTTTTTTCTCAACAGAAACTTTTCCACCACAAGTTTTGCATCAGGCAAGACTTCCTTGCCTAACAAAGAGAAATAGGGAAAACAACCAAACAAACACACAAACAATAAATACATTTTTAAAATCACCTTTTACGCTTAAACTATCAGAAATATCATTTGTCAGCCTGCATATGCATTAACTATATTAGTTCTCGACTGAAATGGCCCATAGATGTATGTACGTTAATTCTGAAGAGTGACGTTCAAGGACTGACACCCCATACGCAATTTAGGTAAGTTTCGTTTGCCAACAATCATAGGCTTAAGGCAATTGCTTTAAATATGTATGATGCAACAACATTCACTTACATTCTCAGTAAGCATTCAAAAATCCCAAAAAACTGGTTTGCAGAACACTTACCTGCAACTCCCATTTGAGTTGGGCAATCCTTAGGAACGGGAGGAAGAGTACGTGCATAATAAGACAGATTTGAATAGGCTTCCCAGCTCTTGTAACCATAATCCGAGTTGAATGTGGGAGGACTATCAATCAAATGTGACCGGGCTATATTAGGGGGGGGAAAAAGTTTAACGTTATAAAGCAGAAAGAAAGTCACGTGTTAACTGTCAGTTCAAGACCATTAACATGTTCACATGTGAAAGGAGTACACGTACTATGTACTGTGGTCTAGTTTACACAACGTACGTCATTAAAATTTAGACAAGTGAAAAGGAATAAACTTACATGTCAAAACATAGCGCATAACTGAGTCTCTCAAGAACGGAATGCTGTTAACAATGTTCCAAAACCTCTTAAAATGTGTTAGAATGTAGTGCACGGTGTCCGGCGCTGGTTTAAGAGTTTTTTTAATCCAGGTGAGAAATTCCGCTGTAAATGAAAGAATTAACAATTTACTGATTGACAAAATCGCGAAATTTATTAATGAATGTAAAGGATTATAGCTTCTTGTAAAACGTTTTTCTTGTCAATGAGCTGACACCATCATTCCCACTTACGTGTGGTGCAGTTTTCACCGTAGTAGCCGGTACGTGTACAGTCGCACTCATATCTTTCTAAACCTCTTGCAGTGCAGACCCCGCGGTTCTGGCAGGGCTGAGAACAGCATGGATCGGCTGAAAAACACGAGTCCGTGCTTACATTTGCATTTTGGACATAGTTGTTTTTAAGAGTAATTTAAAAAGTCCACATACAATTTATCATAAATCTAGGCCCCTTGTAAAATAACAGAATATTGAAACAATTATTTTGGCTTGCAGCTTTCCATTATTATATCTGACCATGACAAATTAATCTTTTACTACATAATGTGATAAACCTGTATAAAATCTGTTTAACTAAAGTCATAAAATAAACAATGCTGATTATTGTAAATGGCATATTTTCTTACCTCCTTCACATACAGAAATACCCACTAAAAGTAAAAAGGGTAGAACAAGACAGACTGATTTGGCCATTCCAATTTTATTCATAGAACCCATGCCTCTAGCTATCTTCATGCACCAGCAGGTTTGAAATTGTGAATGACGGCCTGAAGAAGTACGCTTTTATAATCCTTCAAGTGGGCGGAGGATCAAAAATATTGTTGTGTTGTGGGTTGGTCTTACCTACTACTATCCAGAGACGCGTGGATGGAGTACGTGATATTTCCTGCATGTTCATTCACTGACTGATTTGTTGTTTTCACTAGACGTTTAAGTTAAAGGAAGTAAGGTGAATTAGTAACTTTACTCTGTGTCGTGTGCTATTTTTGGTTACTCAGTGACAGGTTATAGATTCACCCTGGCCTTCACTGCATCCTTCCTTTCCTCCTTGGATCTTATGATACTTAAGTGGTTCTCATATTCAGTCCTAGTGGCCCTACAAATTTTGCTGTGAATTGAACCTTAAAAGCAATTTTACATTGCTGACTTTTCCCCCGTGTTAATCCAGATATTCACGACAAGATTAATAATTTTTAATAAGAATTTCAAAAGCAAGACAAAGATTTTCTGATGTTGCTTCTTAACAATTTCAAGTTATGGTATTGTATGTGTTTGATCTTTTAATTCATTTTTTAATTAATCCATTAAATCACTGGTCTTAAACATTATTTGTCATTGGCACCTCTTTGTATTGTTTATTAATTATTACAGTTTGAATACAATTAATGATTACTGGACTGAATTAAATACTGTGCCTAATTATCCAAGCATTTCCTGCAAGGTGTGTGTAATGATTCATATTTTTTGTTACAGATCTTAAAGCAGAAGAGTTTCACTTTTAACTTTCTTTTTTGTAACTCTCATTTCAGCTCAAAAATTAAGAAACTAATCGCAGAATGCAGATGATCATGAAGAATGCAGAGAAGAAATTGATATGTAATTAAAATAGTGGTCGAATTGAAATTAATGAATTGGTTGGAAGAAAAACCTGCATGCACTGGGGCCACCAGGACCATGTTTGAGAACTGTCCTTGTTTGGTCTCCAGATCTCCATGAACAAGTTCCATATGAATTTAAACTGATTTGGTTTATCAGTGATATTTTATTCATGTTTGTTTTGGATTGGGATTACGACTAGGTCATTACGTACGTGGTTCATGAAGTACATTTTATCTTGATCATTTAATAATTACACACTGTCATTTGACGAAGTTTTTAAAGTATTTATTTTACGTGCCGATTTAAGAGCCAATCTAGATGAGTTACATTTAATATGAAAACAAAACTTCGCGAACATTGACGACGTGCAGCTCAGCCAACCCTTTCTTTCAATTTTTGACAAGGCTGTGGTTGCCCTCTAGTGGAAAGAAATAATAATCGTTGCAACGGGGGTTCTTGTACGTCAGGGGTGCCCAATCACGGTCCTGGAGGGCCTCAGTGGGTGCAGGTTTTTCTTCCAATCAAGTTTAATCATTTTAATTTGACAGCTATCTCAATTAAATATCAGTTACATCCTTGCTTCTCTGTATTCTTCCTGGTTATTTGGATAAGTCTTAATCATTTGAGCAAAAATAACAGTTACAAAGTAAAAAGTTAAATGTGAGGCTCTTGTGCTTTCAGATCTGTACAAAATAAATCAATCACACATTACAATGTCACTCTAACTGCAGAATCAGAGTAGAAATTGGATAATTTAGCATGGTGTTTTATTCAAACCAGGAATAATTAATCGTATTCAAATTGTATTAATAAACGAACAGCAGAAACAGGTGTCAATGGCAAAAAATAAGACCAAAGAGCTAGTGGTGGATTTCTGCAGGCACAGACACCCTACTCCAGTAGTAGTGAACATCCAGGGAATGGTCTGTTATAAGTATCTGGGTGTTCACCTCAACAATACAATAAACTGGACTGGGCAAACAACCCCAGAGAACTTTACAAAAAGAGCCAGAGCAAACTCTACCAGTTTAGGGGACTAAGGTCATTTGGAGCGAAGGGGGCACTATTAAGGACCTTTTTTAGACACAGTGGTGGCATTAGCCACCTTTTATGGAGTGGTGTACTGGGACAGCAGCATCTCAGCTATGGACAGGAGGAGACTTGACAAGGTCATAAAGGGGGTCAGCTGTATCCTGGGAAGCTCCCTAGACCCAGTGCAGGTGTTGTGTGATAGAAGGATGTTAGCTAAATTAGAATTCCTGTTGGAGAATAAGTCCCACCCCATGCATGAGACTCTGACAACACTGGGCAGCTCCTTCAGTGACAGACTGCTTCACCCCAACTGTGTGAAGGAGTGTTATTGCAGGTCTTTCCTTCCTGCCACTGTTAAGTTGTACAATCAACACTGCTCCTAGTAGACACACACCAACACAATGTGAACTGTAAATATTTAATATCAGTGTGCAATATATTCTATGTGCAATCTGTAAATATATAGTGTTGAGATTCTGTTTTATTACTCTTACTATTTTTATTTTTTATTATATGGTCTAACCACTTTGCTATCCCCCTGCTGCTGTACTGTGAATTTCGTCGTTGTGGGACTAATAAAGGATTATTTTATCTTTACATAGTTACATTTACAAAAACCTGCACCCACTGCAGCCCTCCAGGACTATGAGTAGAAATTATTGCAGTAGGGGAATGCAACCATCTTCATATTGACACCGTCTGGGACACTCAGCTATCTGTGGCTACTGGGAAAGCCCCCTGTGCCTGCATTTTCTTTTATCCTAGGAGACTTCAAAGTTGTCACTAGATGGTTCATGTACATTTTACATATAACCATACACTCAGACTATGTTATCTTTCAAAGAAAAAAAGCAGGTATTTCCTATTCATATTCAGTACACATATATATATTTTTCAATTGAAGACCACCAAGGCTGACAGTTGGCTTACTGTCTCAAGCTAAATAAAGTACATACTTCCAGTAAAGGCTTACACTATAATCACACAGCCTAATGTTTTTTCCTTAAGTGTAAAATGTTAATATGGCCGGTCAAGGACATAATACTAATCTATGCTTAAGGCTAAACACATCGTGTTGACTTGTATTTTACCATCTCACTGAAAGTCACTCGTGTATTTAAAAATTCTTTACATCTACTCCTTTATTGATCAATTCCTAAGAATGTGTAGTTAAAATATTTGCTCATTTAATTCATTCATTTAATTATTTGCTTCATCTGATTTTTCTTTTTGAAATTAGAAGAATACATGTAACAATTATTTCCCCTATTCTGATGTCTTACGTTTGAACAATACATGCTCAGAGCTGCCGCTGGGGGATTCGGTCGCGGAAGTCACTCGGTTGGTGGCGGGAGAGACAGGAAGGGAAATAGAGAGAGCACAGAAACCGAAAGGCGGTGTGCCGTATTCACAGTGCGCTTCTCCATTAGCCTTTAAAAGCCGTACGGCACGAATTGGTTTTACAAAATGTCGAAGAATACTGTATCCGATCGTTTTAGGAAGGTCGATGTTGATGAGTACGACGAGAACAAGTTTGTTGACGAAGAGGATGGGGGGGAAAATCAACTTGGACCCGATGAGGCAGAGGTTGATTCTTTAATCAGACAATATCCTTCTAATGTCTATAATCCATGTTTTGAATGTCAATTGCAACGTGGCTAATATGATGTTTTGTTTACGTAAGATGAATTGTTATCTGGTCTGTTATACACTGCCACTTCACTAGCATTAATCGGATACAAGTGAAGGGTGTGGTAGAGGTTACAATGTTTCAATATTTTTGGTGCGCGTCGCTGATTTGCACAGCCTAAGGTTACATGCTTTGAAGAAAACAAAACATTCAAGAGGATAAGAAGCGCAATGCTTTGATGGATAACTGAGCTGGTGCATTGTGTGTAGGATCAATAAGAGTGAAATGTGAAATTTAAACACAGACTGATTTAACTGCATATTATGCTTGCTAGATTACAAATAATCACTTATTCGTTATATTTGTTAAGATCGTGTAGTAATAGTAATGCGAGCCATTTAACTGCTTATTCATTATTCAGATCTGTGTTCGATTTCAAACATCACAGAGAACGTACGATCTTCATTTAAAATAGAAGTATAGATATTTAACGTGTCTACATTTTGACTGCGCATTGGATAATAGCAACGCAGATCCTTAAAAGATCGCTGAAAATACAGCGGTTTAAATGGAGAGTTGTTATTTTGCAGGCTAGTATTTTTTTTTTTAAGTTTAAGATATTTGAATCTATAAACAGTGCTTTCCACCAACGTAAGACGAGGAAGTTTAGGTACCAATACCTTATATGTCCGTATGTTCTCTCTCTATTTCCTGATGTCTGCTGGCATGCATATTTTAAGAGGACAAGCACCTCATAGAGAGACACGCAGAAAAGGAACTTGATATAAAACGCATGGTTGTTTTCAGTTCTGCACTGTTATTACGTGACTTAGTCATAGCTTTTTATTGCCGTTTTTTTCGGTTTTAATGTACTATTTTAAATTGATAATGTCATATAAACGGACTAAATTAATAAAACGGCCATTATAAATGATCAAGGGCATTTTCATTGATGTCAATTTGATTTGATAACTATGAAATTTGGTTACAGACTTATGTTTATTATTTCAAAAGAGTGTTAAAGTTAGCGCTGATAACTTGAAGTGAATATAATTTTTGATCATTACGTACATCAGCGTTTTATGTTATATGGTCTGTGTAAAGTACCTCACTAAATAGACTACTTGTTTTGTAACGTGTTAAAACGAGAATACGAAAGGATTATTTGTGTATTTATTTTTTTATTTTGGTGATATACCAATGTAACTCAGATTAGAGGAATCTGCTTTTGTCTGCTTTGCTTAACGACTGTCTGAACAGGGAACTTGATGGGAGCTTTGCAGGCAGTTCTCAAAAATCCTCCACTTAACACAAAGAACCAGAACGTCAAGGTGAGATTTATTCTCCTCCTTTTTGCTTTGAATAATGGCACAAAAGCTTAATACATATTTGCCCTATTTCTACCTCTGTAACTAAGAATGAAACAATGTATTTTAATTTTAAATTAAATTTATTGTTGTATAGTGCTTTTCACAAGAGTTGCCCCAGGAAAGTAGTTATTGGAAACAAATTCCAGTTGCAAAAAAGAATTATAGCCATTGGAGGAGAAGAAAAATTAAATTTTTAAGTTTTAAATAAAAAGCCAGCCAACAATGGAGGTGGTCCAAGGTCAACTGGCTGCCCAACCCTCATGGGCATGCTAGCATGCAACAGAAAATTAATATAAGTACTGTCTAACTATA
Source organism: Chitala chitala (assembly GCA_025773905.1). Classification (NCBI taxonomy): domain Eukaryota; kingdom Metazoa; phylum Chordata; class Actinopteri; order Osteoglossiformes; family Notopteridae; genus Chitala; species Chitala chitala. Next base: position 7,123,185 of record JABJVR010000029.1, read on the forward strand.
TTAACGAATATTAATTCCATCCATGTGCAATGTCTATGAGTACACCTCCATAGGCTTGTAGGAACCCTTGGTCTTGGCACATCCCATGGTGTCAGCAACTTTTAACACGGCATCCTGCTCAGATGGTGCCCACACTGGGCACGAAGTGCATGTGCAGGGAGAGGAAATATAAAGGTTTTTAGATGCACATTATTAGACAGGAAGAAAGAATTTCAATAATTGAGTCATCAATTGATTACTTAATTATCCCACACTTTATGATAGCCTCATGTTCTGCCTTAGGATGGCTGTTCCATTAAAAGTGATTTCCACCATATGATAAACTTTTAACAGTGCAATATAATTAGTGTAATATGGCTTTCTTTGAACAGAAATTAGCAATACGTAAACTTTATAAATTAACACTTCCCAGCGAGCAAAGCTTTGCAAAATGAAACAAAATAATGATTTTTAATTGTGTAAATAAAACACACACCTACATCACTTTGTTTATATTCATTTAGTAGATGCTTTTATCCAAAGAGACTTACAGTATTCACATATATGTTACAATGAGTTACTGCTGAGTGTCTTGCTAAAGGACATACTTGGTGTTTGTGCTGGGATTCGAACCAGGAGACTTCTGCATCCCTGCCTGATGTTCTACCCACTGAGCCACCAGGTTTATTTATGAAGATTGTGTGCAAAATATTGATTGCCATGCAAACGACAGTGTTTCTTTTACCTTTGCCACACCCAGGGTTGGGTTTATGCTGGTGCAAACCTGTTTATGCCAGGACACATGGTGTAAACTGGAAAAAATATAGTTTATGCCAGTTTACGCCACTTTGCACCAGCATAAACCGGAGTAAAATGGCATTATCTGGTGAAAATGGACAGAAAACATAGATTGAGCCAAGATTTCTTTGTCCAAAACTATATGTCTGTCGTTAAATCAAATTGTCTTCATGCAAAGTATAATATAATTATACAGATAACATATGTAAAACATATGTATTTAGCAAAACTTTATTATTCTCTTATTATCTGAGAAGTGGGAAAAGTTCAAAAGATTCAGTTACCAAAATATAATAGAGAGTTATTAGTGTTTCACCTAATAATTAATTCTTTTTAAATTTAAGGTCAATCTAACAATCTTATGTCCACATTCATCTTTTGGAAATTTATGTCAGTCTTTTTCAAATCCGGTTAAATACATTTCTCTTTTTGTCATACTGATTTTAGAGAAATATGTTTGTACCAAAGCAACATACAATAAGTTTTGACTATGTAAAGTGGTCACACCTTAAAACTGACAGTATAGCCATGTCAAATGGCTCCATTGTGGTTTGAAAGTGATTCAACATGCTTGTAAAGGCATTCTGATGTTTAAACATGTGTTTTAACCACTGATTTAGCATATTTAAGGGTTTTTGTCAGCTTATGCCACTTTTCAGGTTTGCGCCAGGACAGTTAAAACCAGTTAATACCACCTGTCGGCGTAAACCCTGCAATCCTGGCCACACCTGTTCAAGCATACATTAGGTTGGCTAATGTATTTAATGTGGTAGTGCAATATAGTCATATTCAGTTTTTAGCAGCAAAATATTGATATTACTACTTTTTGTGCTTTCAATTATGCATACATAAGGGGGATCAGAAATCTGGGAAAAGGTATTTTGAAAACTCTAACAATTGGTAATTATAATTGGTGGAAAAGTGAAAATAACATTTTAATCTTAGCAGAGTATGAATTTGCATGCACTAACTCCAGGTTATTATTTTTAGCTGGCTTTTATATTTTTTTTGCATTTGAACTAGTGAAAATGAATTTATTAATATTTGTTTTTTAAGATGACATGCTACTAGTATACAGCGTATTTAGTATAAAGGTTGTGCAATGTGAATGTGCACACATACGCACACAATCTCTTAATTTCTTAAAACCTCAACAGGTATCATTTTAGTGTGTTATTTTTCATGCTATGGATGCTGTATGATTATGCAATAAAAAAAATTTTATGCTTTGAAAAATACACTGTATAACAATGGCATGCAGGTGAAGTATGGATTGAAGTTCATGACAAGAAATTAGCACAAAAAATGTGCACAATGATATACAAGTCATTAATACAGCTGCCCTGTTTTAAATTACATCAAGTTTGTGTAGTCGTGAATGAACCTATTAATATATATGATACATTATATTGGTACTTTAACGGTTGACTAAGTGATGAATAATTTAAAAATGGCAGTTTATATAGGGTGAATATATATTTTTTTTCTTAGGTTCTGTGTGTGTGTGTGTGTGTGTGTGTGTGTGTGTACTCTATAAAACAAGGTCACTGGTTTAGCAAGGTAAATGGTGTAGTCTAAATTGCCATAGTAACTTGTGCTGTTCACCAAACCTGCTCTGAGCAACAGATTGTTGTAACAGGAGCTACAATTCAGAGTACTGAACAAAGCCCTGAAAGAGTTGCTAAAACCAGTAGCCTCACTTCTTAGTACAGCTCTCAAGTGTGTTGGTCATCATTGTATTGATACTGCTGTTTCAGTGAATCTCCGCATGGTCCGTAGAGCTTTAAATTGTGTTTGTGGTTGTAATGTTCATCTTTGTGGTTGAGCAGGACCGGGCTGAGGGGCTGGTGCTGAAAGTTCTCAGTTCCTTCAAGAGTGGGGACATTGAGAAGGCGGTGCAGTCACTGGACAAAAATGGTGTGGACCTCCTCATGAAGTACATCTACAAGGGGTTTGAGAAGCCATCAGAAAACAGCAGCACTGTGCTTTTGCAGTGGCATGAGAAGGTACGCTAGCCTCTGACTCACACTGAGATGCTTGTGACGATCTGAAAATTGTCATGGCTTAAAGTCAGGACACCTGCAATCGTTACCATTCTTTTGCTTTGCCAAAATAATTGAGCTGACTTAGCGATGTTGACGTGATGTGCCTCTTTCAGGCTCTGTCTGCAGGTGGAGTGGGCTCCATTGTACGAGTACTAACGGCGAGGAAGACAGTTTAATGACCGTTTGGAGCGGCTCAGTATCACAGAGACAGGCTGGTACACAGGAGCCCGAGGGCTGTTTTACACACTCCTGTGTTCAATGCCTTTCTTATAAACTTCCCCTCAAGATTTTTCTTTCCCTTTTCAGTTAGACCGTCATCATATCTCTCTAGCCCAGCTTCAGTCAATACACAGATTTATCAACAACCTATGGATGACAAATATTAGCAAACAGATATATCCAGTATCTTAATGGCTATTTTTTTTCAACTTGGCATTGATTCACTCAGGAATAACTTCATCCAGTAAGGGCCCTTTAATTAGTAATAGAGGTGTTAAAAAATTCCAGCTGTCAGTGATGTAGTAGGCATTATCATTTCAACAGGTGCTGTCAGAGTTCCATTTTACTCAAGTAAAGAGTAAAAATGATCCTTACCTCTGATGGAAGTTGTTTTTGCACCCAGAATATTGGTTCCATATTCAGATTTCACAGTGCTTGTGAACTTTGCAGCTCATTAATTGGTTAACAGTTACATGCGGTGACTTTTGGTTGCTTTACAAGGACTTTTGATTTTTACATGAGATGTTGTTTTCATAACAGCGAAACTGTCTAAATGAACATTTAGAGGTGCTGCTCTCTTTTTGACTTGAGCAAACTACACTTCAAATTGGCAACATTTGAATATCTCATATTGAAAGGGCTCTAGCTGTAGACTAAAATCTGCATAGATATTGGGTACAACATGAGTGGATTGAAATTTTGTTGCAGAACTTTTAATTAGTACTGCAATTCCAGAACTTATTCTGAAATATCTAATAAGTGATAAAAACATACAAAAAGCACGTTAGATCCAGTCTACTTCTACAAAGTCATAAATATCAAAACAAAATAATTAACAGCCATTTTGTAGTATTATGGTTCAAGTTGTTGAAATGTGTTTGCAGTACATGTATTATAGACTAATAGTTTGATGAAAATACCTAACAAAACCTGACTTTATGTCCTTTAAAACAGAAAAGGTATAAGACCCTTTTCAATACAGTTGATTATCACATACCGTAATATGTGTAGAACAGGGGGGAAAGCAATCCACCTTGGTTGTTGTAGTGCTAATTATCCAGGGGATGTGGAACGCATCAACTGGACAAGTCCATCTGCGTTTAAGACTAGCCCTGGCTGTATCAAGAAAAGAACATTGCTGCTTTTGCACTGCATATGCATATTTTATATGGTACGCCTCTTTACACTGAATATCTGGACCAAATAATTTTTACATATTTTTTTGTTATACAATTTGTATTTCTGAGGTAAATGGTGCTCTGTAAAAGAGGTCATTAAATTTGCAAGAATTTCTTTAGGTATAATAGATCAGTAAGTAAATTATGTAAGGCACAATTTTATATCATGATCAATTGATGTCATGTACTGACTGTCTTTTTTGCCAATGATCAGTTGGTTAATATCAGAACAAATGCGGGTTTGTTGCAGGAATGAGTATTGCTGTACTTTTGTGACCAAGTGCAAATAGACTACAAAACTAATGTTGACTGCCTTACTAGAAGCTCATGCATTTCTGCGTTTGTGATGCAATAAAAACACAACTTGCAGAATTTTTAAACATGCTAAGTAATACTGCATTAAAATTTTGTAAGATCAGTATGGGCAGCCCTGTTGCCAAAAGCCACAAGTGAATTTGTTGCAAATGTGGCTAAACTGAGATTTTTTTAACAACAAAATGTAAAAAATGTATGATTTGAATAACCTTGTCTAAACCGCTTATGTTTTGTTTTTCAGTTTCTAACATCGCTTTCTTCATTATGTGACACTTTAATTATTATTGATCACAGCAGCTGTGGCTACATTACCCTTAATGGGGGGGGGGGGGGTTCCCCTACTCCTTAAGGCATGTTATAAATTATTTGTTTTTAAGGTCAGAATACATAATGCTAATAAACACTTGTTTTTATTCTTGTTTGTTTTTGTTTTTGGCCAACATACTTCACAAAGTAAATATTTATTTGTATTTGTATTTTTATTTTCTTAAAATACAGTATTGCATAGAAAAAAATTACAAAATTATATACAAATCATGGAAATAGAATACATCTTGAAGTAGACTGTTAGAAAATCCCAAAGGAATATGAGTGTGTAAGGATATGGATTGTAATCACTATGCACAACTGCTGTAGTTACTCTGTCTGGCTCTCAGTTAAGGGACGTTCATATGTGCCTCATTATGGCCACCATGTGTCCTGCTCAGTGCTGTTTCAGGTGACATGCACATCTACCTTCTCTATTTACACTGGTACCCTTTTGACAGTAAAAGAGCCATTACAGGTTTCATGTTATGTAAAGCCTGGTCTTTTATGCAGTGCTTTATGTTCGTGTGATTGATTTACAGTGTGCCTTCACTACTGAGCGACATCAGGATATCAAGAGAACGACCTTGTCGATCACTTATCCATGTAACATTACTCTGAGTAGTGCAGATGAAGTCGTGCCAAATATGCCTGAATTCCCTGGCATTCACCAGGAGAAATATTTCATCCGCTATAGGACACCAGAAATACTGTTGCTTTGTTTTTTTTTCTTTTCTTTCTTTAATTTACATTTCTTTTTTAATCTAAGTGGGAATGATAGAACTGAAGTTTGAAGTAAAGGTGGGCTTGACTTTTTTTCCATGCTGCTAAATTGTCCAGCCAACACTAAAAGTCAGTGTTTAGTCCTTTAAAAATGTTCCAGGTAATGTTCCAGAAGTTCTTGGTGCAAGCCCTTGTACCCAAGTCTTTTAAATGTTCTTTTTAAGTAGTTGCTCACCAGGCACAAGAAAGTATATACAGCGTTTGCCTCCGCCCTGAAGTGCTCTAGTATGGATAGGCAGACACGGCAATGTACACGATGAAGGTTGTTTGGTACTCAATACTCCCATCCGCACTGTAAGACAAGGCCCGCACCTTCATCCTGTAAGTGTGGGGCTCACGCAGCGGTCGTGTGGTGAACAGAACCCCCTTCAGGTTCTCGTCCCGGATGGCAAAAGGCAAGCTGGCGTCATCGTCCACGACCAGGAAGGAGGTGCGCGGATGGACCACCCCATCCTGAGTGTAGGCCACCAGCCGAATGAGGTCCTGGTTGGCAGCAATTCCAAAAGGCAGGGAGAGCAGCTTGTAGTCCAGTGCGTAGGGGCTGAGAGCGCACTCCAGGTCATTCGGAGGACAGTTCTTCAAGCAGAAGCTGAAACGGTCCCAAAACCATTTACACTTACACAGCCTTGTTAATCCTGTATGGTTTAATCATAGAGTATTCTGAGAATGTACTACCATTGCTACAGCATCAGCTAATGATGTGTGTCAGTATACAGCGTGTTAGTGAGGGCATGAAAAGGCCTACCCAGTGTTGGTGTCCCTCTGGTAGCTGGGTGGACAGGGTGTATCTATGCATTGATAACTTCCTCTCATGTTAAAACACATCCTGTTCAGGCCACACTGAATACTTTGTTCAAGGCACTCATCGATATCTGTAAAGAAAGATGTATTGATTGACAAACCAATCATTCTACGGATTTTCAAAATACCAGCAACCTTAAACACAGTCCGAGTGGAATCCAGTTTAAGTCAGGGCAGCTCTGGTCAATCAATGTCTTTACAAGAACTGCTTCCCTTATAAGAAATGTTTAAAAAAATATATAAGCAATGTAATAAATTTTCTACTCTAGCATTAAAGTTGCAGTTACTGCTTAATTGACACTTATTCAATGTGCAATAAATATTAACTACCAGTTAATACCCACATACGCGTTTAGATATGAGAGTGAACTGAGTGATCTCTGAAGTAGAAAGGATTATGATATGGACGTGAACCAGTACAGTCGCTGAGCAGCATTAGAGGATTGGTACAGCATTCTGGGTCAGCTGTTTATTAGTCTGTTACATTTGAAGGTGACACAATGGATACGTCCAACACTGCATACTTCCAAAAGTCCTTTCAGCATTACTGTGTCTGAAACCGTGGTATACAACAGTAAGTAAATTCCAAAGTGTGCACTAAACACTTTTTAATCAGCAGTTCAGAAGACGAACAGTTGTTACGTCATCAAATTTCATCGATTGTAGACCGATGTTATCAAACAGATGTGATGTTGTAGTATGTCCGAAACGTTCCATACTAACCTAAATTCCATTCTAAGTACACTAGTAGACTAGTACATGCTTCCTTTTTGGCTATGTGCATTGCATATAGTGCCTGATTCCAGACACTGCCAATGACTGCTTTCAGCATCATATGACCTGCTTACCTTGACAGGTCTTTCCATTGGTCATGAGGCGATAGCCATTAGGACACAGGCACCGGTAGCTCCCAGGCGTGTTCATGCACTCGTGCTGACATGTGTGTTTGTTTTCACATTCATTAATGTCTGCAAGGAAACAAACAAAAACCATGCTGATCAAAAATTAAATGGTATCGGCTGTATAGACTTGAGATGCTAATTGCTGACAGCCACCATAATACAAATCTATGCTTATTTAAAAAAAAGAACAATGGTGTAACAGCAACAATACTGAATGAATTATAACCATACTAATTGGTAATGACTATGGCTAATTGATACACTGTGCTTGAAAAATATCTGTCAACAGAGGGATGTCTGAATGAAAAACAATGATGTTTTTGTATAAAATACATCTATCTTCTACTTAAAACCTGGGATAAATAAAATGTTTGCATTGTATAAAACAAGATAACACAACCACAAACAAACAAACAAACAACAAAAAAACCATAAATGGGAGATTTTCAGATGCAAATGGAATACATTGAAAGGGCTATCTGGCTGGCTTGTCATGGCATATTAACAGCCAGAGTGGCAGATAATTACCTAGGCATTGGCCACGTGCTGCCTTAAAGCCGCTGGGACAAACACTGGTAATGTCCCTGTGAGAGCGTTGTGAAGGCCCTCTAATGTGGCTGTGAGTGGGGTAGGAATGGTATGTCTGCGAGGCCAGGCTGTGGTACTGCTGGTGGTAGGAGCTGCTCTCGGGCGAGGACTGGGACACTCTATAGCTGTACAGGTAGCTTTCGTACGTGGGCAGCTTCTCCAGCCCCGCGCATGACTTCCCGTCGCCCAGCAAGTGGCGCCCGGGTGGGCAGAGGCACTTGAAGCTGCCGGGGCTGTTGACGCACCGGTGGGCGCAGGGCGGGGGCACCCTCTCGCATTCATTAATGTCTGCCCTCACAACAAGTCCCGGCACAATGAAGCACGGCGAGAGGAAGAGAAGGAACAGGAGGAACAGGTGAAGGAACAGGAGGAGAAAAGAGAACAAAGGAGATGGGGATCAGTCCAAAGCCCTGGCAATTTAAACAGTATTTTTAGAAGCAAATGAATAATGAGGGACTGCTGTAATGTGAATAACGATAATTTACTTCATGTAAAAATTATGGGTTCAGCAATGTCTAAGAACTTAATCCAACCTAAACCTTAAAAAAATGTTATATTCTTGGGTGTTCAGTCCCTTTTATCTTTGGCATCTGATAATGAACAAAATTATGATTATACAGCAGTATTTTTCTCAAGTTAGTGTCAAAAATATTACAATGAGTGCCATTACAAAAATCTAAGAATATCAAGAAAATGTCAAAGGTTTATGGAAAATAGAAAGCAAGGCTCAAGGTGCTGGGTTTGTTGTGACAGTAGACATCAGTGTTTTTTCTTTTTTTTCTTGTTTAATTTTTTTATAATGTAATCGGTCTTATTTTATTGCTGATTAACTGTTTCGAGAACTTCATCCCTAAAATTGACTGATGAAGAATAGAACATATTTTGCTGAAATTGTCACCAGAACTGATAATCGATTGCTATTTATTTATAAGTAATAATGAAGTGTGCAACAGCATTTATTGCCAGTAGTGCCTTTAACAATTACAGAAGCATCCTTTGTCCTGTTTATTTAACCTAAGGAAGTAAAATCCTATTGGGATCATGTTGACATTTTAGTAATCTTGTGTGTCATTGGTGGGTTTAGTGGAGTTATGCCAATGAACCCAGTTCCCAAGTTCTCATCCTGTTCCTTTTCATCTCTGACTTGTAAACATTAGCTAGGGAGATGAGGGCAATGCTTAGGAAGCAAGCAGGAGGAAGAGCATCATTGCAGCTGCTGTCTACAATAGGGGGATGGGGTCAAAGTGTGGATCATGCTGGGGGCTGAAGCGGTACAGCAGAGAAGAGGGGGTGAGGGCACCGGGCACCACATACCAAGACAGGGCAGGCCGGCGCCCTGTGAGCGGTACCCTCGCGGACAGCTGCAGTGGTAGCTGCCCCGCGTATTCTCACAGATCTGGTTGTACCTGCACAGGTGTGTGCCATCCCTGCACTCATCAATATCTGACAGGTGACAGAGAGTAAATGAGTTAAACGTGCTGGACATCAGACTTAATCCAGCACGTGATTCCTCACCGGGGTGGTCTGGTTATTCGTGACAAGGGATAATGAAGTCCTTACCGACACATGTGCCATTTACGCCTTTTGTCATGCCCGTGGGACATAAGTCAATGCAGGTGTAGCCCCCCCTGGTGTTTTTACACTGCTGGTCTGCGCGACACACCCGCTGCCTGCACTCGTTGATGTCTAAAGGAGAAACAGAGTTTGCACCAGAAAGACAGAGGCAGCAAAGCCATCTATCTCAGGACTACCCCTTCGGTAATCCTGCAGGGCTGCAAAGTTAGGTTACTGTGCAACATGCTTTGGCTCCTGGTTTTCCAAAACCACTGCGTGTCTACCATGCTTTGGAGATTGTGCAGAACACACACCAATACACCTGCGGTTCCTCAGCTGGAAGCCAGGCTCACAGGCACAGCGAAAACTGCCAATGGTGTTGAGGCAGAGCTGGTTACAGGGGCTGGACTCCTGACACTCATTAATATCTGTGAAAATGAACATGGTTCAGGTGTGATGAGGGAGTACCAGTGGTTATCTCCAGACAGAATGATCACAGGGAACACAAAGGACACCTTGGCAGCTCAATCCATTGGCTGTCCTGCGGAAGCCCCTCCCACATCGCATCACACAGCGGTATGAGCCAATCGTGTTTTCACAGCTCTGTCCATCATGACACAGGTGTTCTCCCAGAGAGCACTCATCAATGTCTGCAGGTGTAACACAGATGATTACTGTTTGGAAGTTGAAAGAGTCTCATTCTTTACCATGTTATGTGCAAAGAACAAATGAAACAACAAAAGGATGTCCTGTTTAACATCTCCTATAGCATTTTAACACTTATAAATATCTCCAGGCAAAAACTTCACTGCATTTAACACTGGATTAATTTGGGGTCAACTCAACCGAGGAGTGGAACTACAGCAGGTAAACAATTAGACAGCTAAACACACTGGCAAATACTCAATACCTATTCACACAACTCTCCAGCAACAGTGCTGAAAAGATCAACACACAGTTTCACAAGACGAGGACATGAGATATAGCTAGCTTTACCCTGGCATGTTCTCCCATCAGCAGATATGGTGAGGCCCCGGGGGCAGGAGCAGTAGAATGTGCCCATGGCGTTGTGGCATCCATGAGAGCAGAGCTTCCCAGCAGCACACTCATCGTCATCTTCACCAGAACATCACCACAACAGTCTCATGGCATTCACATTTTACATTTCCCTCTCCAATTGTAATAAATACGCCCGCTTCATGTTAAAAAGAAACCCTGCTTAAACAGAGAGATCCTCATCTCGCCCCCCCATTACCTGTGCAATACGGTCCAGCGGGGTCAAGGTGGAAACCAGAAGGGCACTGATTACTTCGGTCACCTGAAAAATCAAAAGCTTTAAATTCAGACCGAAACATAAAAAGCACCTCTCTCAAGGATTATGGAATCTTCAAGAAAGCAGCAAACCTTTAGCCACAGTGGCCTGGATCTTGTATTCTAGAATCTCCTCTAGGGGGCGGTAATCTGCTTTTATGGCAGAGGCACGGAGAGTCTCGACCAGGAAAGGCATTTTTCCTTTGGAGGGCTCGTATGTGATGGTGTGGTTCCAGGAATAGGGCACGCTCACTCTGTCAATGCTGAACATGCGTGTGGAAAGAGCATACAACTGCCCCGGGCCTATCTGGATGTAGTCTTCAGTGTAGTCCTTAATAAACACACACACAGATACACACATTAAAGCTTGAATACCATGTGGTTGTTTAATGTACTTAATTTTTTAAAAAGCAATGCAGAGAACAAGGCTGGTTTTAATGTGTATGTTGAACCATGGTAATAAAGTGCCCACAGCTGTACCTTCACGCTGATTTCAGAGTTTGAGGGCAGCTGTAAGATATGCCCGTTAATCACGACATCTACTAGCAACGCCCCATCACTGTCGAGTCCTCTGACTACGTGGGTCATTCTCAGAATTTCTCCTGGTGGGTAAAGCAATAATACCACCTTACTTTACACACTGCCAGTAAAAAACCCTGAAAAGGAATACAGATGGTCCCCGAGTTATGATGGTTCGACTTACGATTTTTATATTGTAAAAATATTTAAAGTTTCATGCAGCAGGTAAATGTAGCAACGTATGCGGTAAGATAGGTTAGGACACTGCCGGGATACACGCATCTCCCACATTGTGAGATGTCTTACTCTCGCCAGCAATTGACAGAGTTCACTTGTCTCGGTGTTAGAGCTTGTATTTTTTTCTGTGGTTTTGGTGTTTTGGCCATGTGTCGACTTACGATATTTTCAAGGTACGATGGGGTCATCGGAACGCATCTCCATTGTAAATCGGGGACTACCTGTATTTGCAACAGAACAGTTCCTACCCGTGGCGAATTCAACTTGTGTCTGTCTCCTGAAGACTCCACCGGTAAGGGTAAAACCATTAACAGCCTCCCCTAACTCTAAGGCAGTGGTCCAGTAGATGGGATTTAGTATGGAGATGAGCTTCCTCATAGCAGGCCCTAATGACAAGAGAATTAAGTAATTCGTGCTGATTTCTGCTAAAGCCAAAAAAGAATTGAAAAAATATGAAAACGCAAACAATATTACAGTGCAAATGAATGAAATGACTTTTTAAATATGAAAAAGCACTGATGGAAAAGACCCATTAGTGACAATTAATACTTGGAGGGTCCATGACTCACCAAGACTTCTGGGTACATTGGAAATAGTAGCCTGTATAATTTTGCCACTGTTGTCTTCATTATCAGAAATGGTTGCATTGATGATGGCGATTCCGAACTCAATGCCATTGATGTTGCCGATGATGGTTCCCCTAGCATGCTGAGGACCACCTGAGGGAAGCTGCTTGTGTTTATGTGACCAGAGAAGCTGCACCTCACAAACTAGGACTATGGAAGTCATGCTAACATTTCATTACTGCTTTATCTTCCTTGTCCTGTGACACCTGAGTTATTGTACATATGTGTGGAGTACCGTACCTGGGCATGGCTGATTGTTACATCTTGAGAGCTGGGAGGAGTCCCCTGGACAGGAACGGCCCTCCTTGCTAGGTGGGGGGCTGTTGCACAGTCGGACTCGTGTCTGTTCCCCCCCACCGCAGGACACTGAACACTCTCCCCAGGACTGCCATGGACCCCAGGTTCCATCCACTGCACACCAGAAAGCCAGAACACCACTGTCACTAGTATTATTCCACAGGACCACAGAGCAATCGCTCTTCATGTTCACAATAATTCAACTCAAACAACATGCAAGCACGAACATGTTAGTTTAAAGATTAAACCTTTAAAAAGAATTGGCTTGACTTAACTATTTATTATACCAATGTACACTGAAAACTACACTGTACTGCCAAAAGTATTGAGACACCTGCCTTTACACGCACATGAACTTTAATGGCATCCCAGTCTTAGTCTGTAGGGTTCAATATTGAGTTGGCCC
>JABJVR010000029.1:7136343-7150492 GCA_025773905.1 Chitala chitala
GTTATAATACCACTAACAGTTGACTATGGAATATTTAGTAGCGAGGAAATTTCACGGATGGACTTATTGCACAGGTGGCAACCTATCATGGTACCATGCTTGAATTCACCGAGCTCCTGAGAGAGGCTCATTCTTTCAAAAATGTTTGTAGAAGCATTCTGCATGCCTAGGTGCTTGATTTTATACACCTGTGGCCATGAAGGTGACTGGAATACCTGAATCCAATGATTTGAAGGGGTTTCACAATACATTTGGCAATACAGTGTATATTGTTGTCAAAGGGTAAAATAAAACAAAGAAAACTCACCTACCTAACCAGTGTTACAAATTCTTGTGAAGGTCAGGTTGATTCAAACTTTACACTGTTGGAAAATGCCTAGGGCAACAGTGCTCTAATAGGCACTCTTTGAGTTTATCCTTTTTGGAAAGTGCTCGATATTATTGTTCTTTAGATTAAACTGTTACAAACTTCTGAGATTCATTAATTTATTTCTTATCAGGTTTACATCCTTTGTATAGTCCAGATGGAACAATCATGTAACTTTTTTCACTTAAATGTCAAACACAGATGCTGAAGTGCTGTTCTGATCTTTACTAGACAAAATGCTGTTCTCCCGAGAGTGCACTAGCACTGGTCTTACCTGGGCAGGTGTCTGTGTTGCACCTCTGAATCTGCATGTCCGCCCCTGCACAAGCTCTTCCCCCGCTGGCAGGCCTGGGGTTGTCACACGTCCGGTATCTGCGCATCTGGCCCCCATTGCACATCCGACTGCAGCTACCCCAGCTGCTCCATGGGCCCCAGTTGCCATGGACTGACAGGGCACATGAAAGACAGTTCCAGAAGGAACGTGTGTGAAACAGCTCATGTAATAAACATGTCACACTGGAGGTCCAGGTAGATCTGAGGGGAGATATTTGGCTGGTACTGTGAGAGCACACACCAGGTGACAGCACTCACTTGGGCATGGCTCACTGTTACAGAAGTCAATGTGGACATCAGAGCCCTCACACTGCCGCCCACCATGCTGAGGGGGGGGGCCGGAGCAGGAGCGTGTCCTCTGTCTCGTCCCACCCCCACAGGATACGCTGCAGGGCCCCCAGCTCACCCAGGCTGACCACTTCCCATCCACTGCAGGGGACAGCCAAAAAGGTCACGGTTATTAAAAGCAGCCCTGCCCCATGCTTCAGACACTTGGGAGTGGGGGGGTCCTCACTCACCTGGGCAGTGCCTCTCGTTGCACACCTGTGTTTGCGTATCTGGCCCCTCGCATTTCGGCCCATCAAATGAAGGGGGTGGATTGTTGCAAAGTCGAACCCTCATCTGTGTTCCTTTGCCACAGGTCTCACTGCAGGGGCTCCATGGCAACCAAACACCCCAGTTACCAGCCACTGAAAAACAGCACCACATCAGCTGTGTCTCTCATTGCAATAACCACAGTAAAAAAAAAAAAAAAAAAAATCTGTGTAGGCAAGCACAGACATCACACAATAAACTAAAAAAACAGCCTTAAAACACAAATGGATCATACTGACAATATGCTAAAGAAATGGTTTACCAGGGCAGGGTCTGACACTGCACACGATGGCCTCCACGGCCCTGCCATCACAGGAACGGCCTCCATGCTGCGCCGGGGGGTTGTTGCAAGTGCGCAATCTTGTCCTGTTCCCATGGCCACAAGTGCGGGAACACTCCTCCCACGCCGTCCACTCTGACCAAGCGCCGTCAACTGTGTGAACAGACAGTAGCCATCAGTAGCAGTAAGGATACTGTTAAACTCCATAGACAATATATTAGTAATGTTGTATCATTATACCACACTATGCAGAGATGTTACCCAGCTGCAACACCTCACCCCAAATGTGCAGCACATGTTTCAACAAGCTCTGAAGTGTTCTACAGAAGTAACTGTAATTCTTATTTAAAATGTTGATCAATTGATCAGTACTGTGACTGTTTTTGTGTTAACCCAGGGAGAGTTAAGACTGTCTTATTAAGGAGTGGACTCACCTGGGCAAGGTTTGCCCTTACAGCTGCGGGTCTCAAAATCAGCACCTGCACAATGACGCCCTCCATTGGCAGGCAGGGGGTTATTGCACTGGCGAAGTCTCTTCTGGGTTCCGAAACCACAGCTGACACTACAAGGCCCCCATTCTGACCACTCTGAGAAGCCACCATGCACTAAGAATAGACCAGACAAATGTCAGAAAAGGGGAGGGATGGCAGTGAAGGAAGGCCTTGAGACTGCAGGGGGGTGGGTGTAGACAACCGACTCACCCCGCACAGTAACTGGAGCCCTGGCCAACACTGAGCCCATCAGGTTCCTGGCCACACACTCATATTCAGCCGTGTCCTCTTGCTGTGCACCTGCCAGCCGCAGGGAGCCATTAGACAGAATGGCAATGCGGTCAGTGCCCAGCAGAGGGTGCCCTTGTCGTGACCACTCTATAACAGGAGGGGGCTCCCCATCTGCCTGGCAGTTCAACACCACTGTGGTGCCTGCATCCACCACTGTCTCAACTGGTTCCACCACAATGGTAGGGGGGCCTGGGGGGCATAACATATATTAATGTCAGCTTTTGTTTGTGGATATTTTGGTTTACCCAGACATACAGGTATATCAACTCCATCACGTTATCACTGGCAGCATTAAATCTTCTATTAGTTAACATCAGAACCTCACTCTACTTACTCTGCAGGGTTAAGGTGACACTGCGCTCCACAACTCCAGCATCATTGGTAGCCACGCACACGTAGCTGCCAGCATCTTCATTCTGAGAGCAAAAACAACATTTTCAGTCTATGAACAGGTATGTGTTCCTAAATATCACCTGTCTGTAACATCTTAATTATTACTTTACATTAAAGAAAGTTACCACTATTAATTATCCATTTTCAGATCATGTTTACTGTTTTGTGGCATGAAATGCTGAGCAAATAAAACCCATGTCTGCCTGTAGATGGATACAATGTTTGTGTGGATGGAAGTAGTGCTTTACCACAGTGCCATAGATGGCCAGTGAGCCATTGTCCAGCTGACGAATTCGGTTGCTAATCTGGACGTTTACGCCTTTCTTGCTCCACTGAATAGTGGGTAGCGGGTCTCCTCGAACTTCGCAGTTCAGGATGGCGTTGCCCCCAAGGGGCTCAATCCGATTCAAATGAAAATCTCCATCGATGATCGGGGGCTCTAAAAGCAGATATGGAATTGCAGCCATTTGCTTCAGCGTCTAACAGCAGTTTAGGGAGCAGGGCCATGCGACAGAACCTGTCTTACCTTTCACGTACACAAAGCTGACAGACTTGATGGAGCCCACGCTGTTTTCGGCACTGCACGAGTATGTGCCTGCATCTTCTTTGCGCACTCGCTCGACGACCAACTCGCTGTATCCATTCACATAGTCATAGTGAGCTACAGGGGAAAAAAAATATTAGAGATCAGCACAGGTTCTTATGGCTAGCACCTGGGCACAGATTCTTCTCCTCTTTTGTGTTAACGCCACAACTGACCGGGAATGATGTTATTGTTAAACGCCCAGGTGATCTTGGGCAGGGGAACCCCTGTGACTCCACATGTCAAGAGGAGGCGCTCTCCCTTGTTTACTGACACATCTCCCAGCAGCTCTTTGAAGGTCGGGTGGGTGTGAATAGTCAGGCTCACTGTTCGGCTGTCCTGACCCAAGCTGTTAGTGGCTATGCACGTATAACTCCCAGAATCCTCAGGCTACAAGGAAGTCAAAGACACCAAACTGTTTCAGATTAAGTTATCCTTCCTCGTAATGTAAACCCTTTCATTTAGGGCACCTTAAAAAGTAGCCTCCATTAGATGTCTTACTTGTGTGGTATCTATGAGAAGCTCTCCACTAGGTAGGATGGTGTAAGCCACCACGCTGTCTGTGAGGGGCATGCCCTCCTTCTCCCATGTGATTTTGGGCTGTGGGACTCCATCTGCAAAGCAGGGCAGAATGGCCTCTGATCTCTCCACGACGGAGAACTCAGGCTCGCTGCTGTGGATGGAGGGCGGGACTGGAGGGAAAGCAGGTGCAGAAATTACTGCTTACCATTTTGCAGTAGCTCTGCTAACAGGAGAAAATTAAATAGAATCATATATAAACAGTAATTAAAAATTGAGAACCCATTGTTTAATTCTCAAAACTAAAGCCAAGCTCTTGGCTCAATGAAGCTGTTAAATATACCAGCAAGGACAAAGTGTAATAGTAGAAGGGCTCCTGAGAGAGGTTCTGGACTTAGTGACTTACTGTGGACGGTGAGGCTCATGTCGAGGCTGCTGGACCCAGCCGGATTAGCCGCAGTGCAGATGTAATGTCCTGTGTCACTCAGCTGGGCAAACGCGATCTGCAGCGAGCCGGAGCTGAGAACCCGCTGGCGCACAGACTCCGTCACCCGGTGCCCGTCCTTGTGCCATGTGATCTCAGGGGTCGGCTGTCCCTCCGAATGGCACAGCAGCGTAATGGACGCATCCAGAGCCACGGTGTAGGCCTTTGTCTGAGACAGAATAACTGGCGGAACTGCAAAGGGGAAAATGAAAATGACACATCCCAACGAACTTCAATCTGCATACAGTCAAAATCAATGGGGCTACTATGTTACAGAAAGCACAAGGACAACACAGAAACTGAAAGAGAATGTAACCTTCTCTGAAACTGTTTAAAACTGTACCGCTGTACCTTGCACACTTAGCTTGGTCTTTCCCAGTGCAGTGCCAGCAGGGTTCTGAGCCACACACATGTACGTTCCAGAGTCATCCGCTTTGGCTCGTGCGATCTGAAGGCTACCATCAGGCAGCACGGTAAAACTGCCACCTGGGAAAAAAAAAACAACTAGTGCTCTCCTTATATGGAAATTAGTCTGTACTCATATAGTGTTCATAGTTCTGAGAATATTCTGCTTCCTGTAGTATATTTTACCGCACTGTGCAGACCTGTGGACAGGATGTTGATGCCCTCTTTCTGCCAGGTGATGGAGGGCCTTGGAGACCCTGCCGCTTTACATGGAAGTGTAATGGGACTGTTCAGGATAACATCCAGCGATGAAGGGTGAGCCTGTATCACTGGGGCTTCTGTATATGGTGTGAGGAGGAATCCTGTTAGAGTTTAGTCTGAAACCCTGCAAAGCCAGACAGTTTTGGTTCTGCATGGATCTGATAGGCTAGCACTCACCCTGGACAGTGAGCTGGATGTGTCGGTGGGCTGTGCCTGCTGCGTTTTTAGCCATGCAGGAATACCACCCTGTGTGACCCAATTCTGCAGCAGGAATTTCCACAGGGCCTAAAAGGGTATGTGGTAAAAGCAACTGTTATCCCAGAAGGACCAGTGTCTCAATGCAGGACAGAAAGTTGCCTCTTACCTGAGGGGAGGATCCTGAAGCCAGCACCCTGTTTCGGGAGCCTGACCCCATCCTTGCTCCAGTGCAGGACAGGCTGTGGCACTCCTGATGCTGTGCAACTGATGATGACAGGGGACAACCGGGTCACCACTAGCTCGGTGGCCTCATCAGCGATAGAGGGAGGAACTGGAACCAAAGCAGAACCAGAATCAGGAATAGATGGAGGAACTGGAACCAAAGCAGAACTAAAAACAGGAATAGAGGGAGAAACCAGAACCAAAAGCAGAACCAGAATCGGGAATACAGGGAGGAATCAGAAGCAAAGCAAAACCAGAATCAGGAATAGAGGGAGGAACCAGAAGCAAAGCAGAACCAGAATCAGGAATAGAAGGAGGAAATGGAACCAAAGCAGAAGCAGAATAAGACTCCAGATGTACCATAAAAACATAGAGTGCACAGGATTGTGACAAATTCTAAACCCTTACCCTGCACATTCAGACTGATGACCCTCTCATCCTGTCCTGCCTCATTGGATACAATACACTCATAGACAGCAGTATCCTCAACAGTGGGCGCTATGACAACAAGAGACCCTGATGACAGCAGCCTGAGGATCACAACAGGGATAAAATATTTAAAAAATGCAGAGGCAACAAAACTAAATACTACTTCTAGAAAAGATAGGAAGCATGAGCTCAACCTGTACATATTTTGATTCTGGTCAAAAATAAGTAAACGGCCATTTTTCTTCCATTCGACAGAGGGTTTTGGGATTCCTGTAGCCTCACAGGAGAGAGTGGTCTGGACATTGATGGTCACTGTGATGTTGGTGGGACCCTGAGCAATGACTGGGGGCACTGCAAGTCATCACAGGAGAGTTCTTGTGTAGTTAGCAGTCTTACAACTGGGCAGTATTTGCCCTTAAAAGACTCGTCAGGCTTTTAAGGTCAGGACATTTACCATAAACCTGCAGGTCCACCCTTTTTCGCTCTGTTCCAGCTAGGTTTGTGGCCATACACAGGTAGTGTCCTGTGTCCGTCACCTGAGCTGAGTGAATATGCAGTGACCCATTGTCAGCCAGTGTGTACCTGCATAAACCACAGCATGGAAAGAAAAATTCCTTAATTCCTTTGAAAGACCTCATCAGACAGTTGGAAAACATATGACATAGCCACTTAGAACAATACATTATTTCTGTGACAAAAGAGGCTGTATCATATATAGTACCTGCAAATTGAATTTAGACTTTAAAAATGCAGACT
Organism: Chitala chitala; assembly: GCA_025773905.1. Taxonomy (NCBI): domain Eukaryota; kingdom Metazoa; phylum Chordata; class Actinopteri; order Osteoglossiformes; family Notopteridae; genus Chitala; species Chitala chitala. The sequence continues at coordinate 7,142,950 of JABJVR010000029.1, forward strand.
ATACAGGGCTGTAAGTAACTGTATGTAAAATGGCATCTTGACAATAGGGGTGTCACCTGGGGTTACTCCCTGCCAGGATGGCACCGTGCTTTCTCCAGGTGACACTTGGGGTTGGGACCCCGCTGGCGTTGCACTCCAGAAGCACAGGCTGCTCCACATGAACAGACAGTGTTGCAGGACCCTCCTGAATGATGGGAGGAACTTGGTACACACAAATACACAGACACACACACACAGAAACACACACACACGGATGTTACATTAACAGTCATAGTAGGAATTTGATCAAAGAAGAATGAGACAAGTTAAATGCCAATGCAGGATGGATATGCGTTTTTATATTACAACTTTGAAAAATACCATTCTTATTGGTTCAGAGATGTCACATGGGTGTGCATTCATTTTGTGGAACCGCACACGTAGTTCCAGCAACCTAATAACAGTTCTATATTAATGTGCACTAATTTCATTCAACATTCCAAATCCATTAAAAGAACTTGGTGCTTCCAGTGAGTAGCCTGACCAGACCTTGAATCTTTACAAGAGAACTACATTTTCTAATATCACATTGAACCATTATTAAATGCTAATTAAATAATTTCTTATAAAAAATTACAGTGAATCATCTTTTTATTATTATTTTTTGCTTGACAGATGTGATATAAGCAGCATAAACCACTGTGAGGCGTTGGGCCACATCACACCAAGTTGTTTTAGTTGATCCGCGTGCCTCATTGTGGTTTATGCCTTAACATATTGACATATTCTGCAAAGTGTATTTGGCTGTGAAAATGAAAGCACTAGCTACCATTGACCACCACATCAAACTTGCGCGTTGTGTTTCCCGCAATGTTGCTGGAAATACAGGTGTACTGTGCCGCGTCTCCCAGCTCCACGTTGTTGATCTGGAGGTAACGCCCACCGGAAAGGATGCGCACACGCGCAGAGGCCTGCACACACCACAGTCCTTCAGAAGGCAGGACTGCACAGCTAACAGACTGACCATGCTGTCGCATCACATGGTACAACTGTCACAAATATAGAAATGCACTTCCTGAATGCTCAGACCCTGTTCATTAAGCTGTGGGCAGAAATGCTGCATGCTTAAAGAGTGCTTTGATTGCATCCTGTCCCATTCATTGACTAAGTATATTCTCTGGCATAACAGGGAAAGGTCTACCTGCAGAGGCTTGGCATCCTTTAGCCAGGTGAGAGTGGGGGGTGGCACAGCATCAGACTTGCATTCCAGGGTCACCTGTCTGTTCTGCAGCACAGACACTTCTTGGAGTCTGTTGTCACCCACAATGTTGGGAGGCACTAAAACATCATAGCATCTCTTTGCTTACTGTGTTTATTTCAATCAAGTTCATAAGCAAAGCCAAACACTGTATTTGACAAGGTAAACATAAGTAATGGCACACCATGAACTCGAACGAGGAAGTCTTTGTCATCATCCCCAGCGGGGCTGCTGGCCAAACAAGTATAGCGCCCTGTGTCCTCCACCTACAACACAGAGAGACACATTGAAGTACCTTGGCAGATATGCATTTGTTATGCCTTGGTATTCCGCTAAAGTGGGACAAGGTAGTTCTGATACCTGAGCCGAGGCCACATGCAGCACCTCCCCCCCTCTGAGCGCACGAATGCCATCTCTCTGAGGAAGAGGCCTGCCGTCCTTCATCCAGGTGAGGGAGGGGAGGGGGATCCCTGTGGCGATGCAGCGCAGCTCCAGCACCTGGTTCACCACCACTGACACCTCAAAAGGAACACCTGGACCGTCGATGTGTGGAGGTTCTGCCATGGCAAAAGTGTCAGACTGGTGAGTTTTACCTTCAAATATGTACACACTCCAAAAAGGCTATGTTGCCCAGGACAATAAAAATAAAATAACTATCATTATTATCCAGTGTAATAATTTCTCACTGTAATGACATTTGAGGGACAATTTGACTACACTGTACTGCATATGGGTGTGTGAAATAACCCTTTAAAGGGCACACCACAAGAAAAACAACATAAAAAATTTATTATCCATGGGGCAGTAAAAACTAAAATCAATATTTTTTTAATACCAAAAACTCAAGTTTCTTTAATGATTTTTGCCTCTACCAAATGGTTGTGCTTCCATCACAAGGATAAGGGCTGAATGTTGACATATCAGTGGCTGGCCTTACCCAGTACTCTAAGGTTGAAATGTCGCCGGGCCTCTCCAGCCTCATTGGAAGCCACACAGGTATATCGGCCCGTGTCATCTACCTGAGCCTGCTTGATCTGCATGGTTGTGCCCCGGTTGTTCACTACAGAGTGTGTGCCTGTCTGCGGGGATGTACTGTCCTTCAGCCAGGAGACCGTGGGCATAGGGGTTCCACCAGTGACACAGAGCAGTGTTACAGGCTGGCCCCTAACCACTGTTATGTCCTCAATGCTGCCTGCCTTGTCCAGGCTGGGTGGGACTGAGGAGTTAAATACAGGAGCATGTTAAACACGATAAATTGAGCTTATTTTTCTGAGGATCTTACAATAATTGCATTGCTACATGTTTATATTATCTAAAGACATAAGCAGCAAAAAATATTGAAATAACTACATGCAGCAGTTGGAAAAGATTGTTTTGACGTGTCAACGTAGTGCAGGTGATAATCAGGTGAGCTCACCGTACACCTGCAAGTTGTAATGCCTGCTGTCTACACCCGCTCGGTTAGAGGCCATGCAGGTGTAGGATCCTCCGTCAGACACTTGGACTCTGTTAATGCTAAGCATCAAAAGGTGATGTCAGTGATGCCATGGGAATGTGTCTACATTACAAAAGATTGGATATCCATTGAATCATTTCAATACCATTTATGAAATATAAGATAAAAATTAATACATCTAAATACAGCAGTCTTTATTCTGCAGTTATGATTGATTATTAACACTGATATAAAACATACAGTAATCTGTTAAAATAAAAAAATGAGACTGTTTCAAACAAGTATTTTTTCATTCAAATTTTGCTAAGGGGATTAAATGACCCTGGGAGGTGGCCAATAACCAACCGGAGTGTCTGTCCAGCAGACAGCAAGCGAATGTGGGAGGAAACAGGCAAGGGGAGGCCATTTCTCAGCCAGTTGATCTGTGGTGGAGGGGAGCCGCTAGCCACACACTCAATGCTGATGGAACTCTCCAAAACTGCAGTCAGCAGCTGGGCTGCCTCGCTGTTCCCCTGGATCACAGGGGGCACTGTGGAGACATCACTGGGTCAGACCAGACACACTTCACATACCAGCATACCAGCCTGACACACTTCACATACCAGCATACCGGCCTAACACACTTCACATACCTGCATACCGGCCTGACACACTTCACACACCAGCATACCAGCCTGACACACTTCACACACCAGCATACCAGTCTGACACACTTCACATACCAGGATACCAGTCTGACACACTTCACATACCAGCATACCAGTCTGACACACTTCACAAACAAGCACACCAGTCTTCTACTTTGTCAGTGTTGCTGGCTGTCCATTAGTCCCTCTCATGGACCATAATAACGTAGTGTAATGCAGTCATTAGCTTGCCTTTAGAAACCCACACTCCTGCTGGTCTACACAATCTCAGCACTGAATTACATGTATTACAGACATTATTTAGTCATCACATTGCTTAATTCAAAGTTTTGGCAAAGTTATTAAGTAAAGAATGCCAACAAATTTAATCTATAGACTTAAATTTTCCTGTTAATTATTTTTGGTTTTTACAATACATAGCCAAGCAGAAATTTAACTTCAAATGAAAACTCTAGTAATTAAATATATATATATATACACAATATAATTATAGGAATGGCCTTAAATTGTAACTGACAAAGATTAAAATGAGTGTGGCAATATCAGATAAGAGCAATATTTTATCCTTCTCAGAAAGTCATTCAGTAACAGCAAAACATGTTCATAATATACTGTAGTGTTATTAAAGCAATATCACACAAGAGGGAGTACTGTTGTTGTGGAATTTTAGCACGGCTGTGATGTGGTCATAGAAATCAGGCCAAAGGCCTTAACAACAACAGCATGACAAGTGTGATATTGCTTTTATTCAATGGTTCCACTAAAGCATCTATTAGTTGATAGTAATAAGCGTCAATAGATTATGATTTGTTTCCTTAATACAGCTAGTGTAATTTTTTGATTATTAGAACACCTATGAAGTGATACTCATGGTTAAATGTCCCAGTGCTGTTATCGTGAAATATCAGCACTCTTGGAATGCCTCTTATCCAATAAAATCACACTATATTCCTTGGGTGGAAGTAACTGTTGTATAATATAGAATATAGTGACAGCAGAATTTGTATTCCAGTTGATATTTTCTCTACATGTCACAGTGTCAGGATGAACTGTGTTAATCCTGGCACTATGTGCAGGATTAATAAATGGCATTCAGGCCATCCATCAATCAGAAACATTATGCTGCTAGAACAAGATGAAGAGGACTCAAGAGTTCTTGTACTATGGGTGCCAACTCACCATAGACATTAAGACTGAATATCCTGTCCTCCTCTCCAGCAGCATTGGTTGCAACACAGGTGTACTTTCCGCTGTCTGTCGCAAGTGCACCTGTGATGCTTACGGTGCTGCCATCAGCACTGACCCTGTAGTGGAACACTGTCATCAGAAATGCACTAGCACCTCTGGTCTTGTTCTTGCATGTGCTCCAACCAAGGACTAACCTGATCCTCCCAGAGCCTGAGGAGCTCAGATCTTTGCCATCCTTCAGCCACTGGATGGTGGGGACTGGGGTCCCCTGCGCGCGGCACACTAGCTGTACGCTGTCATTGACCACCACACTCACCTCCCTAGGCAGCTCCGAGCCAGCGATGCTAGGAGGGACTGAGAAAGTGCATACCGAGTTACCGCCTCAAATGCATCTCTTTCATTGTGCTCAAGAATGAACAGATGCAAAGTCTGGTCTTCTCCCTACCTTGGATGATGAGATGGTAGCGCTTATGGGCTTTGCCTTCCACGTTGGAAGCCACACAGGTGTAAGTGGCCATGTCAGAGAGCTGCGAGCGAGCGATCTGGAGCTTGCTGCCCCCAGACAGAATGTGCATCTCCAGGGAGTCAGCATTCTCTAAGGAATCATTCAACAGTACTCATGAAGTACACATTCAATATTCTTCAATATCTCACGAGCCACTGGCACAGCTTTGGTCAGCCAAGATGGCTTACAGAGAGTAAAATGCCCACCTAAGGGGTGGCCATTCTTCAGCCAGGTGATGTGGGGTGTAGGGATTCCAGTGGCATCACAAGCCAAACTGACTGGATTATTAATGGTTTCCACCACTTGTTCATCCTGTGGGTTCTCAATGCTGGGGGGAACTACAAAATGGAAACACATTATTCACAACACATGGACTAATTAACAAAACATACTAACATGTTAACAGAAATTTAAAATGTTTATTAATTACATATAATTTAGTGAGCCATAACCTATTACATTTTTACCAGTCCAGAGGACAGCCACTCAGAACCTACTCACCATAAATGTTCAAATGGAAGTTCTTGTCCACCTGCCCTGCAACATTTGTAGCCTTGCACACGTATTGGCCTGTATCAGACACCTGTAAGACAAACAAGACAGAGCCAAGCATCCTGATGTGACACAATGAACCATGAATCTTGTATAGTCAGTGATGGAGGTGTGAAGCCTACCTCAGAACCCTTAATCTGTAACATCTGCCCATCTGCCAGGATCGTGATGTTTGCCGACTCCATCACCGGCCTCCCATTTTTGTACCACGTGATGGTAGGCGGGGGCACCGCATTGGATTCACACTCTAGGGTAACAGATTTTCCCACGCGCACGTTAACCAGCACGGGTAGGTCCCCACTGCCATCCCGGATACTGGGGGGCACTGAAAGAGCAAACACAAGAACTGTTCTTGCAACACTGCCTCAAGAAATGCAGGACCTCCTGTTACTGTACAATGCCATAAAAGAAAATACTACCCTCACAACATAACTGTAGCAAGTATCTCAGAGACTAACCAAAGCTGCAGAAAGGATATCTTTGGAATGGATTTTCATTCTGTGGCAAAGATCCAGAATATTTTTGCTTGGTCTGTCTTGTTTTGTTTTGAATTGGAATTCCATTCATAGAATTACATTCCAAGGTACTTGGACTGTCGGAAACATTTCTATAATTTGTTTACATACACTCCTTTCAAATGCATATCCAAAAGGGTCAAAATTCCTACATGTTGTTGATACCCTTGAACCACATTTGAAATACAATCACAAGTCACAGCAGTAAACCAACTCAAATAAAACCAAACATCAGCCAGGTTATCTAAATTATACTGCTGACATAGTCCAGATCACTTTCAGAACCACATGAGACACATGGGACCCTCTAAGAAACCATATACTGACCAAACACTGTGAGGAAAATCAGCTTTTCAGTCTCTCCTGCTGGGTTCATGGCTATACAGCTATACGTCCCACCATCAGACACCTTTGCCCGCAGGATCTGCAGCATGCGGCCACCTGGAACAGACATTCTTATCAGTTAACCCAGTTAACAATCATTTGTCTATAACTACTTTGGTAGAGAATCTTAATATCTCTAAATCAGCCATTTACATTGTTGAAAATATTATCAAAGCAATTCCTTTTTCGGGGGCAACAAGGGATAAATATTGGAAATAATGTTTTGGCAATAAACCCTGGCATATGTTGAAGTCCTGGCAGGAGCAACAGAGTATTTCAACACACCAACCAGCATTATGTAGGCTTTGAAAACATGCATATGCAGCCAAGATTATCCAATGGATGATATTTGCATTGAAAATGTAATAATCACGATGTGTTGTAGAGGTAGCTGCTGCAGTAGATTCCAGGCATTGGTGCTAACTGGACGTGAGTCATCATTACCTGGCATGATGAGGGCATTGGTGTTTGCCTGAATGGGCCTCCTTTCCTTCAGCCAGCTGAGCGTAGGCGGGGGGAAGCCACTGGTCTCGCAGGTGAAAGTGACAAAGTTATTCACCACCACTGTCACATTCTCGGGATTTGCGCCAATGATGGTTGGGGGCACTGTGGGTCACAAAGGAAGCCGTCGTGCTCACAGCCGAGGGCCAACACACTGATCTAAAGCTAAGGTGGAGGAACACACGCCATCCTTATCTTACCATGTGACTTACCGTGAACATTAAGGTTGAAAGACTTCTCTGCACTGCCGGCTAGGTTCTCTGCCACACAGGTGTATCGCCCTGTGTCTGTGACGCGGGTGTTCGATACCTGACAGCAAGTGTACATTTGTGTTAGTGCTGTAAGTTAAAAATTAAAGGCTCTGAAGGTGCATGTGCTCATATCTGACAGGACTACCGGCTGTTACTTTCATTTGGCTGCGCAAAGGAAATCCTACTCATTTAGGGACAATAAAAACAGTGTACTTGCATTAACGTATATTTACACTCACCGGCCACTTTATTAGGTACACCTCTTCAATTGCTTGGTAACACAAATTGCTAATCAGCCAATCACATG
>JABJVR010000029.1:7150592-7161302 GCA_025773905.1 Chitala chitala
GCTCTGGGATGGGCTCCAGGTTTCCCCGCGACCCTCACCAGGAATAAGCGGTTAAGATAATGGATGGATAATAATAAATATTTTTGTTGTTAGTTCAGTTTTTGCTAAAATCAATGTACCTCAAAAAATGTAAAAACTGACTGGCTTTTCAGGCTTAAGAGAATAAATGTGAAATGTCCTTAATGTCATAGTATGCACTATAATTTTTCTGTTAATCGTTTCCATTTTGAAAAGCTGCAATATTCATGACATATCATCTATTGGATGTAAACCAGGAAAATACTAAAGGTGTTCGTAATTTAGCATTCATTTGCATAGCAATGTCAACTGTGTTTAGAAAAGACACACTGAAGTGAATTATTTGGCTTCAGATTTTATGTTACAATTTTCACCTGGTCCCTCTGCAGGTATCTTTATTTGTAATGCATGTTAGATTTTAACAGTAAGAACATTTGGTACTGCAGACTGAGCACATAAAATACAGCAATATCAAGCAACACATCAGTCCATTTTGACACAGTGATCTGATTAATTCTCTGGCACATTAAGTACAAATGTAAAAAGCTTGTGCCTTAAAATTCCAGTCTCTTTGTGTTCATCAACACAACAAACAGCTGTCTTATAGAAATACGCTCATTCCCACTCTGTCTTTGGAAACCATATGTGTTTGTGGTGGATAGCAGATAAGCGTATTCGAAAAACCATGCAAAAAAAATTCGTTTCATTTTCTAAATTTATTATAGGGCACAGAATGATTTAGGAGCTGGGCGTCTGAGTGAAGGTGTGAGGCTGGTAACACCCTGGATGAGACAGTCCAACATTGCACACACACACACACACACACACACACACCCAGATTGCAGGGACTGTCTAAAGTTGCCATATTACCTGAATTGTGACACTAAAAGCACTTAAGTGCTTTGAGACAACTTGTTGTGAAAGGAGCTATATAAAAATAAATTGAATTGAACTGAAATACACACACGCAGGACAGTGTACACCCTCAGACCCAGGTCAGAACTCAAACCTGTGATCCTGGGGCTGTGAGGTGACAACATGACCCAGCAAGCCACCACGCTGCCCTCTCCAGAACCTCTAACTTTTAGCTTCTGAATAGTACAGTGCGTGCAAACATTTTCTTGTGTGTATAAAGCATGGACTTTAAGAACCAGTGTACCATTGACCACATACTTCTGCATTAACAGCATACATTGCAAGACCTGCCCCACTAAAAAAATAAAAAGTTTCACTGTAGTTTTCCTTGTATATCTTGGCTTAGCATAACAATTTTCAGATAATTTAGTTTCTTTAGATGATGGAAAGTCTGCCAGTGTAAATAGCCACCAATTACTGTGCTAGACACTTTGATTTAGAACATGCGTCTTCTGACTATCTTAAGTGCTTATAGATGAACTCAACTGCCAATTCCACCTTAAGCATTCATGAAATTTAGCACAGTAGAAAAGGGACTGTCCAATCTGTACCCAATCTGTAACATGATTTATATTTGACACGGTATGTAAGGTCCTATCAAATTTCTAAAGAACTAAATGTATAACACAGGCATAAAGTATATAGTCTAGAATTGGCCAAGACACACCCACTGGCACACATGCACATACACACACAAGCACACACACTTATTTATTTTTCCCATAGTTCCCTGACATTCCTAGGGAAAAATTTGATACCTCCAGCAAAGACTGTGCCAGACAGATATTCTCAAAATAGAATTTTGATACAGCTGATTGCAAATGAAACCTAATAATTCATAAATTACAGTTACAATTTACAGATCAGTGTCATAAACGAACCTTTTAAAAGAGGGAAATTAATGACGGCTTGACACAGACACAAATTTACAGGTTCACTTCTGCAGTATCACAAGTCATTGGCCACTTAGCAAGTAAATCATCCATCCATCCATCCATCCATCCATTATCTTAACCGCTTATTCCTGGTGAGGGTCGCGGGGTAGCCTGGAGCCCATCCCAGAGCACATAGGGCGCAGGGCGGGGCGCCAACCCACCACAGGCAAGTAAATCAGTGTGTACCATTTCCTGTAGGAAAAAAAACACCTTATAGACTGTACAGTGCTTCAGAAGTATTAAAATGTAATGACGTCCTAAATAAATTTAGAACAGCTTCTAATTCAGTCACTTAACTCTGCATTTAACGTGAAAATACATATTTACTATATTGCAAACATGAAGAGCTCTTGTTGCCACGGCAATCTGAAAATGTCTCATTGTTATTTTGGATACTTTGAAGCCTGAACACAATCTGTTATACTCAGCCTCACAGGAAATGTTGTGTGGAACACGAGAAGGAGACTGTTTGTTTTGCCCCGGACAGGGGAAGCAGTGGCCATCCAAAGCCCATTTTCGGCTCATTAATTGAAACACGTCCAAGAGTAAAGCAAGTGGACCCCTCGTCCAAACCCTCATCAATATAAGAGCCAGAACTTTCCAAATGCTTTCACGCTTCTACGTGCTCACAGACGTAATCTTAACCAGCTGCTGCTTATCTAAAAGGAACAACATTTCCCAGTATTTAATATGCTTTGTTATGCAAGCCCTGTGGCTCTCATATCTTTGTTCCACCTTTATTTATTGTGTAGAATCTGAACGTTTTTTAACGGTTTTTATCATCTTAAAATCTACACTGAGGAAAACAAAACATTCTTTGTTTTTTGGGTCCTGATTCAGTAGTTAATAATTTGAACCCTGACAGAACTGTATAGAGTTCTGTAACAGACGGAAAATGACACCATGTTAGCAGTGTATTTGTACGCCACATCACTGGTGTTATACTCAGTGTGGTAATAAACAAGGGACAGCTCACACTGCTTCAATGTGTTCCAGCCTTTGCTGTAGGACAACAGACCTTTCTGCTTTAGGGAAACAAACCGAGGTATGTTGATTGTAGGAACATTAAACTCGGCAAACTCGGTGTTTGGTGGGCCTGCGTTACACAGAAATTATAGCTGCAACTGTTTTCTGTGTAAGTCTGTTTACTTGGTGTAATTCTTACCTGTTCCTGTTTAGCATGCTTGTATGAGATGTCTCACATTTGTTAGTGAATATGGACAGCTCTTTGGGCTCACTGTGCTGGTCCTGAATCGGCTCCAGCTCCGGGCTGTGACTGGGACACATTCACTTCCTCATCCTGACACAGCTCCATTGCTGCCCTCCTCATGTGCGTCAGATTATTGTCTCGCTGTCAGCTCTTCCTTCTCTCTGTCCACTGTTTCCTCAGTGCTGAAGGCATATTCATTCCAGCCAAATGGGGAATAATTCTTGAATGAACAAGTCTATTAACTGAGCAATGTGCTGAACTCTACTAACTTAAATTATAGTTAGCATTTATTTTTAAAAGTGCTTTCACAGCTATTTGGAAGTGTTGTACACAGTATAATTGATCAGAAAATGATTTAAACACACTGCTGTTTATCATTCTAATGAATCCGGGCTAAACAAAGGTGTTAGTTAACAGCAACCTAACACTAAGCCTGACCCAACACTCAAAATTTATATAAGGTATTCCAACATCTTTGCATTGAAAAAGCAACCAGTAGTGAGATATAACCAAAATAGACAGAGCACCATAACTGTTATTGATTACTCATGTCTGGAGTCCCTTTGTGATCATGTGGGGCACACCCATTTTACATGGCCCGTTTTTGTCCTGCTGCTTTTTGTACCCTATCGGATGACAGCTGTCGGCCAGGATGCACCTCAGGAGACCATTAGTGTTCTCGTGTTTCAGGTGGGAGCCCCGTATGGTCTAGGGACCTGCATAATGACATCCTGCTGCAATGCTTCCACTATTAACACTCAAAGCACACAGTGAGTACTTCATTAACCAGCCTTCTGTCTCAGCGCTGTTTAACAATTTTGCCTCGAGACTGTTCTCCTCTGATACTGAGATGTCTTCCTTAGGCTCCATGGGGTCACAGAGTGGCACTTGTAAGCTTTGCTCAAAACAAGATCAACTTCTGTTGATGGAACTGCAATAAATAGGTCTCTGATCTTGAAATGACTTTGCAGCTGGTGGTCTCCCTGCTAAACCCAGATAAAAAAACATTTTTCTGTACTCTGACTTCAATAATAATAATAATAATAATAATAATAATAATAATAATTATTATTATTATTATTATTATTATTATTATTACACTATGTAACAGATTTCAATTTAGTTTTTGTTCCTGGGTGCAAAGTATGTTTTCCTAATCCCTTGTGCACAGAATAAATATAAAATAGCTATTGTTCCACAAAAACATTGCTTCTGTGGTCAGGACAATGACATTTAAAAATGCGTCTGTTTTCAAGAACATTCTCGATTCACATTCAATGCTTAGTGGACTTCCAGAATGTTCAGAAACTGTGAGAACTGACCATAAGTGTCTAGAATTGGCCAAAAAATTCTAGAACTTTGTGGAATCTTTAAGAACTTTCTAGCAATTTCAAGGACTATCCAGTAGTATCCATAGAAGTATAAAAGTACAGGTGCCTAAAACCAACATTTTAGTTTAATTTATTGCCGAGTAAGAGACCAGTGAATGGCAATATTTGGTTTACATGGCATCAGGAGGTTGCTTGCACCCAGCACATGCATTTTGCTACGTGTGTGGACATTTTATCAAGATGAGCGAAAAAGTACTTCATGATTGTGTCTGTTAAGATGTGCGAGGCCTCCAAAGCATACTTCAGCCTGTCGGGGATCAAGACAAGCTGTGGACACCTCATTGTACATGAGAACACCAAAAAGAGTGAACAATTGCTGCTCGCTAGATGGAATTGATTATACTAAATTGAATATATCATACTGAATATACTAAATAAATGATTTAGTATAGTTTAAAAAGAGTTGGAACCTAGAAAATTTTCATTATTTTTAATGTTGTAGGAAAATGCAGACTACAATATGTATTTTATGCCCTATGTTAATATCTTGCGCAATATTAAGTAATGTGTGAAATATAATTTTTTAAATTTATATAATTTTTCTGTGTTTATAGGCTGGTACAGTCTGATATGAAACTTTTGTAGGCAGTGGTCACAAAATCAAAGTTTGTGATGAATATAGCCGATTTTGCATGGCTTTAAACATAAACAGTTGAAATATAACACTTAGAAGCCAGGAACAAAAATTATGTTACATACTGTTATTATTATTATTTTTGTTGTTGATAGACAGCATGATACCAGTTACAGATAGTTTTTGACTATTTACACTCATTGTACTTGATCAGTGAAATTAATTCATACATATCACTATACTGCAAGATGAGGCATGATAAGTCACCCTGTCATAAACTAGGCCATTTCAGTCAACAGTAGGAAGGTTTATAGGTTAAAAAAGGTGACCAGCTCCAGGGCCCTTCCCAGTGACTAAGAGAGTGTCAGGTGAGAATATCCTTACCTGCTCCTGGGGGAGATTCGCTGTTCCACTCACCAGGTGTGAGGTAACTCTGGACTGCAAAAGTGCAATCCATGTCGTCAAAACTGAGAAGGGCCATTTTCAATCCCCCACCCCACCACCTCCACCCACCTCCAATGTCCTGAAAGCCTGTATAATTTTACATGTTTTGGGTAGTACTTCAAAACAACACTAATGGGCTTTTAGAGGACCTCAGAGACTTCTGTGGGGGTATCGCTTACAAACAGTGCTGATAGGACTGAGGGGGGGCCTCCACACCAACACACTTCCAAGTTATTTTAATATCACATAAATCACAAGGCAGGGCTCTGTCAGGACTGGTAAGGGTTCTTTCTTGGGTCAGCAGGGTTACCCATGATCCTTTGAAGTTAGCCCCATGCAAGATGTCAAATTAGAACACCAACGCAGGCCACACTTTGCAGTCTACAGCTCTCTTCCTAGAACAGCAATCACATCTTACATGAAGTTTTACAAAAGCATCTCTACTAAAGAAAAATTCAAGTTTTCAAAGCTCCAGAGAGTTTCATTTTCTTTTACAGTATACCTCAGTGGAGCTGACAAATTTAGATGTAATACGGGCCGCACTTTATGAGGGACAGGTGGACCATGTTCTCCTCAGTGTTCAGTGGTTCCTAAATTATATGAATTTTATGTGGAAGGGGTGGAGCTGAAAACAGAGTCACAATATTTATATAAAACCCACTGGTGGCAGAGGTGCGGGGGGAGGGACCAGTGGTGGGGGAGTTGACAGGCTCATGTGGGAGGACAAGCCACAGCAGAACTAAAAAGAATTGTATTCCCAGCCCGACGAGTTGTTACCTGTCCTTGGTCTCTCAGCTCATCTCTCTGCTTCCCTTCCCACTGCACCTGAGCTCAGGTGATCCTCAACAAGGAACAGATCGTTAGCAACATCGCCTTCCATGGGCTCGGCAGAGCACCATACATGCCATCTTGCACAATGCTTCAGTGTCTGAAATGAAACAGAGAATGCCAGTGTCCACGCCAGCATCTTTGTGAGATGGAAGTCATGAGAAACAGCATTCAGAGGATTCACAGAGCCACTGCTGGGTGTGACATGGGCTGAACAATCTGGCCACATAAACATGTCCTCCTATAGGAAAAGTGAAATGTTGTGTCAGACTGGAATTTTATTTTGGACACAGCAGGAATGTAAGAGGCAGTTAGGTACAAGAAATGTTACATATATTCAAAAGTATGCTTCGAAACCCGTTTGCAGAAAAACTTAATAGGTTCATTAAACCTGAGATATTCACATGAAATTTACCAGATAGGTCAGCATTGGTGTATGAGTTTGAGTTCATTGAAAGACTTGAAGCATGTCGTTTCAATTACACCACCAGTTCCATATTATAAGCTGTAAAATGCACATTTAGTTCCCTGAAAGATGATGAAAATACCCCACAAAGTGGAAAACTCTCAGCATGCCTGAAAAATGCTCCTGAGGGCCTTTGAAATGTGGCAGGCATCAGACAATGATAGCGAGCACAGAACCTACTTAAAGTTTACAAACAATCAGACACGGTCTCATGACACAAACCTCTCTGCAGAACCTCTTTAAAACTGCAACATCCAAAGAGATCCCTGCAGCATTTCCACAGCCACACAGACTTTTTCTTTCTTTCACTGGGCTTTCATAAGTGCCTGGTTTTTAATGTAACAATCAGGTTTGTAAAATTAAAAATTCAGGATAATTCTACTAAATTTTTGCAGTATGATGCCTACACAGATAAATTACAATGCAGAAGTAAATCAGAACCTTTGACTAGACACGTACTGGTGCTTCACAGCACATGGACCAAGAAGACTAAACGCTTACTGTAACTGATATATGGTAAGCAGCTATTTTTTAAGGATGAGCCTGTGCGCTAGTGTGTGTATCTGTGTGTGCTTGTATGTGTATACAAGTGTGTATTTGTGGGTACATTCGTGTGTGTGAGTGTGTGTGTGTTGGTTGCTTTTTTATGTTTTATATATGTTGAGGTTCTAGTGTTTCTGGCATTATACTTATTGCATGCATATCCCCATACATCTCACTGCTGAAACAGAGCTGTCTATCCACAATGGAACCTATTGCTGAGTCATAAATAGGTCTGGACTAACCCTGAGTAGCAAAGCAGTGATGCTGGAAACAGTCTCAACACCAATTTCAACCATACAGTTTGGCATATTTGTAATGATATATTGTAGCTGAGTGATTTTGCTGGACGTCTTCCAAGAATGAGAGAAGCTGGCCAAATATTAATAAGAACTAAATGCATCCAGCTGTAGGAATGCAGTACGTGGTCTGTATATCCCTTCTTCAAGTTTCAAAAGGAACAGTCTTTCTGGCCAACTCATAACAAAGTCCAGTTGTTTTTTAGCAACCACAAACTCGGATAATATGCAAATTATTTCAGAAATGATGGATTATCAGAGATTGATATTGGGGACATATCCAAGATCTGTCTGCTGGCCAAACACAGGTCACGCACAGCCTCAGTGATAATTAAACAAAATTGCTGTGATAGAAGTAATTAAGGATTACATGCAATGTAACAAAAAATTTGAACAATTAACCCCAAAATTGGGTAATAAATTATTGTTGTTATTATTATTGCTTGTGTTTTGCGTATTTATCACTTTTATCTAAAAGTGTTCACAAGGTTATCTATTTTAAGTGAAGTGATTTACTGGAACAGTTGAGGTTAAACACCCCTCTTAGCAGTGCAGTACCAGTATCACTTCTGAGATTCTGTCACCACAATTTCATTAACAAATCTCTATCTTTTTTTAATTTCAAACATGGTGCTGCCCACTGAGGTGATGTGAAAGAATGAAGGTCTTTCCCTCAAAAACAGGAAATGACTGAACATTCTTAGTGAATATGAGAGTTACAACAATTTAATAAGAGTGCTTTGAATATTAGACATTATTTCAGAAACCATGAGAAATGTCAGTGGAAATGGGAGGGGGGGGTAGAAAGAGAGAGAGAGAGAGAGAGAGAGAGAGAGAGAGAGAGAGAAAGAGAGAGAGGGAGAGAGAGAGAAAGAGAGAGAGAAAGAGAGAGAGAGAGAGAAAGAGAGAGGGAGAGAGGGAGAGAGAGGGAGAGAGGCACAGTGAGAAGTCAACACTGGCCACCTCTGTTGCCCGTCATTAATCTATGAGAAAGGCAGCTATTTCCTTCAGCATAAAACAAGAACTCCATAATATGTAGGGGAGTGTGATAAATGTTATCTGTCCAGTTTCCTTATATTTTTTTAAAACTGACCTGTGATGGCATAAAAAACTATAAACAATGTATATTTTTTAAATACTGTGGTCCTACAAAAACCCAAGTGTGGCAATAGAAAAACAGAAGTTATACTAAAGACAAAAGCATTTCAGACTTCTTGATGAAGGATTTTTCTCACTGCAAAAAGTCCTTGTTTGCTGAATCGGCAGTTCATGCTTCTGCAAAGTCATGGAAAATTGAGAGAACGGTTTAATCAATGTCACAGTAATCAAATGTATTGTCACAGTAGTATAACATCTGAACTGATATCTTTTGACTGCTCTGCTGTTGCTCTGGTCCCAGTGAAACTAATGGAAAAGGTGAGCAGGTCCAGCCATTGCTAAGGCTGATGCGGCTCTCTGCCACTACTGCAGCCAGAGCTTAATAAAATCAATTCCGCTGCAGTTAATATTCCAATAACCAAGAAAAACCTGGCGTTTGCAACAGCTGCTGGAGCAGAATCACACGTGTGTTATCAATAAATGAACAAATCGGAGACCTGTTTCATTGAGCACATGTTCCCAACTCAGGAGAAAAATAATCTTTTTCTGAGTCATTGATTGCATGAATCAAACAGCACTAATGGCTTAAAGTGCCTGTAATGAACAGGGGTAATTGGACTGGATATAACGCCACAAATCCATATGAAATTGTAAGGTAGACTTGGATGGAAAGGAGACCTAGTGCCTATTGAACCACAGAATTATGAGAAGTCAAAAAAGGTTAATTGCTCAATATCAGTACTTAGTCAGAGGCCATAAATGTTTTGGAAATAAGCGATTTTCAGCTAGACTCGTATATAGACTCTGTAGCTGAAACGTCTAGAAGGAGGCACGTTGCATATTTTAGCCGAGCGGTCAAATTGGTTCAATGCAGGATCATCCTTCGCGTATGATTATTTACGTACTCGCGTGTGGGCCGAAATGCACGTGAGGACATAAAGCGGAACGGGCGGCTAGAGCCCCAGTGCTGGTGAGAGTGGAGGTCAACAGCATGATCGCTGCACTGGTCTCTGTTCCTCCGCCTCATCTCCAGTTTACTGCGACACCTCAGCCGGAGTGCAGGACACAGAGAGTGTCTGAATTGTTTGACCTCTGTGTTTTTAGTGGAGACAGCAAAGTGCTTAGATGTCCCCTGTCAGAGAGTTCTCAGGCCAGGCTTCTGTCAATCATTTGAACTTCACGTGCCTTTTGAAGCACGCTTTAAAAGCATGCAGATAGTGAGGGGCTCTGTCAAGGCATTCATAAGCAGGCATTGCACAAACTCCACCTCTCTGGCGTTACGTACAAAAAAATTCGCCTTAAGTTTAGCTGGGATGCTACGTTGCAGGAAAACTTTAGGATACAGCTTTTCCTGAGAGTTAACATAGTGAGAAAAATTCAAGAACTTCACTTCGCTGTTTTTTAAAATGAAAACGGCCACGCTATCACAAATGCAAAATTAAATGTCAGACTCTTTTGACATTGGAATACATTAAAGCGTTACTGTTATATAGCATGAAATGCTGTTGTTCTGTTACACGTGTTATTTATGGGTGAATGTAAGCTGAATCATGCGCGATAGAGACTATGTAAATATTCATGTGTCAGCTTCAAATTCAGAACATTTAGCAAGACCCAAAGTACACTGCAGAAAATTGCACAGACCACTTAAACATATTATAGGCCATCAAAAAATGCTCAAGATAAACGGTATTATTTGCCAGTTTCCCTGTAATTGTTACACAAATCCAGCATCTTCAACTATTTATTTAAATAAAGTTACTGGAATCAGAACCATGAGTTTGTATGGCATTACGTAACCTTGTATAAATAAAAAGCTGAATTTCCAAATATGTCACAGAAATCATTCACGATAAAACTACAAGACAGACAAGCAACATGTTTACCAGTAAGGAAAAAAACACAAACTGTATGTCTAGTGATATTAATAACATCTGGGAACCATCAAATCCGGTTGTCAGATCATTTGCAAATAATTACCATCAGTGGATT
>JABJVR010000029.1:7161402-7190030 GCA_025773905.1 Chitala chitala
CGCGCCCCCCCGGGGCCGCCCCCCCGCCGGGCGGGCCCCCCCGCGCGCCCGGCCCCCGGGGGCCGGCCCCGGTCACCCTACCTCTGCAGTGCATGAAGCAGCTGCTGGACAGCAGCACTGAGTGTATAAAGGCAGGAGAGCACGCCCTCGGGCGGGGGCTCTTGCAACTCAGGCCCACGAGTCTCTGAAGAGCCAGGAACGAACTGGAGCGCCCCAAATACTGCAAAGCTGCTCCCAGTCAGTGATAGAAGAAGAAAAAAAAAAAAAGAGGGAAAAACCTCCAGATTAAAACATGAGACCCTCCATCACCATTAATCACCATACCTCAATATATCTGGCACAACAGGTCTCACACACACTTCCCTTTAGATGTCTTCTGTCACCAAGGTGAAACTTTAAACTACTGAAACAAACCCAAATACTGTAAGAACTTTCTTCTCATAAATTACATAAAACATCTTGAATTGAGAGCTTGTATAGCACTGCCAACTGCATCCCTATCAATGGAGTAACAGTCGACTCTGTTTAAGAGCATGGCCTCGGGACCAGATCAACATGTGTGCTTATGTGGAGCGTGCGCTTAACCGAAATACAGCATGAGAGTTCTGAAAGATAATACCAAGTTACCCACTAGCCTAGTATTAGCCGTAAAGTTTAACGCAATAGAGGGTTAAAATTAGGTTACATGGACATGCAGATTAGATTACAATGTAGAATATATTGGTTTTAAAACCTAACATAACTATGTGTTCTGAATAGATGTACAGGCAGATCATAAAATATGTAACAAACAACCAACTACGTCACGAGTTGATCAGTTGTTTGAAGATGCATACAATCAATATCGTTGCTTGACTACGGTTAACCAGAGTGAATCTGACTGGACAGAACAGTAACAGGAGCAACAGTGCATGTGCGCTTATCACTAGTGGGCTTAAATTACCTTCCGTATACATGGCTTTGTAAAATTTGGGACTGTGAAATTTATGTGCTACTAAGCAGAGCGTGCACTTAACTGACATGCACTTAACTGGAGTTGACTGCATTTCCAGTATTCTTTCTGAAGACCTTGTTCTCAGGAACCTATGTAATAGTGTCTTACACAGTATGATAAAGAGCTGGTGGGTGTTCAAACCTAAAAGAGGCTGTCCTTCACACGCAGTTCATATTGCTCATTCTGCTCACCTGATGTTGCACACATTGTTCCAGATGTTCTCAAACACAGCCCACACCTCTTGATGAGGGGGCTGAGTCTTGGACAGCCCTTCCTCCACTGCCATAACTGTGTCCTCATCTTTGGAATGTCCTGGGGTGTTCTGAGGGTTTGCTTGTCCATTTTCAGACTGCAAACACACATCTAAAATGAGCAGCTGAACTGGCCAGAATGCCTCCTTTATACACATGACACTGAAAGAGTTTACAAATGACCATCGCTTTGATCACAGAGGTAGTAATATTTTAACTTGACAATGCATTCCATGAAAACACTGTAAAAGGGAAAAACCAAGCTACATAACATTGGATGGTACAGCACTCAGTGGTCAGGCAGCCAACAGCAGAAGGTGCAAGGAAATGGCGAGCGTTCAATATTGTCATGACTGCGAGCTGCTGAGGTTGCTCCAGCAGCTCAAGATGAGACTCTCACCTGAGCATGCGCCTGTAGCAGGGGCTCCAGGGCTGAAAGGGAGCATGCCACACACTCGCTGTACTCTGACCTGCTGGCCAATTCCTGCAGCAGCTCCCGTGCCTGCAGCGCTGCATGCTGGATGGAGTGCCTCTCCAGCGTTCTTCCTAGTGGGAAGAGTCTTTCAGCATCACAGCTTCCACTAGTTTTTAGTATTGGTCCTGGCAACACTACGTGTCTTATTATGTAGCAACTGCTTGGAAGAAGGATAATACTTTATTACTGTAAATACATATGATGTGGTCGTAGGCACAAAGCCACAGGCTAAATGTCGAAACCACCACAGCCATGCTGATATTCAGTGCAACAGCACGACCTTGAGTGTAATATTGCTTTTATACAACAGGTCTACAAACATCATTTAGTAGCTGACAGTAATAATAGACAACAGATGGCACATAGATGAAATTTGTAGTATACCTGTAATTTTCAATGAATTCATCTGTGATGACTAAGAACATCCCATGACATTTTTAGACCCACTTGTTCTCGGCCACAACAGGAAACTCCACTTTCATGAAAAAGGTTCTTATTTTCTGGATATACACGTCAGTTTCAACCCACATGCACAAATAGACTGTGTGCTTCACTCCAACAGCAGTCCCAAATGTGACTGTAAGTTGCTGCACGCCTGTACATTTATATGAACAGGTTTTCAACTCAAGTACAATTAATTGCAATTAATCACTGAAACGTGCAGATAACTTATTTTAATAGAGTCAAAGCCCTAATGTCCACAACTGTCCGTCTTTCTGTTTAAATTAAACTGGACTTTTTGGATCTTGGATAAAAATAGCACATTCATACAAGGCCAGAGAGGCAAAAACACATAAGTCCAGCCTCTCTGAGGGATATTTAGGATACCACCACCCCCCTTCCCCCTCTCTGAACTGTACTTTTACACTAGTCCAGTGCAATCACCTCTGGCGCTGGGAAAAACCTGATGTGACCCCAAAAAATCAGCACAGAGTAGAACTGATTGAGTAAGACAGAATTGGGTCACACTGACTTACTGTAACCCACAATCACAGACTGTGTGCAAACTGGGAGAATGTGTCACAAGCTGTGGTCTGTTTTCAAGTGTACCTGAAAGGTCAGCATGAAGCAGCGACACTGATGACTCTCTCATATATGAAAATAAATAAATCTTAGGAATGTTTTCAGTTTCAACTAAATACACTTACTGTAAATATACTGTATCTCATTGCAAAAAGCTGTAAGTAATACGTACCTTCACAAAGAATATCACTGAGGTATTCAACAGCGTGCAGCTGGCTCCTCTGAAAAACGTTTCCAAACACAGCGATCCAGTGTTTCTTAACACACTGCAGGAGGTCAGTCAGGGTCCATGGTGGTTTCACAAGTACAATCTACACTCAAAGGCAAACACAGTGTCAGCACAACAGAAAAAGAAACCACCTTTAAAAACTACAGACAAATAGTCTGCCGTTACCCGAAAGGAAAGGACTGTTTACCTCCTCCCAAAGTTCTCCATAAGCGATCTTCATCTCGGTCATAAGCACTTGGGACAGCACCTCCTGCAGGGAGTCTACTAACACAGAGATGCAGGTGCTGACCTTGATGGAGTCGGCTGTGCCACTCCTTCTCTCCCTCTCACAGCTGCCTTCCTTCCTGTCCCCAACTGTTTTAGCACAACAGCAGAAAACATAACTTTTCAAACTCCTAAAAGAGATTTACAACGGAAATATTAATATTTCTTACTCCAAAGAATGAAAAAAAACATTGTCTCTGTTCTAAAACACAAATAGACAAAAGATTATTCTGGTTTGACTTTGACTTATCTAAAGTTATGTCTTCAGATTTTATCAGATCAGCCACTGTCTGAATCACTGTCACCATCTGACCTTTCTCCGCAGACTGGGAGGTATGGGCTTTCAGATGGCCATGAGCCTGAATTTCACACTTTAGCTGTGTGATCTCTGACTCGAGGTCCACTTTGCTCAAAGCTCTTACTCCACTCAGAATGGCTTTGCTGCAAAGGTTCTTGTCATTGCTGTAAAAAAAAAAAAACAAAAAAAAAAAAAAACACGACAAGGGGAAAAAAAAATTAATTCATAAACTATAAAGTAGCAACTCATACAAATATGTACAAGATGTTTTAGCCTTTTAGCCTACACAGTGATGCAAGAACAAGCACTAAATGGTAAACTAACAATTTATAAGAGGAGACTCACGTGCACAGCACAAGAGCACCACCTGGGTGTAGAGCCTGGTACTGCAGGCAGCACTGAAGTATTCGGTCATCATTGCTCTTTGCTTGGAGGCAATCTACAAAAATGTATTACAAACAAAGGGGGGGCTCAGCTGATTTCAATATTTTCTTCCCTTCATTCGCTAACGAATTACTTCAAATGCATGCACGTGCGTGCACATGCACACAAGCGCACAGTATCAAAAGTCAGATTTGAATACACAACCCTGGACCACCTTACACTGTTGGTGAAGATCTTATCATCATCAAAGCATTTTAAATTGATTAATTATTGTGGGGAAAAAACAAATAACCGTTAAAACCCGACACATAGAAATGAACCCTGGCAAATGTTTTAAATCAGAAGTTCGTTTGGTTTCAATAGCTAAAATAAGATGGGTGCTTAATATTTAACATTTAAAAAGTAACAATGGGGCTGGTAAAGAAGCGGAGGGAACCATGTGGTACTGTGTAATGCAGGACAAGGTACTGGTACTCACGGGCCACCTGGGCAGCCTGCTGCATGGACTGGCCCAAGAGGCGTGGCTCCTGGTTCCTCAAGCAAGTGTAGATGTAGTCCACTGCTGGGATGGCCTTGTGTGACACCTCACCACGCAACCTGCCGTTCTTCAGTGTGTCCAGCTCCTGCATGACCACCCACGGGATCAGTATGTAAGGGAAACCTAGAGCTGGGAAGATAGCCACTTTGAGGTAGAATTACATTGGCTTTGCTTGTACACAGAGCAGGTTTTCTGAAAACACTGAAAAGTAGCTCTTAAGTACAAAAACAGCCCCTGATTTATCTTAAAACTACTCTGACACAATTACTTGACTCCCAGAACACTTGCAGCAATGAGTGGCCTAGCACTGCTGGTAGGACAGAATGCTTTTGTAACAGGATTAAGTTATCTCCACGTACCTCCGAGGCCGTGTGATCTAATTTTCTTGACAAAGTCCAGGTGACTGAGGAGGATGTTAGTGTCAAGAACGATGAGCAACTCTTGATGAATATGTTCTTTACCTGTCAGATCACAAGAATGTGTATGAAACCATAAATGAAAATTACATTAACTCTGAAATGAAAACTTCAATTAAAAGCACAAAATCTTACAATTACCTTGTAATTTCACTGGTAAAATGCCCAGCTGGATAAACATAGTTCTAACATGACAAAAACCTTTTTGTGTAATGATACGAATGTAATGGTCAGCATACAAACAGTTCTTTAGGTACGCAATTCCAATGTAGGCATACTTGTGCAAGAAATTTCAGACCGCACCTGGGAACCAAATCATATAATTTTAATGCCTGCATATTATAAGACTCTAATGGGACACTTACTAAAAGAAAAAGTGGTGATCTCCGCTGGTGGATCTATGTCCATGCACGTAAGTTCCCCATAGCTTTCCACAACATTGACTTCCAGACGCTTTTGGGCCCGGGCCTGGTGCAGCTCCTCCACCAGCTGCACCTGCAGCACACAAAACACTAGGGATGCAAGATGACACACTAAAGGACAACCTCACACAAATGTGTGCACATCGTGCCACACCAAGTGGACAGCCAGTAACATGCACAGAGTAATATTTAGGACAGTGTTATCAAATGTACCTCGTGCTCATTGCAGGACACGTCCCTCTTTGCAGAAAAATTCTGAACTTCATTCTGTCAAAAAATAAGCAAACTGCTTTAATGTACATTTAAAGCCACAAGTAGAATAAGACTTCTGTAGCAGCCTTTGGATTTTTGTTTTTAATTCACTGTTACTTTAAAGATTTACTTCAGTATTCTGTACTCGGCCGCTCAACAGTAAAGAAACTCACCACTTCTGACAATGCAGATTTACTGTGCAGCTTTGACCCTTCTTCTGTACCAATAAAAACCGTTGATGCCTTTCCTCGTGTTTGATCTGTTGGAGATGGGCCAGCTGTTCTATCGTACACAGTGTGAACTCTCCCCTGTTTTGCTACCTTTTTATACACCCTGACACCTGAATATGTTGCTACAGAACCTTCCACACAAGGGGGCTGTTCTGAAACCTGGGGCTTAGATATGGCTTTGACACGATCTTTTCCATCTTTCCCCACAGTCTGCTTCCAGAGATTGTTTTTGTTGGATGCTAGGTTGAATTTCTTTGGTATTTTGAAACTCACAAGCTTCTGAGTGCCAGAACTGGCTTTGTCCCCTGGCCCGCTTGCCAGCGACTGTGAGCTTTCAGAATGTCCGTTTTCACCTGGAGAAACTGTGAGGTTTGCTTCAGAGGTAGCTGGGTTTTTAAAAGTACTGGGCCATCCTGTGGAGTGGATGTAGGACTCACTAGTGTTCTTGCCCTGAGAGTGTGGGCTATTACTTTCTAATTTTGCCCTGTGTTTCCTTTTCAGGAGTTTCTGCCTTTCCAGCTCTAGTTCATTAGAAAAGGCCAGTTGCTCTCCTGGGTTCTTAGTGCCACTGGTGGAACAAGGACTGAGGCTGCTCCTGCTATCTGGCAAAGAGACAACAGAGGAATGTCTTCTTTCTTTCTTTTTCAATTTCTTCGAAATAGCTTCTTTTACCAAAGGTGGTTTAGGCAAGGGTCTCTTAGAGAACTCTGTCAGCTTGCTTTTACTGTTCCCTGCGTTACCAGTCCGTGATTTAGAATGTTTCTCTTCAGCTTCCGTAGTACGATCTTCTTCTCTGCGTGTCTCTGTAGGTGGCCTCTGTTTGTACACAGCTTTTCGGTACACTCTGCCTTTCTGTGGACCGAGGTCTTCACTGCTGTGGTACGTTAATGGGGAACTATCAGTCTGCTTCCTCCTGCTCTCATCGCCATGCTCAGGCCTGTCAAATAAACAAGCGTTCTTTACAAAAATCCAAAAAAAAAAAAAAAGACTGCAAGTATTGGAATTTGTAAACAATGCCACTTGTATAGAATGAAGCAACTCCACTAGGTGTGAAACAAAGTGTATAAAGGCAAGTCAGACAACAACTACGTCGATTAACGTATAGTAACAGGTTAAATAAAATGCTGTATGTGTCTATTTACTGTGTGTGCTCAGCAACCTTAGTACTGCAATTCTGCTCAAGGACAGTTCACACATTTCTTTTATTATTTTGTGATAAACATACCCCAGAGTGGCCATTATCAATGGTACACATGCATTTGTTTATGCTTGATGCATCCATGATTAATATATGCATTTTAATCTCTGGAGCCACAAAACTGTGTGTGCTAAAATATTATATATATAGCTGACCCTTGGCACACCTAAAATATAGAGAAAGAAATTATACATTTTATACAGTTATTTACATTTGCAGTTTCTCAGTAAAACTCAGTATATCAAAACAGCTTAATAACATCTTAATGTAACAGAAACTATACCTAGGAATTATGTCAACTTCTCACAAATCTTAATGGTTATACGTAGTATTTGTTATTCAAATAATGGACTAACAGCCAAAATTATGTTTGAGGGTGAGTTTTTTTTCAAAAATTAACTTACTTTTATGTAATAAAATACTGAAAAGTATACTATTACTGGTGACTAAAAAGCATTAAGATAAGGTAACTAAACATTAATTTTGAGGAATTTATTCAATCATTTATTGTTGAAATTTAATTTTTAAAATGATAAATTTAAGGTTTACAGATGATTTTAATACAAAGCTTGCAAAGGTTACATTAAAATAGCTTCTATAGGCTAAGTACTATGTTAAGAATCATCTGACCTCCCCCACAAAATGTATAAATCCCTCACCCTCACATCAAAGTCGGTAAGGGGTGAACTCTCTCAATTTTCAAAACTGAATTTCACACCTTGTGAAAAACCAAACACAATAAGAGGTGGCATTGATAAAGTGGAGCTACACCATACTTAACATGTTAAAGAAAATACATTTAGAAAATGTGTTTAAAATTGAAAATGAGTTTTTATAGATGCACTGAATACAAACCACACCGAATCAAAACTGTGTCTCTTAAATTTCAATACAAACCAACAGAGGAGATTTTTTTAAACTGTTGTGTCCATAATTTATGCAACATATGAGTTACAAATGTCCTGGAACATAAGCAGAAGGGTGACGCACACTAGGAGCAGGTGAACAGTCACCTTACCCATACATCTTACGTTTGTCGGGTTCCAAGGACTAAACTCAAACCAGCATCCCTGGATATGTGAAACAGTAATTCTACCTATCGACCCACCATGGCAGCCTGGACCAAATACAGCAATTAAAATCTGAAACCTTTGTGTTAACTACTACAGCATCTGCAAAATTAGGTTAATGAACCAAAAGATCACCGGAAAAAGTAATTATTAGCTGCTATTATGGAGCTAAACCAGTATCAAAAAATTAAATAAATACGTTTCACAAATATAATCCTAAAATCCAAATCCACAAAATTTCCAAATTTTCAGAGATCACTCTGCTTATATTTCTGAACGTATGGTCCTGAACAATAGTCTCAAAAGTGAAATAAATACATAAATAAATAAATAAATACGAAGACGTTGCGAGCATTTTGTGAGTTTATGGATATTTATATACATTGCGTTAAATTTTCTTTTTGGATTGTGTAGCATGCATTTGTGACTGTGCATATCTCTGGATTACAGGTTTATACTTGTGAAAACTTTTGATACAGATCTAGCATCGTACACTGTCTTCTGTAGCCTACATCCTTTAAACAACACTCGAGTACCACTGTGTCAAGCTTACCTTATGCCATGGGCACCGTAACGGTCGTCCACTACCCGTTTTTTCTTCTTTGTGTAACGTGACTGAAATATTTTTTAAAATACCATTACTTTTATAACATAATCATGAAAAAAATTTAAACTGAACATAATCAGATATTTTCAACTTTCAACAGTTCGCATACGTTATCATGTATGGCTCTATGGATTGTGGACATATTAAAAGTATCCGGGAATTCTTACAAATATACTGATAACAAACTAATTTCGTTACCGAATCATCTCGAAAGACCGGAGATCCTTTTCTGTCTTTCTGCTTCTTCTTTTTCGTCATTGTCAATGAACGTCTCTAATAGAAAAGTCAACAGTACATAACCTGAACATTACAAATATTGTATTCACAACTTCAACGATGATATATGAAATAATTATCATAACACTGTCAAAGATAATAACAGTTGCATATATTCAGATATTGCGTAAAAAATATTGGAAAACTGTTTCCATTACCTTAATCTAGCGAAAAAGAGTCCAACACACACTAACAGTATTACGAAAACAAACCGATGATATGACTCAAAAGCGTGTAACCGACAGTTAAACACCCTTAGCTAACTAGCTACCTGTATTTGTTTAACAAGTTTGCTCGTCACCTGGCTAGCCATACAACTACACAGTATTTTGATCCGTCTTCTTTTTTTTACGCAATTGACAGGTGACACTGCATGTTTCAAAGCATTTGATTCAAAACTATAGGCAGAGTGCTAGCATTTGTCATAAAACAAAAAACCTAAACACATTGACAACCCACCGATCGCTAGCTGGTCGAACCCAAACATCCGGTTAAGGCAGTTGACTCAAACCACGTGTAGGGAAATGCCACTCTGAGTCCAAACGTACATTCGTATAACGTGGAATTATAGATGCATTTAAATGTCAGTGTCAGTTTATTTTTATAGCACCTTTAATACAACAGTATTGTCCAAAGTGCTGTGCAACCAAATAAATAAAAGGGAAGAGCCTTAAACGGGTAAACGAAAAAAGACAAATAATAAAATAGAATAATAGATTATATATATTTATTGTCTTTATCTCAATTTTACTATTTAAAATTTGTTGCGCGTATATGTTCACATCTACAAAAACATTACGATCTATATGTACATGTCTGATATTATGCACAACAGATTAACATTAGATACACTCGCCAAATAATTATACACACGTTAGCAAGTAAAATAAACCTTAAAGTTAATGAAGACAATTTGGATCTGCTGATTACATTAAGCAAATATGAACAACAACGTTTCATGTCCATTAAAGAAACCTTATTTAAAAATTACATAAGGTGTACTGGATGTAACATTTTAAAAGGGTATGTTTAAAAAGCGGAGAAAAAAATATTTTGGCAAGTACAAACAGTAGGTATAAAATGATTAATGTTGTACATACTAACTGCTAATGGTTTACATAGATTTAATATAACGTTAACTACAACCACTTTTTACATTTTAATTACTTGCTAACGCTGTGTTCGGAATCCTACGTTATTTTACGCTGTGTCTGTATTTTTTTGAACATACGAATTTTACGTTAGTTTAGTAAAATGGCGGAGCTGAATGAGGAAGACGCTATTCAACTACATCAGGAGGCCGTCGATAAAAGCAGTAAGCGAACAAAGTACTTCTTACAATTTACACATAACAAATGTAGCGTGTATATATAAATATATATATTGCCTTTTGTGCCGTATTGCTTTCATGCAAATATTTTGAATTCGACCTTTTTATAACAGCTTTAGTAGTTGAGGGCCTCATCACGGAGCTCCACCACAGGACCTAGTAGTAAATAATTCATTACCCATAACGTTATTTTTAAAAACATACAGCTATAAAATAATATATTATTTTAAACTTCTAATAAGGGGATCTTCAAATTTATTCATCATCAAGCTTTATCAATCCTTAATTTTTTATTGACCTAAGCCAAGGTCTTTACGCGGAGCTCTGCGGGAGGACCGTGTTAGTTCCAAAGCTGAAATTTGAACTTCCGTCCTCCGATTTCGTTATGACAAAGGCGACAGTATTACCAGCGTTTATAGTTTTTGCATTTTTAAACCGTATGAAAACTTCACGAAAGCGTCCCATAAGCGTTTGCTTTTAAAGTCAATACACTGTCTGCAATTTTAAGGTACTAAACCATTTAACTGATTAACAGTCTTT
Organism: Chitala chitala; assembly: GCA_025773905.1. Classification (NCBI taxonomy): domain Eukaryota; kingdom Metazoa; phylum Chordata; class Actinopteri; order Osteoglossiformes; family Notopteridae; genus Chitala; species Chitala chitala. Next base: position 7,172,200 of record JABJVR010000029.1, read on the forward strand.
GTAATATGATGCTGGTTAGAAGTGAAACGGCACTGTCATAAATGCGCTTACCGTAAAACCTCTCTTAGGATTTGAACTACATACCTTAGCACATCACACCAGCAGCGATGATGTTTTGCATGTAGTTCTACATTTTGCAGGATTTTGCTACATTTTCTCCGCAATAACGAGTGTCCGCTTATTTTTGTTGGTGGTGGGGCTTCTCTTGGAATGTCAATAACGCAGGAGGAGAAAGGCGAAGAGTTGGAGGTAGCAGACAGCAGTGCTGCAAATGAAACCGTTCGCGATGATGGACAAACACCCTCCGTTTCTACCACCGGTAACGGGACTGCTCGTTTCTCCTTGGTGGTCCATGTATGAGCTGCTGGAATAGCCGATTTGTACATTGATGTAATTAAGCCTGTAGTCGGGGCTACAAATGGGTCTTAATGAAAGCTGTTTGACTTTTTTAGAGAGGCATAAATCAATTCAGACCAACTTGGAGGGTCTGGAAAAGCTGGTGGACTTAAATGGAGGCAAGTGAAAAATATCAGCTATGCACCGTGTTTTTTCATTAACACTCAGTGTGGATTGGCGCTTGAAACACTGGTGCGTTTCTTTGCAGCTGGCAGAAAGGCATGCCCCTTGTGTCCAGAGGAAAAGTTCAAAGCCTGTTACAGTCACAAGCTAAGGCGCCATCTGCAGAATTTGCACTGGAAAGTTTATGTGGAGTTTGAAGGTACAGAATAACTGCAGCTCTCGGGCCAAGTTCTGTCATATTGCACATTTAAGCAGGTGTTTAATTTCTAGATAACCTTTTTTTTCTGTAATGTTTAAGAGTTGCATTTAGTGGCTGTTCACACTACAGTCCACTGATGTAAATCTTGTTGTTGTTTAGGTCAGAGAATGTGTATCTGTCACCTTCCCTGTAGACCGCTGAAAACCAGTGTCACTGGTGATCAGGTACGACACTGGGAATAATTTGGTAAACACTTGTGTAAAAGGCAATATGTGAATTTTTTTTCTTTACATTTTTTTCTGTTGCTGCTTAAGCTTGGCTTCCCTGGCCATTTTACCCATGCACCACAAGTGTTGATTACCTTGACACGTAGATACTGTTCCTGACATGAAGAGTAATGAAACTGTGCTTGCATAGAGGCACATCGTGACTGAGGTTCCTCTGGTCTGCATCAGTACAGCAAAAAGGAACCTGCTAAATCTGCCATGCATTCCTAAATTATTATTCCTTAGTTGCTAAACTGTAACTGTTTGAGCTGTGTTGGAATGGACTCCTCAGTAATGCCCTAAATTGCAAACATTAATCCATAGTTTATTCATTCAGGCAGCTGGTCGGTTGGTAGCTCATTACCACTGTGTGGTGTGTTCGGTCACCATCGCTCGCAAGACCGACATGATCAGCCACTTAAAGCGTCATATGAACAAGGGTGAGACTGAGGCCAGCTACACAGGTGGCTCTGAAGTGCCCTTTGAGGACCCAGGCAAGTCTTCCATTGCTTATGCATGTCACAGTGCTCAACATGGAAAGTAACTTCTCTTCTGCACTAAGAAGCACAGTACAATATAGTTCAGGACAGACACTTGGTAGTTATGTCTCTTAGCAACTGGTTTGAATACCCATTTGTACCACTTGTATAAACAAAGTTCAATTTTGTTCGGCAAATTCTCGTGTATCCTGAGCTTGTTGTTCTGTGACTACAGGGCTACTGCCTGAAGTTTATGTAGCCATGTCTAGACATCTAGATGCATGTTTTATTTTAGGGCCAGATATGGAATTATAAGGAGATTGGCTGGTGCAAATTATGTTGCATTAAGTAGTACACTGCCCTAAAAGATACATGCAGGACAACAAAGTTAATCACATGTTAAATATATAAATTTTCATTAACGTAAATAAAACCCAGGCGTGTGAACTTTACATGCCAATCCCAAACTTGAGTAAATGGAGAGGGCTGGAGAGAGACCTGGAGAGAGACCTGGAGGCCTACCTTGTAAAAAGCTCACCAAGAACATTTTGTGGAAAGGCTGTCAGTGGAGAGAGCCAGCCCATACTGTTGGGAGAGTTAGATACAACTGAATGGATAAAATCATCATCAAGTGAAATGTTTTAAACCTCAATAGAAGAAGAAAATGAACATGAATAAATTCACGAGGAAAGACCCTAATTCTCTCACTATAATTACAGGTCCAACTGGCAAGGACTATGAAATAATGAAAGAATTAGGTACCAATGTGCAGCTGCTTCCAAACTACACAACCCCACAGAAGAGCGACACCTATTTCAACAGGAAAATGAAGATAAACAGGTGCGGAATGCTGTTAGCCTTACCTCATCTCTGTACCATGAGCCTCCAAAATTGTCTGTTTCTTTGCTTTTCGTGTACCTTGTTTTAATCTGATCTGCTGTTCTTTAAATAAATGAATGCATTGAAAAAGTGTGTATTTAATTATCCCAGTTGAGGATACTGTATGGTTTGCAGTCATGTTTGGAAAATTACATGGGTTCTCAATATGACACGAATTCTCTAAGGATCGTTTTTTTGTATCCATTTTCTGCGGTTTGGTGTATATGTTATCCAGGCAGTGACTGCATTTGAGCTTTTTTTTTTTTTTTTTCCCCCCCTTCTCCAGACAACTTGTGTTCTGCTCCCTGGCAGCATTAGCTGAGGAGAGGAGTCCTCTGGAGTGTCTGGATGCATTCGGAGCCACAGGTAGGGATCCAACCAGGGGGCTTCTAGGATGCAGCCCTCACCCCAAACCTAAAATAGGTTCGGACATTCTAGCTTCAAAAGCTTATCGTCTGACTCGTAGGACACTTTCGATTTACCAAATAAATAAGATGCGGGTGGGACGGTGAACTTTCAGGAGGAAATATGTATTTTCACGTTTCACAGGGATCATGGGCTTACAATGGGCAAAGCATTTACTCAACATGGTCAAGGTCACCATCAGTGACATCAACGAGGCCTGCGTGAAAATGATTAGAGAGAACTGTCATCTCAACAACATTCGGGTAGAGGGCCTACGAGGTCTAAGACCCTCAGATGACACAGAAGAAGGTGTAGAAGGTGTACCCATTGCCTCCGTGGAGGTTGTGAAGATGGACGCCAATGTCATCATGCATTTGCGCCCTTTTGACTACATGTGAGTAATACAGACAACATTATTGTAACCTATTAGACTGAATGCAACAAAATATGGAGAACATGTCTTATGTTACATGCAAACATAATGACTGTAATGTTGAGGTCACTGGTGTCATGAAACAATTAGCCTTATTGTACTGAAAACATTTCAAAAAGGAAAAAAAATTCACATTAAGTGTTGAAAACAATAATGTAAGATTATGTAGTCTTCAATATTACTATACATTTTTATTTTCTTGTGTGGCATACCAAAAATATGCTAAATTTTTGAAAATTTATGTATGCCTGCATGCTCCTAGATATGTCCTGGTCTCTAATTTTGGTTCAGACACCTGGATCCCTTTGGGACAGCAGTGAACTACCTCGACGCAGCCTTCAGGAATGTGCGCAACCTGGGCATTGTGTCTGTGACCTCCACAGACACGGGGTCATTGTACTCCAAGACTCTGAATGTCACCATGCGCCACTACGGCTGCCACATTGTCAGGACTGAGTACTACAAGGAGCTAGCAGCGCGAATGGTGCTAGCTACAATGGCAAGGTGGGGTTTGGGCACCTCTGATGTGCAGTTTATTTGACAGATTTTTTTTTTTTTTTTTTTGTGCTTTACATGGTCTTTATAGTACCTGTAAGAATGCTTTACAAAATCAGGTTTTTGTTAACAGACTTCCTAAAAATGATACATTATTGAAGGTAGTGCTTATGTATGTACGCAGCTATTTGGTCATTTGGCTGTTGGCTTCATATTAGGCTGCACTAGATTTTAAGCGGGCAAGTGTTTTGTGGCAATAAGCGCAGTATTTGTTGTGTAAGAGGAACGTGACACAGGTGAATGTGCTCACCTGACAGGGCAGCTGCTCGTTGTAATAAGGGTATAGAGGTGCTACTGGCCGTGGCCCTGGAGCACTTTGTCCTGGTGGTTGTGCGTGTGCTGCGCGGCCCCACGCAAGCTGATGAAACTATCAAGAAGATCCGGCAGCTTCTCCATTGTCAGTGGTGCGAGGAGAGGGTGTTCCTGCAGACAGGGAGCATGGTGGAGGGTAAGACCTAGCCCCAACTGACCTCGCTGTGTTCGTCCAGTGCCCTGGAGTATACGGCATTAATTCGTGTAAATTACTACTAACAAACCGAATTATTTCCTGAGGCTACTGGCGTAAGGCTAACGGTTGGGTTCTGCTTTCCTCAACCGCCTTTTTCTAGAGAACCTCTACAGACAGCTGCCCTGCACTTGCTATGGAAGCATGCCAGGGAAGACCGCCATTCAGCTTGGTCCCCTGTGGTAAGCTGCGGCGTCTTAGCATTTTCTTTGTGATGCAGAAGTGCTCTGCCTATATTAAGCGCTCTTCCCCAACTCGCGTTGGCTTTCAGGGCGGGGCCTCTCTTCAACACTGGCTTTCTCCGGCGCATGCAATTTGCGGCGGTGCGGCACAGCATGGACGACATCCAGCCCCTGGTGAAGACATTAATAGGAGAGTCGGAGTGCACCGCACACAAGTCCTTCTCCACTCATGCAGGCCCCTCCTCACAGGCCAGCCAAGGTGCTCCACCCTCCTCACACATCCCATTCATTCAGACTGCCCTCTAAATTACTTAAGTCCATTTTGTTTGTGTGGTGTTTTTTTTTTTTTTATTCTTTTTCAGTTGAATGTGGTGTAGTTATTAAAACTCTGCAGAAGGCAGAGGAGGCAACCTCTGTGGACCAGTCAGGTAATGTAATTTGTTTTCAAGTCTATAACCGAGACCTCTATTAGCATTTTTATATTTGAATGAAATCCTTATTTTGATTGGCCCAACCTTGTGATTAAGGAGTTGTTGGAACTCTGCGTGTGTTGCAGGGAAAAGGAAGATGGGAGAAGACTGTGGTAACGTACTGAAGAAGGTGAAATCGGAGGCATCGCTTGAACATCCTCCATTTTACTACAGCATCCATCGGCACAGCATTCGTGGCATGAATATGCCCAAGTGAGTGTTAGTCTATTCTGTTCAATCACAAACAAATGTAGGATTAGGTTTCTGTATCAGGAGAGTCAGTTGGCCAAATATTAATCTCACCAGTCTTACTAAGAGCGGTAATGGACTACTTTATCTGCCATTGCCTCACACCACTAAAAAAGTCAAGTGGACCAGTCACTTTAACTTCCAGGGTGTTATAGATTAATGTGCTAGCAGTATGTCTTTTCCCTTGAAAAGGGAAGTATTTCTTTTCAGAGGTTTTTGTGACTGTTTGCAATTTAAAGACAAAGGGACTTGGTCAGCAAATGCTAAGCGTGTGAACTGGAACCAAACATATCAGTTTGTCATCATATTTGCTCATTTTGCAGGCTTAACAAGTTCCTCCAGTACCTGACCGAGGCAGGGTTTCGGGTGAGCCGGACCCACTTCGACCCAACCGGCGTTCGCACCGACGCCACGCTGAGCCAGTTCAAGTCGGTCCTGACCAAGTACAGTGTGCCACATGCAAGAAGCCGCAGCCTGAGCTTAGACGAACCCAGCAGAACCGTCGAGTGATACGACTGGCTGGTTTCAAACCCAGAGGTGGCATGAACACGTTCTATTGCACTGAGTTTTATTCACTGCTGATGTTGCTGATTTTTTATTTTTTTTTTTTAACCTTCTGAAGTAAGGCTCAACGTGACATTTTGAAAGTACTGTGCGTAGTCCTGCAGGGCTTTACGTTAAGCATGTTGCTCAGACTGAAATCTTTTTAGTGTCACAAAGCACCAATCCTGCTGTCAGCAAATTTGGCTCTTAGCCATGGTCTTTTGTAATACAATATTCACTGTCTTCTTTTAGATATAAGCTTTCAATAAACTTCTTTAGTGGTACTGGAAAAACTGGTTTGCTAAAAGAAATGGTGTTAATTACTAGTAAACCAGAAATTTGTCTATTTGCAGAAAGAGTAACCATGAAGCTCAAATGCATGGAGATATTTGCAAAATATTTTAGTACTTTCTTCATGGTAGTATTTACTTTTCTGAAATCATGTACAGCTTTTGACCTAGCTTGCTCATTAAGTTTCCTGAATTTTTCACCGACGTCTACACCAGATAAAGTATTGCTGATGTTCAGATTCTCATATGAAATGGTTTAAAGACTTCAACTCTTTAAGCATAAACCCTGCAACTACAATCAACATTAGAACTGAGAACATTACCACAGAGCCGTGTGGTCCAGACGACGGTATATGCCTATAGGGCTTGATGGCAGTTAAAAGAATAAATAAATAAATAAATCTTCTACAGGAATAAACACTAAGAAAAGATAGCAGTAATGTAGAAAGGAGAAAAAAATGGGTTGTACATGTTTAATGTTTTTTTTCCTTTGTATATTGCTGTATACATTTATCCCCAAACATGAACAACAACCAATTTTTTCCAAAATCCGAAACCTAGAACAGAACATGCTGTATAGGTATGTACACGCCATTGTTTGTTAAATTTAACTTCAACTTAAATTGTGGGCCATAATCTTTTTTTTTTTTTTTTACATTACGTGTAATGGGAGACCCAATGTTCACACACAGGACCTGTCAAACTATGTTCTTACCTTTTTTTTGAGAACATTGTATGGTACAGAATGGGGAAAAACAATCACACATTACACAAAAAAAAAAAAAATTCAATGATGTTGTGGAAAGAAACTGATGCAATTCCTTTGCTTTCAATGTTGAGTACTGGGACTGCAAGTAACACAAGGGCCTTCTCAGTTCTCTTTAAAATGTAAATTAGCCTAAATGTCAGAAAAATCCTAGTATGAGTTCTTAAATTCATGGCTGGGACTGTACCATAGATGACTGAAGCCAAATTGCTACTCATAAGGCTGATTTGTGTGTGGTGGAGAAAAAAAGAATGCTGGAATGAAGTTTTATGTTTGCCAATAGTAGCTACTGGGTGGAAGAAAATATTTTTAAACTAAAAAGTGCATAATTTGAACATTAAATCATCTTCTACAGGAATAAACACCGGTACACAAAAAAAGCCACAGCCACAGTTAGAAACAGGTGCTTCTGAAACTAACAGATCCAACAGGGCAATGGAGGAGGGAGGAAAGAAAAAAAAAAAAAAAAAAAAAGTTCAGTCTGTTTGGCCTTCACAGGCAGGTCTATTTGTGTTCCTTAGTGGGGGCAAAGTACAGCTCCATGGGCTTGTTGACCTTCCAGTACTTCTCACTCACCAGCTCAAGTGAAAAGGATCCATTCAGAACCTGCAGAGAAACCACAAGATGGTTGTAGAACTGACATACAACATATCAGGACCATACTCATCAACACTGGTCAAGCATACCATGTTGTAATTCTAAAATGACAAACATGGCAAGATCCATTTACCCAACTTGATTGCAATCATTTTATTCACCATTCAATCACAGCCCTTCATTTGGTTTTGAGAGCTTGATAAGTAATGTGGGATTTCCAAAGGTCCCAGCACACATACTGTGAATTGGCTGTTGGTGGTGGGGATATAGATGGTGTACTGCTTCTCACTGGCTGCTTCCACGTTAATGGGGCTTGCATCTCCGTTCTTACGAAGCTCCTCGAGAGCTAGTCTCACAGCTAAGTATTTGGATAGATGGTCAACTGTAGCATTGCCCGAAGTCTTGATATACCTGGGCACAAACAAGATACACAGTGCACTGTGAGACGTTTAGTGAATGGATTCTGAGAGCCACGCTGCTACATTTGTTTGCAACATACAACTGCAAAAAGTACACCGATGACCCAAAACCTACAGTGTCCCAACCATAGCACCATAATAAACACCACACTGCCAATATTAAAATTACCATGCTAGGATTTTATATACACAGAATTCTGAAATGCTGTACAGTAAAACAACTTCGTGAATACAAGTCTTAAAAATGCCAGTATAAACATGTTTGTCACTCACAAACACTTAAGTGAAGACAGACAGGACACGGAGGTTTCTCACCTTGTCTGTGCCGCGTCATCCTTTTCCATCAGTGTTGGGTGTGGCCTGAAAACCAGCTCGATTTCGCTGGCCCCGTCAAGGGCCATATCCCCCCCACCGTTCTCGGTGGCATTGTCCATGTCCAGGCCCGAGTCATCTGAGGTCTTGGTGCGCTTGATACTGGGCCCCGCCTCCTGGTTGCTGTGCACAGAGGCGTTGCTGCAGTGGGAGCTGTCGCCGTTGTCCTCGGCCCCACTTCCATTCTCTATCTGGTGCTTCTTCCCTCTCTGGAGTCTGTTGGGGCGGGCAGGGGCAGCCACAGGGCATTCAGCATACAGCACAATTAACACCATCTCCTGCACTCCTTTCTAGTGCATACAATGCTTTTTTTGTCCTGTGACTGAGTACTATTGCACATGCAAGATATTTGAAATTAAACAAATACACAGCATGGAAAAATGGAAACCAACTTGTCATCTTGAAAGAGATGTAAAAAGGAAGAAGGGGCAGTGACCTTTGCATGGCCTGGATCTTGAGGCCCTCTTCGATGCTGTGACTCAGGGCCTGCTGGTTGTTGTGCTTGCTGATGCGGGCCAGGACCCTCTCCTGGTGGGCCTCATACTCATCTCTGCTGGGGTAGATTTTGCTGATCAGGGCATCAAAGTTTGGATCGGGTCGAAGGGAGCGTTTTGACACCAGTTTCTTCCTGCATGTTGGGCACTCCTTGTTTCTGAAAGGAAAGGGATTCAGGTTCAGATATTTAGTATACAGGCTTGTCCACATCAGCAAAGACATGTTGAACCATGCGTCAAATGTAGGTTCTCTTATACAGCCTTCACTTCAAAATTTCACATAGATTAATCTATGCATTCCCTTAGATCACAAAGTTTAAAAACATTCTACATATGTACATGACAAAAGACCAGCCATAATACATGCACCACGTTCAGAGCAACCACTTCACCTGAACAGTATCTCCAAAACATGGAAAGAAACCATAGGACACAGGAGAAACTACTGCTTAACAGTCCTACTAATGTGTCAGACTGATATTATAAAAGACCTATAAATTCTGCATTTACTATCTGTATCAGTAATTAATTTAGTTATAACTAAAATCAAGGGAGGGAGGAAAAAAAAAAAAAAAACACTTTCACAATTTCAAAAAACCAACTCAAGCATCAAGTCTCATTTCCCATCATTTAATTACTTATACCATAGCCATATACCATCCAAAGTGACACCAAGTACTTCAATGCATACAAAACTCTTTACAGAGAAGTCCAAAACAGCCCTTCTTACTGAGAATTCATTTGTTGGAAAACGTCTTGCCTGTAGACACCAAACACACACACCTATGCCCATTTACACATTCCAGGAACTTCTTAAAACCTAAACTTCACCCAAACAATACTTTCATAAGAGATTAGGATGATCTGATACCTTACAGCTCCATAACATACAGCACAACAGTCATTAAAAGCCACACAGAGTAACTCCCACATACACACAAAAGACAAGTGTGTGTGTGTGTGTGTGTGTGCACGTGCAGAGAAACAGGCTCAGGTGCTCACCCAGATCTCAGGGCTGTGATGATGCAGTCCGCACAGAAGCGGTGAAGACACTCCTTGGTGGTCATGGTGTTCTTCAGCATGTCCAAGCAAATGGGACACATCAGCTCGCTATGTAGGCTGCGTGGCGACACAGCAATCTCCAGCCCGTCTGTGATGGCCTCCTGAAAAACGGCGCATGTTCACGTGCTGCAGCTACATCATTACCTCATCATTATGAGGACTATCTTAGTCAATGAATTAGGCAAAACTATCCTTAATTTTGCCCCGATCTGGTATCGTACATTATACAGTACTAATGCTATGCAAGTGAATAAGCCATAACAGTCACAATATTATGCTTTTGAGATACAGCAAGACGAAGGCAAATCAAATCAATATTTATAAATGAAAACTTACAAACAATTATCATCTGGCAAACAACTTTCATGTAGTTTGAGCTGCCCGTGTATTTTTCTAAACAATCCAGTTTCAGTGCTATGTGGTAGCTGATGTGCTTAATAAATGTTACGACTGCCTACTGTACCGAATGAGGGCACCGAAAACTGTGTTGAAAAAGAAAGAGGGAATGAAAGCGGTGGCCTGCATCCAAGTCCTTACCTGTGGCGTTCTTTGAAGCTCGTACAGGCTGAGCTCCCACGTCTTACTGAGGGGTTGGACCCCATTCGTCTGTACAGTCTGGGTCATGTTTTCACAACTGTCAACGAATTAAATGTAAACAGGAGCATGTCTGAAAAACACTTGCACACACGCCGTATAAATTACATAACTATCGTAAAACGATCAAACTGTCTTAGGGACAGATGTGCATCTCTCTGCCAAAGCGACAACGGCGGAAAAACTCCCATTTGTAAATGTAAACATACGTGTACTATAATACAACCATTGTGGCATACGCAAAACGACTTTCGATTTCTGTGCATAAATTGTAATACGGTTACGTTAATACCCGTTTAATACAAAGACCAGTAACCGTACACAAATGCACGCCCTAGAAAAACTACCACCTTCCCCTAACATTCATTAACTTGTGTAAAATGTGATGTTATTTGAGACTCTCTTGCTAGCTAACAGTTTGGCTCCCTGTCGTCTTTGTGTGGATGAGTACCTTCATGCAACTGTACACACGCATAGCGCTGCAAGAAAGCCACGCTTCCACGCTTTCCCCCTCTAATTTTCACATCTGTCTCAACAATATGAACGGATTTACGAAACCGAGGGTCAAGAAACTAAACGTTTCGATTTTGAGCCGTCATATAGCAAAAAAATATAGCCAAATTAACAGAGGAATGTAGGGGGATATGTCACGGCTTCATAAACCACTGGCGGCATAATCAAAACTACAAATAAATATATACACTGGAAAATAAAACCCTGCTGTATAAACGATAGACTTCTTTTACACTTGCAAAACCAAAACAGCAAGAAAACGCTGGCCCAACTTGGCAGCTTGGCTATATACTTACATTTTGTGTAGTGTAGACAGAGCGCCGATCACTTCGCAAGCGCGTTCTCGTGAATCTCAATATGGCGGACAGCAGCGACGCAAAGGGGCATGGGAAACGTAGGGAAATAAATATTCATTATCCTGAAACGTGCTCATTTAAAAACAAAGGATTAACTTTTTTTTTACTCTACTTTAAGTAGGTAACACGACTAGTTATGTGTGGTAATTAATTCATTTTGAATAAATAATAAGAATTTTAATGGATTCTAAAGGCTACCTTTTTACAAGAAGCGCTTAAATAAATTATGCATGAAAAAATTGTCTGACAACTAAGAATATGTTGGTTTACCGCAGACAAAGACAAACGTACACTTCAATGTACTTAATATATTATAGCCTAATTAACTAGCATACCTTCTATATAGACGTTTAGACAATTTTTACACACGTTTTGAGAAATTACATAAATTAATCAGATACTGTTTCAACGTTTCCTCTAATTAAGTAAGCGACTCTCAGTAAGAAGTTATGTTGGTATAAGACGAAAGTGTATTGATAATTAGTTTTATAATGTATGTAAATTTAAACTTCGGAGTGAAATTTTAATACATTTTTTGTAGGTATTCACGGGTTGACACTGGTACGGAAATGAAAAAGGCAAATGTTTTGTTACCCCTTCACACTCCCCCAAATCCCGCACCACACCCCCGGGCGTTTAATGACAGGCTCCTGTCTGAAAAAGGAGTTCCAGTGCAACTCTTTTCACTGATCACTTGATCTCTGAATATTTACACAGCAGTACGTTTTACGATCTTTTTGCGTTATGGGAGTATCCTCTTCCAGTGTTTTGGATGAAAATAAATCCGACTTCATCAGAGGTAATTCTTTTGCCGTATACAAACGATTGTCTTTTATATTTCAGTAAGACTACAGAACAGTCAATACACTTAACGAATGTACAGGTGTAACAGTATTTCCCTAGTTTTATCCATCAATACAGTCAGTGAAATAATAAGCGGTGGGGAATATGCAACGCATTATCTTAAATTGGCGTTTCTTGTTACATTTGCACCTGAATTAGCGCTCACCACGCGGTACAAGTTCAACTTGGATATAACCGATTACTTTGTAAAGCAATTTAACTTTGTAAACTCTTAAGTTGACTCGTCTGCGATATCCAGTTACAGAGTCAGTAATCTTTAGCATTCAACGATGATTTACACTGACTTGATACACTTATATTTCTTGCATGGATACATTTTTGATTGACAGTCTGAATGCAGTTAAATGTTTTCAAACAAAAAACTGAATTTACACAAAACGTTTGTTGTATTCAATTATGAATCATGTCGAATTGTGTGTACATTTGCAAAATCCCAGATATTTATGGAATTTAAGTTACAGTGCAACGTGGAAAGAGGGCAGAGAATGCAGATGGCATCGCGTCCAGAGAAAGCGAAAATGGTCAGAAATAACCATAGCATTTATGACAGCCTTGTTTTTCTATTACACTTTCGCCCCCCTCCACCTCCCCCCAGTAAACGCTAAATATATTATATTGAATTTATTCTTTCACTGTTTTAAATTTGCTAGAACATATTTGAAACACAGTCCAACATTGTTTAAATAGTATGTTGTATATTAGATCCAGTGTAACGGAATGAATACGTTGTCATGTGTTCTGCATGTGTTTTTTTAGCTTGTCTTTTTTCAGCTTGTCTGTCTTGTAACTTTGGTAGGATGTGCCGTATTTACAGGGTGTTGTCCGCTGTGTACAATAACATCTCCAAACAACTCTTAAATTCTTAGGTCTAACTGGCACTGTGGGCACATAGACGACACTTGGGTGTTAGGATATGGCCATCTGAAAACGTCAGACTGCATGATGTGTTATTATTGTTCGAGAACACTATACTTGTATAGACACAAAGCCCAAGGTAGCAGAGCTTTTGTTTAGTTTGTTTCTCCAATCCATTAAAGCCACAACAAAACGTAAATACGAGAACGCAGTGAATTTGTTGTTTAAATATCGGGCAAAGTTTAGTCAGATTCACTAACGTCAGAGCTGCCAGAAAAAAGGTAGGTTTAAAAACTATTACTTAGTACAGACAAAATGTTGTAAATCGATACTCATCGACAGTGGATTTCTACATGGTTGGGGAAACGCGTATTATTACATCAAAGCCAACAAACATGTTATTAATTTGCTCTGCGGTGGATAGTTTCCCAGATGAGTGACGTCACTTTATTTTTTTGCCATCGGCTAACTCTACTAATTTACAGGTCCAAGACAGTCTTTCAGATTTTACATGAGGGCTACAAGTAATACATGAAACAACACTGCACTGTGATAATCTTTAAAATTTATGTAGTAATTTATACCTTGTGAAAGAATGTTACGCACCCAACCACAGTCAGTATATCGTCAGTCACATCCTTTTAAAAATTATATTCAAATACAGTTACAAAGATGGAATTTTTTTGTCTTCAGACTATCGTTGATAATTAAAATTGTGCGTTGTAATGTTTTAGACCTGATCATGCTGAATGCACGATTTGGCATGTCAAAGCATTAACAGGTAGTGCAAGCAGCTAATAGTGATTAGGTCTTAATGTTTCCACATTATGACCTAAATTCACAACTCCATTCAGATATATAGGCCCAAACAATATATCTATAAATTGTTTCCAAATGTAAATTCTTGTTAGGCTGGTATTCAGAATTTCCTGATATTTTGCTCAAGGGACAGTGGACAACAAAGAACAGTGCATTCACTAGCTACTATGGAAATATTTATTTGTTTATTTATTTAACTACAGATCTGGAGTAGAACTGCTCATTTTGTGCTGTAGTCTCTTTTACTGTTATATTTGTAATACCTCATAACTGCAGCCAAGTTTCGTGGTAAATTGAACATTTAACAATTTAACAATCTGTAATCTACACAAAGTACATCAGCATGGTGCAAAATAATGAAAATTTTAATGTAACATTGTGGCTTTGTTTTTGTAAACCTGCACATTGTAATGTATTATACTGTCATAAATAGAAATTCTGTGAAAAAGGCTTATTCCAAAAATGGAAAGATGTTATGTGTTAAATCTGCATATACCCAATGTTTATGTCAAGACAAACATTACGTTTATGCAAAGAGAAAACCATCAGGCAATAATTCCCTTTTAAGAAAATAAGAAGTAGACTCCGCTGTGTAGTTCAGACCAAGAATTTCCTGGAACGCTGAGAGATGACATTCTTGGTGGACATGTATTCAGTTCCCAAATCTGGTCCCCTCTGAGCCAGTCATGACTTGGGTGGACCAGATATGGTAATCCAACAAAATGTCATCAATGTTCAGGAACGCTGTCTTCAGCCAAGACCACAGATTTTTTTTCTTTTTTCTTAACTATATAAGATAAGGATTCTATCCTATCTTCTGTGACCAACATCTGTGTTAAACTTGAAATTTAAATTGCATTCGGTATGACAATCAATTGTGAATAGTTCATTTTTACAGCTACATGTGATGTGCTCAAGCGATGTGCTGAGTTGTCAGTATTGCACAGTCGAAAGGTAAAAAGTGGAATGTTTTCGTTCTTTTTGCCTTATTTATCTTAAGTTTAAAGGTTAAATAAACACCTGACCCAATATCTTGTCTAATGTAAAACTAATTTCAATTCTAACCTTTCTGTAATCTTATGTAAGTAAAGGAGTATTTCTTTAGGACAATGGATGAGTAACTGAAAAACACCTGCCAAAATTGAGTGGGTTCATTTCATCATTTTCCTTGGATTTTGAAAGGCAAAAAAAACACCAATGAACTGGCAGCATAAAAACATAATCATCAAATGCCTGAAAATTCTGTAAAGGACAAGCACTATCCAATAGTTAATTAGAGACAGACAGTTCCAGTTCATTCTCATTGATAATAAACAGCTGTTCAAGCTAAGACTCAGGGAGCTCTTGCGTAACTTCTGAAGTCATTAAAATGCCATTTGATTAGCTAAAGAAAATATATTCTGTTTCATGAAAGTAAATATAATTTATTTCATGGAGATCTTGAAAGTATTATACATTTTAGTGTAATGAATGATCTAGTGATACATTTCACGCTTTTATTCTTTGTTAATGCTCAAAAAACCAAAACTACTATATCAAGGAGCAGACATTAATATTGGTTGTATTGCATTATTTTTATTTTGATCAACGTAACTGGTTTTATGTACAGTTTAGGCTATTAGCAGCACTCAGGAATTAAAGAGCAATATTTTGACACATCAACCTTTATCTTAATTCCCCACTTTCTGCTTTCCTGATTCCAGGCATATCAGACATTTGATACACAGTAGATCTGTTTTAGCTACGTGCAGTAAACCATGCAGTTGTTCAGACTATTTTCTTTTATCTGGTCTCTGAGTGTTTACGGCAGTTAATAGTGATACAATTTTACAGTTAAGGTTCTGTGAAAGGGGGAGTAACTGAGTAATGCCTAGAACTTTTCTAATGACACATCTGTGGAAATCATAACACTCTAGAATGAGGTCATACAAGTCCTGTGCGTTCAGCTAAACTGTGTTAGGAAGTAGGCTATATGACAAATTCAATGAATATTGTCAAACCTGTTTAGATAATTTTTACCCCAGTTTGGATTTTATAATTGGAACAAAGATGCCCAGAAATTGTACATCAAACTGTTTACATTTTATTATTGGATTCCAGGATGAAATCCACATTTCTCTTCACTGTTTGGGGTTTGTTCAAGGTAACTTGTAGTTACTTTAGATCAGCATTTTTTTAGAAGGAAGTGCTGTAAAACAATTAGTCTTTCCTGGTCTTTGAGTGTAAACAGTGAGTGTAAGGGCAGCAGATGTGTATCACACAGCACTGATGCATTAAAAACCAAGTATACCCAGAGGAGGTTTACTTAAATGCCATGGTTTGAAATGCATTTGCACCATTTTTTTCATGCAGACAACCACTGGATATATTTTCCATAGAAAATTGTTTTCCAAAAAAAAAAAAAACTTATTCATTAAAAGCTGTTCCAGACTGAAATTATACTGTCCAGTTGTTGAAAGAAAGGTCTTATATTTCAAATAGTTTGAGGATTCCTATGCAATTTAAAGGTATGAGGCATTAAGTATGCAATGCAACAACACACAAAGTAAATTCATGGCAAAGGATAAAAAAATGCAATACGTGCAATACACACTATTGGTACTCAATGTGATACACTGAGAACCTGTTTCATTAATATTAGCAGTCTAGCTAATGCTGAAGTCACTGCTCATTACCAACAAAGCAATTCACATTAAGCATCACAGTTAACACAGAAACACATCACATCATCAACAAGAAAGTTCATCTGCCTTTGAGAAGTTCTCTAGTTTAATCACTTTAGTGGCCTTTCACATGACAACAATAAAATCCTTATTTCCAATAGAGCTATAGTAGACAGACTGTGTAACAAGGTGGTGGGATAACAGCTGGTGTTGCCACTACACATATACATGCTGTTAGAAGATGGAGACGCGTAACAACAGCGGAAGCCAAAAAGGCATTACGCCAGGGGGAATGTAGCAGTAGTGGACAATAAAGACAACGAGGTTTTCTGTGGTAAAATGGTGTTAGTTCTATTTACAAGTGTATATATAAGGTGACCAATGATAAACAATGAGGGTTACACAAATGAACAAACTTGGAAGGAAGGATGGGGACACAACGACGCCAAAGCAAAGAAACAAACAAAAACCAAAACAATCTAGAAAATAAATATCACCACTTACTACCTTTTTCCTGTTCGCCAAAACTAAAAATCTTCTTCTACCTACACTAACGTGACACAAAACAAAAATATGGAAGTGGCAGTCGTTTCTAAACCCATTGTGCTAAACAGAAAGTATCCTACGTGCAGTGTATATGTGTGGGTCCCTTTTCTGTCCTCAAACCCTAACCAAAAGTGAATACAGATCAGTCAAGTGGAATATTTCACAAAACACAAACTAGAAACAAGGAACAAACTCTCTCTCTCGCTCTCTGAAACACAGCAACACTAACAATCTCCAAATGCCTAGCCAAAAAAAAACATATTCCAGGAAGCTGCCTTTTATAAAGTTGGGACCGGGACCTCCTGTAGACCTTCAGGGTGCTCATTGGTCCTTCCATTGATGATGGATAGCTCAGGGATCCAGTCACTTCAGGGTGCTCATTGGTCCTTCCATTGATGATGGACAGCTCAAGGATCCAGTCACTTCGTCCATCTCTGAGACGTCCCCTCGATGATTGCAGACAGACAACACCATGAATACGTCCAGGGACGTAACACACGCACACTCATAAACACCTCTCTCGCCAGCCTCACCATCTACAGGAAACTTTTGACACACATAAGGCAGGTGGGCCACAATGCCAAACAGAAGAGTGATGACTGGTTAGGACATCCATGCTATTCAGGAGATCCACTTATATAGGGCTTTTTCGGAAGACTGTCCGCTGAGAAGTGAATTAGTAGGCTATATAATTAGCATGTTTTTATTAATTTGTTTTTTTTTTTTTATTATTTTTCATTTTTGTTGTAGTACTTTCTTATTATTGGAACATTATTTGTTAATACATTCATATTTTTTTTTTATTTTTTTTTTCAGCTGTAAATTTCCTGAGCTGTTGTCATACCTCATAATTGGGAACCGCCTTGGGTCTGTGTGTGTGGAGTTTGTATGTTCTCCCTGTGCTTGGTGGGTTTTCTCCGGGTGCTCCGGTTTCCTC
>JABJVR010000029.1:7194576-7229649 GCA_025773905.1 Chitala chitala
TGTGCTCTGGGATGGGCTCCGGGCTTCCCCGCGACCCTCACCAGGAATAAGCGGTTAAGATAATGGATGGATGGATAATTGGGAACAGTTTGTGGCCCGTGATCCTTTGGTTCATTACTGTTTTTTCTTTATAGCCAATTTGGAAGCTTGTGTGATTTTGCTAGCTGTGGGTTTTTCAGTGTTACGGTGTCTAATAGTGAGTATTCAGAGTATGTGGTGAATGTATAGAGCTGGCAAACAGAGTACAGAGCTAGAATTTAAACTGCTTTTCGGAGATTATAGCAGCACATTCCACCATAATTTCTTAGCACCATTAAAATCTCTTGATGTGCTTTTCTGCTGTGGTCATATTTTCATCTACATCATGTAATTACAAAGTGTTGTAATTGCAGAGTGATTACATCAAATTAAAAGTATTACCAGGTCAGAAGATCCAAAGTACCAAGGCATTCTGAACACTGACTGTGAGCTTCCCCAGTTCTTGTATTGAAGTAGGTGTATAATAACCTATATTTTTAATATTTTGGCCAATTACGGCTAATACATTTCAAAACAAGGCCTTCTCTTTTGTCATGTGCACATACAGTGTTATTGTTGTAGATGAACTTAATTGCAATTTGGGAATTTAATTTTACATTTATGCCAAATACACATAAATGAAAATATTTGGTTAAGTAGCAAAACCAGCCAAAACCGATGATAAAATGATGAAATGATGATAAAATTAGGGAGGGTGTGAGATACTGAGGAATTTGAGTAATTTAAGAAAGCTTATGTCCATTGTATAATTTATTTAGTTTTTGTGTTACAATCTCTATCTTCGAATACAAATTTCAAATTAAAGCATGTGTAACCTTTTGTATGATCACCTACTCCCCTGCACGGGATAAGTGGTTGGGTATTGGATGGATGGGTGGATGTTTTGGTAAACTGACAAATGGTGTTGGATGTCAGTAACTGTCTGGTTGGACCAAAAAAGAGCTCAATGGTAACACAATAGAGGAATATGACTCTCATGAGTATTATGTTCTGTGTGAATGCACGTAACTGCCAAGTATTTACTGTGATCTTTATACACCTGGAAAATTAAAAATGCCTTTTGTCCTCAACGGTTTTTCCATTATATATATATTTAGGTTCTGTTCAAATGTATAGATATCAGTGCTGAGTTGAATTAGCAGTCCATCAATCTGCTATGTCCATAAATTAACAGACCAATATGGCACTGCAGTGAACGCTCACTCATAGAAGACTGAAACTGCACCCCAGCATCACCTCTAAAGCCTGCTGGTTTCTTCAGCACTGTGTCACAATTAGACATTATTGGATTTATCTTCCAAAGCACTTCATGACCCAGATGGAAGGACATGATTCCAAAGTAAATAGGTCTGCTTAACCACCAACAACAGCAACAACGTGGTGTTAAGGAACACTGTAAAGTGATCCATCCCAACGTTCATTTAAGTTTAAACAAACAAAGTTTCCTTTAATACATTATATTAATCATAGGTGACAATGCTGAAAGGTAAAATTGGAAGAAAATGGCTGACAGTGTTAAACATAAACATTAACAGATGTTAATTTTTTTTGCAGCCAAACTCTTTTCTATCTGGTACATTCCCCAGAAAAAATACCCAAAGTGTTTTTAAAGGTGCTTTAAGAATTTATGAATTATGTGCAGTTTATGAAGTATTATCAGTACATACTGAATCAAACGTTTATGTAAACAGTTTTTTCCCCATAGTTTTCATGATTTACAGCTGAATTCACACAAAAATTATGTTAAATTGCTACTGATATAGAACATCTCAGTATGGTAAAATGAGAAAATGGCTATTGCACAATCAATGCAAGAGCAATTTCATTCTCCAATGGTGAAAGCCATTTACAGAAAACCATAGCAACATCCTAAACTAATCATACCAACAAACAGCTTTGCCACAATTTCCATCTCTGTTTTTAATGAATACAAAGGCCAATATCAGTTGGATGAAGTCCTATAATTAGGTGTACAATATATGTCAATGTTTCTTTTTGTGAAAACATGACTTCTTTGCATTTTACTTTTTGTGCTGAACTGGAGTCCAGTGACTTAACAGACTAGATCTTATCACACTGAAACAGACTGGAAGCTCTTTGGTCACCACACTTCATATCCAGTATATTATTTGGGTACAAGTGCCCTAAAGCCACACTGCCACTCTTCACCAGTCATGGTAATGGAACTAGTGCCAGTTTCCTTTCAGGTGTCTGGGTGTCTCTGTGCCTTCTATTAAGGCTCTTTCAGTTTTTCCCATTGAGGATGATTCCCTTCACAGCCTGGAGCCACATAAGTATTGGTAGATTTAGCAAATTAATTTTCTTTAACACTGAACCAACTTTGTGTATGAATGTCAAGTGTTTTTTTATTCTTACATGTGCTCTGGGGAACACAGTGAAATTTGTATGTTTTGTCCGAGACAGGAGTTGTGCAATACAGGCAACAGAAAATTGTAATAAAGACAAAACTGTATAATAAATATATGAGTGGTAATATATGAGGAGCTGGTAAAATACAAACTAATAAAGTACAGAACTGCAGGTCACTGGGTATTTAGTGATCTGATGGTTTAGGGGAAGAAGACGGCCTGTTTTTGAACCAGGTGAATTGGGAGGGGATGTGCCAGTATGGCTTCCCAAAGGGTAAATGTGAGAAAATGGTAATGTAATACTGTGAATAAGTGATTGTAAACTGACACATGAAGTACATATGCAGCTTTATAAGAACTGACTACAGCTAAATAGAGACGTGGTCTGAATAGGGCAGATTGTTGTTTATAAGAAAGCTCTGGTTTGTACCAAGTCATTTTTTGGTGGGGGATTTTAATAAAGTTTGGTACAGATTAAACTGGGCTAAACCATAGCTCCATGGAGCTCTATAACATGATCTGTCAAATCAACTGAAATGTGGCATGTTCATTTGTTTTTTTTCCGAGAGAAATCTTGCCAGCATGGCAAAGTCCCACATGTTCCATTTCCCTGGTAACAATGTCCCAGAGAAAAGAAATTCTGCAAATTCAGCAAATTGATGTAGTGTGGAAAGTTTTAATTAGCTCCAGGAACACAGACACTAAATAAGTAAGAAAATAAGAAGAGAAAGTAGAAATAACATTAGTTATTTAATGTCACTATGGACTTTGCTTTCGTGTCATCAGGTGCGAGTTTTAATGCTCAGTAATGAATACGGCCTTGATTAAAATGTTTATAAACAAGACCTTTCTTATAAAAGGCATTTTAACTCCAAGATCAACAATAAAAGTTCCCATGATTTCAAACCAAACAGACTGCATAAACTATAAAATATGTAATTTGAAGACATGCCGTTAGCATTATATAAATATGCCTTTGTGATTAATAAATATATGTGCAGATATCATGAGGGGAAAGAGAGAGCAAGCTGCAATGAATCAATTAAAAGTAAACAAGATGTCCAAAAGCAGTAATACAGGACAGCGAAATATTTTCTGTGGGTCTTGCTAATAAATTTTTATATTTTCTGTTTTTTTACTAAGAGTTTTTTATATTGCTTGATACTTATAGAACTTCCTCAACAAAGCATAAAATAATGGCTATATGAGTGTTTGAATGCAATGCAAACTTTAAGTGGAGCCAGCAGCACTGTGGCGCGATGGTTAGCACTGTCGCCGCGCACCTCCTGGCCTGGGGTTAGATTTCTGCCTTAGGTCTGTGTGCGTGGAGTTTGCATGTTCTCTCTGTGCTTGGCGGGTTTTCTCCGTGTTCTCCGGTTAACTTCTAAAGACATGCAGGTTAGGTTGATTGGTATGTCCAAATTGCCCGTTGTGTGTGTATGTGTGCCCTGCCCTGGGTGTCCCCTGCCCTGCGCCCTGTGTGTTCTGGGATGGGCTCCAGGCTTCCCCGTGACCCTTAACAGGATAAAGTGATATAGAAGATGACTGAGTGACTTTAAGTGGATTTAAATGGATTACTACTCAAAGTGTTTAAATGCAAACTTCAAAGGGATTGCTGTATACATGTTACATCATGTATACAGTAATTATGTGAGAGAACCCCCTTTCCTCATTTAGTGACTGAGTTCTATTCCAGCAAAATGATTGCTAGGTGAAAATCATGGTAGCCTAGGCGTGACCTCAACTGTGCTTACGATTTCAGCCTTCCATAATCAGTTTCTTTTATGATTTATTCTTAATGAAAATTACATTTTTACCAACATGTTGTAAATTCTACTCAAAAGAGCTCTCTAATTCTTACAAAGTTTGGCTGCCAGTGAGCACATTGGCTGGAAAATAAATTTTTTTTTTAAATCATCATCGTATTTGTGAAAAGTCACTAACTGAGGTGTAAATCGTACAGCATTTAATGTGTATGAGAAAATGTAAAGTATTGGTGACAGGTTTAAGGGCTCATTAAATTCAGCAACATTTAAAAGGCATCCAGGAGAGGACCCCCCGACCTGCTAAACACACTCCTCTGCCACCCCACGCCCCGTGCTTATCACATTCTCTGTCCCACAGGGCAGGCGGACGCAGAGCTGCGGTGTTTTGACCCTCACTACAGGAGGCAGTGGCCTGTGGTCTTCTTCACTCAGCTCCGAGATGAAGTGCAGCAACACTGGGCCGGACCAGGCCAGCTCCTCAGCCAGCTGGTGGGCGGCGTCGGCTGTCCTCGCCCCATTACTGTGCACAGCTTACAGTCACAGCAGGGAGGTGCTGAGCTTCTACACTGACATGGCACCATGATGCTGCTCAGCTCTCCTGGTGTGGCCCTCAGCAGGCCCACGCTGCGGTGACAGCAGTCAAAAGATAAAACATCACTTAAAGAAATTATTTTAGATGTTACAGAATAATTAAAGGTGATGGTTAGATTTTGTTTTATGTTTTTTCTGAAATTTACTTGACTGGTTTTGACGAAAGTAAACTGGGCAGTTAAGCTCGTAGAAACACGATTAACAGACTGTATCATTTGTCCAAAAATCCTAACTTAAATAAAATAGGCAAATCCACTAACTAGATTCCTATAATTAATGCTCCACGACTATGAGAAAATGGTTTTCTGTATCTTTAGCATGTACCCTTCGGTCCTCAACAGCTGTTTGTAAATGATACATATGACATTCATGTTGCAACAGGGGCATTACAGTCATCCCCCGCAAAGTCGCGGTTCAGAGTTCGCAGCCTCATTCGATCCCGGATTTTTCCTTAGAACTTAAATAATAATTGTAACCGTACATTTTAATGTATTTTTATTAAATAAAATTCAATTACTACAGTATATTTTATTAAACTAAAGTATTACTGTATTTACCCTACTTATACCAAAGAAAACGAGCGCGAATACCAAATGCTCTTGCATGAATTACAGTACATATAGGGGTAACACCGGTGTTTTACACTCTAGCACTGCGGGAGACATAGCAGTACAGCACTGTAAAGTATACGGGTTTACCTTTTCTTTTTTAAGGGTAATGCTTTAAGCTGAGTTTGAAATGAAATTTAAGTGTTTTGGGGGCATATTTAGGGTTTAAACTATAAAACAGGCATTTATAGGTATTTTTTTACCACATCCAAAATTCGAGGTTTTTCACAATTCGCGGGTGCTCTAGGAATGTAACCCCTGCAAATTTTGGGGGTCGACTGTACTCTCATTGATTGAAAAATCCCATCTCTCTTGGAAGGATCCCCCTGCAGGCACTGACATCTTGTACGGAGAGAAGGTGCTGCATTTCGATGACACCCGAAAGTGGAAAGAAAGGTTTGTGGTTGTCCGAGCTGATTACAGCCTGGAGTTCCACGACAGCTATGAGGTGTGGACCACACTGCCATTTAAAATTAGGCACTACAAGGCAGTCTGCTATGCCAGAATGTTAAGGTGTGGTTAGGGATAATTCTGTACCTTGTTCATTTTCAGGTGTTCATGAAAGGCTTGCCACCACGACACAAAATGTTTCCAACAGGGGGCACTGTTCTAACTTCTGAGGAGGAGTATGTGGCCATGTTGGACAAGTGCCTTCCAGACCCCATCAGTAAGTATGAGACCAGTGCAGTGACAGTACAGAGGTTTGTGCGAAGTTTATTATCCAGTTTTTATCACTTGTGTGTGTGTGTGTGTAGAAACTCAAAGGTGTCTCCATAAATTAGCTGGCCAGAGCCACACCCACTGGTAGACAACAGGATGATACATGGGATGAGGATGAAAGACCTACTTAGTACAAAGAAATGTGAAAGGAGCTTTTTTTTGACTAATACTATTGGTTGTACACTTCTTCTAAACTGAATTTTACTTCCCAGTTCTGGTGCTTTCCATGTTAAAATGAATTGCCTCAAATTTCTGTGGGAAGACTGCATCTCAATGTTCTCTGGAAGGTACACTTCCTGGAGCAAACAGATAAATACACAGCCAAATCTTTCTTGGTATCTTCATACCACAATGGGAAAGCAGTGAAAATGACAACTTTGAGGTGGAATTTTTAGCTACACTGAATACATAAAATGTACAGCTTTCCTGTGGTGAACCTGATCGCTGGGGCCTCCTCAGTCACAGACACCAGGGATTCCCAAGCTGCCCTTCAGGCAACCCAGGCTAATTCATAAATATGACATATTCCATAGCTGAATACATAGCTAAAGGGCTCAGTACATACTTAAGCAGCTGCCTGAGAAATGAATTACCTGACTCAGTCATACTGATAGTGAGATGGGTAAATGGGTTTACTGTATGCCTGTGGAAAATACACACAGCCTCGAAGTGTTTTGTCACTTGCCAACGATTGCACACATTTCTGGGTTGAAGAAAAACGTACTTATTTTATATCGATTTACTGTAACATGTAATGTTGCAGAACAAGGTAGTCCCCCTGAATTACTATAGCAGCTTTGAACAATCTCGATCTCTAGGTTTCAGGCCAAACTGTTAGCAACAAATGTAACAAGTGTTATGGCCAATGCAGACATTCTGTAAAGTTGAACTATTAGTCAATATTAACCTGTACCTTTCCATTAATTGTCACGTTCCCCATGGTGAAGACATCTCTAAACAATGCATTACTGAGTCTGAGTTCAGTGCACTAACAATCTTGAACAACAGGAGTACAAAATAAAATGCTGTGTTATAACACAAATATTTGTAATGGCCAGAGGATCCTCTGCTGTAAGCAGTGTTTGCAGGAGGCACAAAAACCCTCCTTTGAATTCTGTCCGCAGGTATGAAGGATGAATCGATCCACCCGGTGGTGTTTACACAGGGCCAGTTCCCCATCTACCTGAAGCTGCCTTACCTGAGAGACTCCTGCTTCTGCTGTCACAATGAGGAGCAGCACACTGCCTTTGTCTCCATGCTTTCGGACTGTATTCGACATCACAACCATGGTACAGGAGGCCGGCTGTGGATGTGGAAGAGCTGTGGCAAGGCTGCCAGTTTGCCACTTGTTTTTGTCAACTTGCAAAGACCTTTGTTTGAGTGTTTTATCCCACAGTCAGGTGAACCATGGAATACAGCTATGATTACACTTACAACCTGTGTGACTTATGACCATTCATGCTTACAGTCTTCAGCAGCCACTACAACTCTGTCCCTTAGGGTCCATAGTACAGTTGTGTTTATATTCAAGCCTACTGTAAGCTAATAAGGTTTCAGTTTAACTCTGCTGATCTCTGTTAATCACTTATTACATTATACAGCACTGTACTATAGCATAAACACAGTGTATATGTGTATTCTACATGCAAGTACATGCATATAATCCTGTTTCTGTAAATCTGACTTACATCCAATATAATTTACAACATGTTCAGGGCAACAGATCTCAGTAATAAGCAGGATTCTACCTATATAATATTAATCTTAGTAAATATCTTCCTCTACAAACAGAAATAATTGAGCAATTCCCCAGACAGCCTATGAATTTATGTACAATAGGGAACACTACTATGAGATCCGGTAAAGGTGTGTGGGAGTTCCTTGTTCTCTGAGCATTTGTTAAATGATAGTTGTGCATTGTGCGTGGAGTTTGCATGTTCTCCCTGTGCTTGGTGGGTTTTCTCTGGGTTCTCTGGTGTCCTCCCACACTCCAAAGACATGTGGGTTAGGTTGATTGGTGTCTCCAAATTGCCCATAGTGTGTGTGTATGTGTGTGTGTGTGTGTTTGCGTGCGCGTGTGTGTGCGCCCTCCGGTGGGTTGGCGTCCTGCCCTGTGTGTCCCTGCCCTGCGCCCTGTGTCTCCTGGGATGGGCTCCAGGCTTCTCGTGACCCTTAAAAGGATGAAGCGGTATAGAAGATGACTGACTGACTGACCAGTACAGTGGACCCCAGAATGGTTCAGGCAAAGCTGCTTTCGGCCTGAAGTCAGTGCAGCTTACTTGTAAACAGCTGTGCTTAATACTTATTTCAGTAGCTGAAGACCCACTTCCTGTGGAGATATATTTTTAGTTAAGTGGGTTCCGTGATGCTTGATTTAATCATGCAGTCCCATTTTTTAATTCATTTTGCCCATGAAATCAAAGACCAAAGACATATTCTTGTTCATAGGCAGATAATTGTTTTAAAAGTTAATGACATTTTGTTTCTGTTACAAAGTAGACAAAACTGTCCTGGAATTTTTGCCATGGTTTCATTTTGTTGCTTTTTGTTTTTACGTAGCAGTGGGCAGTGAGGTTTGTCCTGATGTTGGCAGGTCTGTGTGCTCACTCTCTTTTCCATTTCGTTTCTCTGAAAAAAACATTGCCTTCATGAAGTAAAGTAGCAACATTTGCCATAGTCTAATAGAAGGACTTAATTGTTGTTTGGTGTGTTGTGTTTTCTTCACACAGTCTTTCTGAAGAACATGACACATGAAGAAAAAGCCTTTGTAAAGGCCATCCAGTTCTACAGACAGGAGAAAGGTCATTATGAGTCTTGGGAAATGCTTGTTGGCAGTGAGGTTTTGGTGAGTATTTGACCTCTGTAGTTCAAACCTTGTTATGCACAAACAACATTTTATGGGGTTTAAAAACACTAAAAAAGTACAAATGACCCACTGTGAACTCAAAATAACAGCTGCAGGAGAACTGGCTGGTATTACTTTAGAACAACTGGGACATAAATGCAGGAAATTGTGGGACTGTGCTGTCATGTGTTTTCCTTTTAATCAATACGCAGATTTTCAGGAGTAAACAGCTCACACTGTTATTGTGCATTGTCCTGAGACTTGACCAAGGTTCAAGTCCAGTCCTATTTTAGTACAGAGATTGTTTGCAGGAAGTCCACCGTCCGCTCAGGAAACACCTTTCTGAGTTTACACCTCTCTACTCTGCATATGCTGGTACCAACCACTGCAGGGAACTTGGGAAATTACAGTGCAGAAACCAAATGGACAGAAAAAAAATTCTACTCTGCATTTTCATCACACATGAAACCGTTTTAAGTCCTTATGAAGGTGCTCTGTTATTTGTGTTGGATCATGTAGGCATTAGCCAACTTGGTGATGGAAGAGCTGCTCCCAGCATTGCAGGTCAACCTGCTGCCATGCCTAAAAGGAAAGAAAGCAGACAAGAGGAAAGCATGGTCTGCTGTGAGTGAAACTGCTCGAGCCCCTAAATCCAAGGGTTTCACCACAAACATGACATCAGTGCTAACAGATAACATTGTGTGTACACTTACCTTTGAAAGTACTGCAGAAATCTTATTGTGATAAACTCCAGTGATGGGTATTTAAGCACATCACATTGAGAAAGGGGAATATTGAGGCTGTGTCTGAAATCACACCCTACTCAACATTTAGTGTACTATATTGTGTGTTTGCCAATTTGGAGTGGTGTTCAAATGCCGAGTGTGTTATTTTATCCATTATATAAGTGCACTCAAAGTATCCCACAATGCAACGTTAAAAGAATTGTACAACCAATGATCACTAACCTAGCACTACATACCATAATGCATTGCATTAAAAAATAGCAGAGAGGCAGGCGGAGAATACAGAGCACTGAATGGAGATTAGCAGGTGTTTCAACTGAGCTCTACAAGGTGTTTATATGAAGAAAATTTATTTTGATGTTGTACTGTTTATGTGTAAACAGGCTGGAGGTAAACCCGAGATGTGGTGTGAAAAAAAAATATATATAAGCCGTCCAAAAAAAGCACAAGGTAAACTGGCAGAAAATACATCTTTATTGGTGCAATATAATTTTGTACATTTGTGATATTATTACACAATACTTTAAAATGTAGGTACATGCCAGCTTTTGTGTTTTATGTTTCACCAGTATTATTTTGTGGTGTTTTATTTATGCAACAATGTAATCAAGGGCACAGAAAAAATTTAGTAGTGTGGTAGTGTCCAAATATTACTTTGTTAAGCAAACAGACTATATAATCCACTATGTATAATGTTTATATAGTCAGTAGGGACGGACTAAGTGGGGAGTGATTTCGGACACAGCCGTATTCTTTAAAAATGTTTCTGTTTTTAATAAAGATTTGATATTCAAAGGATACAGTGGCATTAAAATTTGACTGTATAGACTGTATTTATAATTCATTTTCGTTTTCTACTTTATCATTGTATAATTTTTGTGTTGTCTGTGTGGACTCCTGCCCAGATCACCAGATAAACAAAATATCAGTGAACAGCATTAATTTACATAGAATTTATCCCGATCCTGGCCTTGGTAAATGCTATTTGTTTGGCAGACCTTTTGACAGTGGGCACTGTTTATCATGGGGTGGGGAGGTATATCCCTTGATTGTACTTGCCACCCCGTGTGTACAGACAGTGGAAGCAGCTTACCTCCTGGTCCAAGATCATCTGGGGAAGGAGTTTGCAGCCCTGAAGGAGGAGTGCCGGGAGACAGTGAGGCAGCAGGAGGCCATCATTCGCTCCCACATGGACCAGATCTCCGACTCGCAGGCCTTCCTGGCTGGGAAGCTCAGAGGTCCGGGGACAAAGAGTAACAAGATTAAGCCATGCTACACACCAGCCGAGAGTATTCAAATGCCAAGCTAAAGACCTAAGCCGACAGTCGAGGACACTAATCGATTTCTTATCTCAACCCCAGGGGTGCGACGCTGCCATTGCAGCAGAGTCGTTAGCACATAATGAGCTTTGTTACATCAGCTCAGGCCTGCCCTGGCAGTGACGCCACTCACTCAACTGTGGACATTAACACTGAACAAATGTCTTACACCGTAAGCAATGACTAAATAAATATTTAAGTATTTATGGATGAATTTTATGCTCAGGATACTTTGGACAGGGACAGTTGCATATTAACATGGCCATAATAATGACTTACTGCCACCAAACTTCATAGGGTCGATGGTAAGCTGCATTATGTGTTATAAAGAGCAACTTGTTCATATTGAAATAGATTTGGAATACCTAAATGTTGTTTTTAATCTCAAAGTATTAAGTTAATATTCTTTACTGTATAGGTAGTTTAATTAAAGTAAAACATTATGGTAGCTTTAATTAGTGGTGTTCACTAAGGATGCAGTATGGATTTTTAAGGGCTTGGGTGGGGTCCAGGCCATCTGCAGCCCCCTAAGAGATATGTGGTTAAAAAACACACAGGGCAGCTGATGTTGTTCCCACACATGTACATAATGTCACTGGCAGCTGATATTGTTCCCACACATCTACACTACGTCACTGGCTTTAGCTTTTTCCTGAGGAATAAATGTATACCATTTATACCCTAATATCTGATCACAATCTCAGCTACTTAGACATCTAGCCACACGTTGCTTTTCTAGGAGGACAAAAAAAAAACATTTGTTTCTGTCAGAAGGTGACATTTGGTGTTTATTTGAACTTTGTAGCGACCATGATGGAGTCAACATTGAAGTTCTGCTCAGAGCACATTCAGCCCTACCTGGCGTCAGTCCTCGAGGAGATCATGAGCCCTGTCAGCTCTGGCTTCCAGGAGCTACGGCAGCTCTGCGACACACAAATGGACCAGCTCTGCCAGCACTCCCAGGAAGGTAGCAGCAGCTCAGAGGAGCTCAACCAGGTATAGGCACAGGATACTGTGTGTGTGTGTGTGTGTGTGCGTGTGCGTGTGTGTGTGTGTGTGTGTGTGTGTGTGTGGGGGGGGAGCAGAGTCATAGACCATTGCAGAGCGTACATTATTCACAGCAGTAGTTCAAACCAAGCGTATTACTTGCTTTTGTAATTGTGTATGAGATTCATTGTTTGTTTAGGAAGTATCTGCATGTGTAAATCATGTGTAAAATACAAGTTGAATATAATTGTAAGTAAAATACTGGCGCTTAGTTTCATGTCCTCTGTTTATCTGTAGGCTTTGGAAGGGATGAGGACAGCTGATCTGCAGGATTGTTACAGACACATGGACAATCTCCAAGATAAGCTGTTGGAACTTTGTGATCAGTATAACTTCTCAAAACCCAGTGGACTGGTTCAGCGCATCCAGATTGACATGCAGCAGGTGGGGAAATATTGAAATGAGCTGTAGAATGAAAATGAAACTTGTATTCCTGCTTCTGCTCTGTTTTTTTAACATAATGTCCAGTTTTAGCTGAGATTATGTTATTAAATTATTTACCAAAGGCTGGCTATGTTATCTGCTTGGGGAATAGAGGTAAAAGTGTGCTAAAATAATCATTATAAAATAGCAAAATATTTACTCTTATTAAAAGAGGGAGACATCGCTTACAGTTAACATAATCAGCCTCTGTTGCCCCCTATTGTCAAGAAAAGCTTCTGCAGCCAGATTGCTGTAGTTCTGTCCCCAGCATCTCATTGTGTGTGGCACTTTAGCTGCTGCGAAATGCCTCGTACACATTTGAGCTGCTGCTCCATAC
Source organism: Chitala chitala (assembly GCA_025773905.1). Classification (NCBI taxonomy): domain Eukaryota; kingdom Metazoa; phylum Chordata; class Actinopteri; order Osteoglossiformes; family Notopteridae; genus Chitala; species Chitala chitala. The sequence continues at coordinate 7,207,387 of JABJVR010000029.1, forward strand.
AGCCCTGAAAGACAACCCAGCCAAGCCCAGATCTGGTGTGGAGAAGGCCAAGCTCCGTGTCCTTAAGGTCTGTGGATCTCATAACCTTCCTTATCCCTTTAGCTTCTGCACTAGGACAGAGTTTCTTGTGCTAACTGCTCCACATGTCTTAGCGCTCTAGCTGTGTTAGCTGCACCGCCACATTGTGAGCTCACGTCACTGTCTTTGGCAGCAATATGACTACGACAGCAGCTCTGTGAGGAAGAGGATCCTCCGCAACGCACTAGTGGAGATCACGCTCCCTGCTGTTGAACGACACCTAGCCCCAACATATAAACCAGTATGTCCCTTCACTTCAGGCTTTCACTTATCAATGTGCGCTTTATAAGAAAATGGCACAGTGAATAGTGCATGTTTATAGCCTTCCAGGCTAAATGTAAATACAGCACAAAGCACATGTTGTAAAATGCCCATAAATTATTTTAATTGTGTTTTATATGAATTGTACTTTATAAGTGTGATTTTAGTAGTTGAGCAGTGGTAGTGCCCTTGGATGGCTTGGCGCCTTGCCCAGGTTGTCTCCTGCGTTGTGCCCTACAGGCTGCCTGCTATAAGCTCCAGGCCACCTGCAACCTTGAAGAGGATAAGCAGTTGGGTAGTGGGTGGATGGATGGATAGCAGTAGTTAGTTTTATTTATCAATTTATTGTATTTTATTTTTTTGTAGGAGTTACATACATTTGATCAATACATCTTTGCTGATTATTCAAATTTCATCCAAGTGGAAAATGTCTATGAAGATGTTCTGTTGCAGATCCTGGAGGGCGAAATCACTAAAGGTAGGGTGTAAGCCCCCCTAATTGTATACAGGCTGTATCCACAATGTAAAATAACCCAAATTGCCCAGATAACTTCTTAAATCCAAATTGCTCAACTGTTACTCGTTTTGGTGGGAACACATGGCTCTGGTCTAACCAATGAAGTTATTTGATGTCAGTTAAATAATTTAATTAAGGATTTTTTTCTTTAGAAACATTAAACCACTGTGGTGAATTCTACTAGTTATTTGAAGTAGTAGCAGTTTTATTGTTCATATTTATGGAGATGCAGTTGCCTAGTTTATTAATTGCCGCCTTGTGGTTCTGGTTTAAAAATATGTTTCTAAAAAGTAAATATAAGAAAATAAAATAGTGTGAACATAAAGCAGTAGAATCTAGTTACCAAAATACACATAAATGGACTCTACAGAACCTAAAATATTCATGGTTGTATTAGCATAAGACCATATGGAATTTTAGGTTTTTGTTCTTTCTATAAATATGAGACTATTATCATGACTGTGTGGTTTTTAATTGTTTACAGTGTTAAAAGAGGTGGCACATCTGAAGAAGCACAACAAATTTATGGACTACACTGACCTGGACTCTGTCAGCCAGTCCAGCCTGGGCCACAGTACGGTGCCATCTGAATGTAGTTCAGCCCCTCCCTCCAAGGCTCCTCCCTGTCCTGTGCAGAGGCCAGAGCAGGTAGTTCTTGGAAGTGGTTTATTGAGCAGAATGAAGAATGAGGACTATCCTAGTGAAACAGAGGGAAAGGAGAAAGACGAAAAGGAGAGGCCCAGCTCAGCTGAGATGGAGGAGGGAAATACAGAGGATAACACATACCACTCAGTTCAGACAGGCACTGTGGAAGTGGAAGACATGGAATCCAGTCATGATGAGATGAATGGCAGAGCAAGTGCAGCAAGGACTGGAGATGGAACAAACCACTTATCTGACAAAGAGGCGACGGAAGCAAGTATAGCAACTGAGGCACTTCAGACAGAAAAGATGGAGGTAGATGACAAGCGAGCACCTAGCCAGACAGAGGAGTTGGAGGTAACCCACACAACCAGTGCACCTCAGAGAGGAGAGGAGGCAATAATCACAGATGACCCAGCAGCCCTGGGTGTCTGCCACACAGCTCCTGTGCAAGTCCACCCAATCTCATCTGTGTCCATTTGAGCCCAGCTCATACTGACACAGGTAGAGCAGCAGCTGTCACTGAGTCCTGCTCTGGAGAAGTGCACGAGACTGATAAGGTTTCTTCAGAGTTGCCTCTAAAGCAGAATAAGAACAGTGACACAGCCTCTAGATGCTCCGATGTCCTTCTTAAAGAACAGGTGACCATGGCTTGTTTAGTAGAACTTGATCATGCCAGCAAAACAATCCTTACATCTACTGCCCTTGAACCTACTTTCGGTGCTACAGCTATGACAATAAAAATGAACATAATTTCTGCTAGTTCTGACATGCGGGCCGCTTTTACAGACAGTGATGCCTCTTTAATCCTTGCCCAAACCAATGAAGCATGTGTTCCCAGCATGGATGTTTTGGAAGCAAAACACAAGAAGCTCAGATTGGCCTCCTGAAGAGTCCAAGCTAACAGAAGATTGCACAGGGGTTGTTTTGTCAGGTGTGGAAGTTAAAGAGTCCATCAGCGTTGCTGATTGCGAACTTGATGAGTAGCCTGCTGCGACATCTTACTGCGTGATGGAGATGAGGGAGGCATCACAAGATGACTTTGAGGAGGACCAGCTAGAGAGGAGGGATGAACTGTAACATCCTGATGAAGCGTAGCATCCTAGCACTGCATGCTGCAGCAAGGCTTCCACTAACTTCAAGAAAACTGACGCCAATGGTGTGAATAGTCCCTTATGACACTGGGGAGGTGTAGACTGTGTGGGGGAATGGGGGTAATAGCTCTCTCAGCAGGTGAAGAACACGTAGTGGGAAGTGGAGTCCAGAAAGTGCTGGCCTGCACCCATGAAACCTGCCCATAAGCACTCGCTTAAAAATGTTCAGTTAGAAATGAGGTCGGTCACTTTAAACTGTTCAGTAAGCATATACTGTAAGATCTCATATATAATGTGCACCTGCAAACCTTAAATTCAAAACATTTATGTAAAATGTACAGGTTTACTTCAGGGTCAGTGTTTCACCGTTCTAAATTGACCTTCTCGTTAGGAATATTATGCTGACATATTGAAAGAAGAAGATGGCTGGGAAGTTTCTTTACTTTTCTTGTTATCTATGCTTCTGTCTGACTGTTTGTCTGTCTAATCTGTTTATCTAAAAACAAGTGCCTATCTGAAGCAATATTGATATAATTTTCCTGTGTTCAAGTTATCAAGTCATGTTTGCTCTCAAATTGCGTCAGTCAGTCTCTACCTAACAGGGCTTAGCAATGATCTATGTCTGAAAGTGTTGGAAATTTATTTATAAATATAAGCAACTTACTACGGTTTTGTCCTGTGTAAAGTGGTGTGCGTTTAAACTACGTATTGCTACTAAGTACTACCATTTATAATCCAAAAATAAAACACATTACTTTCTTTTAATGGACATTGGAATGCAAATCCATTTACTAGTTTATCCAAAATTATAAAGTCATATATATAAAGACAACTTACAGGGTATGTACAACTTACAAAGCATTCTGAGTGTCATTGTGAAGTGCAGATTGCTATTTTAACACTAGGTGGCAATCTAATTTTGTTTTAATGGTATCTCGGGCACCAAGAGCATACCATAACTAACGTAAACGTTTAGAATGTAAATGCAAAAAAGGATAAGAAACTAAGCAAAACACAAGGTAGTTTTCATATCACTACATTGAATAGATAGGATTTAGGTAGTTATTTGATAATGTAATTAGTAAAATTGGAACAAAAAAGTAATCTTATTTTCTACTGAGCAATAGATCAAAGACATTATAGGGTTAAACAAAGAACACAATGTAAAAAACAGCTCACTTATGATTCTTACAGTTAAGTTCAGCTGTTTAGACATGATACATGCCTAGAGCCATGGTAAGAAAAAGGAAAACTGTGGCTTGACTGTTAGCTAAGCCAAGCATCTAAATAATAAACAGTACTAAAAACTGCAAGCGTAATGAATACAGTGCATTGTAGCTGACACCAGTTGCTTTCCTCTGGATGGCAGCTGAACCCAACAGTCTTTTAAATATGAGCTGCTTGCTTTGCCCCTATACGCTCACAAATGACCTGTTGTTTTTAGCCAAGATCACTTCCAACAATCATTTATGCCTGCTGGCCTTTTCAAATGCCCGACGTCTCCTTCTAGGCATGAGAAAATATATATGGCTTTTTCCTATTGGCCTGCCAGTGCTGTCACAGGAAATTTTGCTTCCAGTTAAATGGCCCTTGTGAGCAGGAGCCTCTGGCTCACCCGGGCCTTTATGGTGGTCTGCGAGCCGCAGTCCTGGTCTGACCAGAGGCCTGGCTTTGCTCTGCCATGGCCCACGCTGAAGCCACTGCGCTGCCAAGGTGTCACTCAGAGCAGACGCAGCTCAAGAACATAAACACTCACTTGGAGCCCACAGACGCAGAAGCAAAGCTCTGTCGGGGAGGACTGTTTGGAGAAAAAAGCAGACACTGTCCTCCATGACAGGACACCAAAAAAGCACTCACTTCTCATAAGACTGATGTCACATGATGAAAGTAGAAGATGCATCCTGAGGCAGACTTGAACAAGGGCAGGAAAAGACAGAGAACAGATTCTGGGAAGCTGAATGAGAAAACTAAAGCAGACTGTTTTGTGGCAAAAGAGTCATGAGAGGGACACTGTCCCTGGCAAATAAACTGTGTGATCTAAGGCTCTGGGTCCCCTGTGCAATTACACCTCAGCTTGTCACTTGGTTCTCCTGAGTGGTTTAAAAGCCAAAGGGGCTCCAAGGTCAGAGCACAAAGGAAGGCAGTGTTAGAGACTCTGGCCTTAACGGCTCAGGGAGGCTGGGCAAAGGCCCTGAAAAACACACGGCATGTACACACGCGCGCGCACACACACACACACACACACACACACACACACACTTACACAGGCTCTGAAGTGAGCTCTTGCACAGTGCTTTAGCCTGTTGCTGGTCTGCCCTCTTTGATCTCCCCTTGTCACTTCTCATGTTACATACCCAACTTTATAAGCGTAAGGAATTGGGAGCAATTTTTTCTCCTTCTGATTGCCCTACCATAATTTTTTTTTTATCCGGTACTGAGCTACTTAGCTCCTGTCAAGAAACCCTATTGGAACCTGACAAGCCTTCAAAGTGAGCACTGATTGCTTTCTTTCTTTTTTTTCCTCTAAAATCCTCCCTTTACGTGCTGCATACAGCTGTGCTGTTGAAACCAGAGTATTCTGCAGATCCTTTGGAGTGTTCCAGCCAGGCCTTGCAGTGCAGTGTTACAATTCCAGAAGCACCAGGCCTGTGAAGAGGACACAGTTATAGTAGAGTTTCTCTGAACTGTACACGTACACACACACACACACACACACACACACAATGCCTGATTTAACCTTCACATAAGGCAAAACTACTTCACCACTAGGGTATTGGGCTGCACCCAAAGTGCCCTTTCCTTGGTGGTGAACTTTAGAAGAGTACAACCAATTCATTACGTTATAATTGGAAGTACTACAAACTTTTGACAAACAGTAGCTCCATAAATCTAGACATATACTGTGTGCTCAAAACAAATCGTTGAGTGCATTTTCTTTTTTGTTTTTCACACGAGATGATTTGTTCAAAGTTACTGTTAAGTTTAATTATTGTGTTAACCTCCATTATTACACAATATTTAGGTGAAATTAAAACATTGTTTTACAAAACCATATTCCCTGTACACTAGCAGTATATTTCAAATGTAACACTTGCATTTAAAAATTCACTCCAGATGTCTCCTCAGGGCTAACGGCTGAGACTCAACATATAACATTTATCAACACACAGATGACCCTTAGCGCCTGCCAAAACAAAGAGGTCATTGAAAAATCATTCAAAAACTCATCACTGCATTAAATCCTTAAATAAAAAGCAGTATTTACTTGTCTAGAGTAACCTGAAATGTATGGCATGTTCTTAATGGGAACAAAAAGCATTTTAAAAGAAGCAGAAAATGAATGTTCTTCAATATAGTCAAGATAATTTTTTCACAGTGTCAAGATTTTGCTGAGAAATATTGTTTTTAACATAACAAACTCTACTAAAATAAACTCTACCGTAGAAAGCCACCTCGCAGGAGTGAAAGTTTACTCTATCATGTTCAGTTACTTTAGTGCCACCTGTTCACTAACTAGATAAATAAATAAATAAATAGGTCTATGAAGAAAGCTGTTTTAAAATATAAGCCAACACAATGAAAAAAGACAAGCATACTATAGCAGTACTTGGTAATAAAAGTTCTGGTGGAGCCTGCCTGCCCGCCCCTGTGTCTTGTGTGCTGCGTGCCTGCCTGCCTGTGTCTTATGTGCTGAGTGCCTGCCTGTGTCTTATGTGCTGGGTGCCTGCCTGTGTGCTGGGTGTCTTCCTGTGTGCTGGGTGCCTGCCTGTGTGCTGGGTGCCTGCCTGTGTCTTATGAGCTGGGTGCCTGCCTGCCTGTGTGCTGGGTGCCTGCCTGTGTGCTGGGTGCCTGCCTGCCTGTGTTCTGGGTGCCTGCCTGTGTACTGGGTGCATGCCTGCACTCTGGGTGCCTACCTGTGTGTTGAGTGCTTCCTCTGTGTTGTGGGTTCAGGATGGCTTACTGTCTTCTGCCTGCCTGTGTGCTGGGTGTCTGGCTGTGTGGTGGATGGGTGGCTATCTGCCCTGGAAAGTGTCAGGCCTGATGGAGTCTGCCTGCCTGTATTTGTGATGAATGCTGCCTCTGTTTAATGAACCTCCTCTTAAGATATAAAAGCCACTAGAGAAGATGTCTCTGTAGTCCAGGATGCCCCCCTCTTCTCCATTGTCATCTTACTTAGCAGAAACTGCCTCAACCCTCTACTGGATCTTCGCCGACTCCAGTGGCAGAGCATTGCAACAGTAGAACTTCTTGCTCTGGACCTTTTTCCTCCACTGCTTGTCATTTTTCACTTTTCACTTGTCCTGCTTCAAATGTGGGATAGTCCCTGGGCTGAAAAGGGGGATATTGCACAAAGAAATTTGTAGTTGTTAAGCAAGTAATTTAAAGCGAACAGTTTCTGTATTTCAATATTTCATTGTACAAATAGATTCAAAAGAAAGAGGACGTTGGCCCTGTTCATGCAGTGAATGATAATTCAGCAAGAGTAATCCACCTTAGGTGGCATGGTGAATAGCACCATTGCCTCGCACCGACGGGCTATGGGTTTGATTCCTGCCTTGTGTGTGTGTGTGTGTGTGTGTGTGTGTGTGTGTGTTTTCCTCGTGTGTGGTGATTTTTCTTCAGGTTCTCTGTCCCTTCCACAGTCTGAAGACATGCAGGTTAGGTTGATTGGCGCCCATAGTGTGTGTGCCCTGTGGGGTGCCCCGATGGGTTCTAGGCTTCTAGGTGTTGGCTAGAAAATGATACAATACCAGAGCACAATGGGAAAATTATCGCAGCATTGCACCTTGATCATGCAAATAAATTGCAATGTGAACAGAGTAGGTGGGTGGCATAAAACATGTAAATATCTTAGTGTTCCACATGGTGTCTTTCTGCAGCTCAAACATTTTGGGCCACTCCCTCAACCTCGGGCACACAGAGGTTCCCTCACTGGGCCCCATGCCAATCACTTCAGCCCATCGTGGGGATAGAAATGGTGAGACCCCGATGCCAGACTGGGTGGTGCCAGTGGAGGGAGAACTGAGCACTTGAGGATATAGTGACCACACAGCTGCCCATGTGCATACCCTCTTCAGTCCTGCTCTGCTTTACCTGCACTGCATGGCTCAAAGCAGGAAGTCATCACTTGGGGGGAAAGCCGTGTCCTGCTGAGAAAACAAGTGCTGTTTGCATTTCATCTCCTATAATGCTGGCGTCTCTGAGAGGCCACGCACTGTGTTCTGTGCTACAGATTCTTGACACAGACGAATGACACGCAATCACAGTGCTTGTCCATCCAAACTCATTGCACTGCCTTCTGTAGGTGTACATTATCACACACTCCACTTCAGCATGCTATTATGCCAAATTACTTCTCAGCAAGGAATAAAAAAAAATGTTTCCCTTCATAACTGAGCCTATATGCTACTTTGAAGGAGGAACGTAAGACATTACACAACTCATACATGCACACACATAATGCACACACATAATTCTGCATGTACTAAACATACATTAATATTAATTTAGATATATGTCTTTTTTTTTACAACGGGCTATTTAACTGGATTTTAAGCAGAGCTTTCAGGGGGTTTACCTAAAATCTTAGACTGCAATCACTTCTTGGCCTTTTGGCAAAGATCATGCATTACAAAATTTTAGAAATGGCATAATGTGGCATTTAAACACAACATGTAACAACGAACAATGTAATTAGTAAATGATGAAAGAGGAACAAACAGGCTTGGAGCGGCCTGGTCTAGACCACTGCAGCTCTCGGGCTGTAGACTGCTTGTTGCTCACACATCATAAGGTAATGCAGGACTGCGGGTATCTGCATTCTGTTCCTCATCTGGTGAAAAAAAACAGAACTCCTGCTTTCTTTCATGTGGCCACAGTTTAATAAGCTGGGTAATCATTTCAATTAAACACTTCCACATAGGGGAAAGAAGGGCCAGCAAATAATTTAGGAGTAATTAGAAATACACGGTGGCTCAGAGAAAGTAACAGGCCACTAAACTTCTGTCACCAGTAATGCTGCACTCTTAAAGTCATCTAAATCAAAGTCAGACATTCCACACTAGTCCCCAAAATGACTATAGAGACCACCGTTAAATAGGTGCTCCGGTGTGCTGGCTGCGTTAAAGCTATTCCAGGGTTCTCACGACCCTTTTTGGTTTCCAAATTGTTGTCACATACGAAGTCTAAGACTTAATGTCAGCATCTGTGGAGGTGATGAGAGACATCTTGTTCATTCTTGTTGAATCTTACATGCTGAATTAAATTTCAAGAGTTAGCAACATATCAGTCAGCTGCATAAACGCAAACCTAGACCAATACAAATAGGCCTGATGCAATAATAAAGGCTGACAAAAAATAATTCTACAATTGTTGAAAAGAATACGTGTCTTAACTTCTACGTATAGTTCTTTCAAAACCAAATTTTTTAAATCTGTCTATATATGCTGTAATCATCAGCTAAAAAAAGACTGGAAAACCAATGTTCCGGACAAGAAAGCACATGGTTTATTTTGGGAAAAAGCAGGCCAGTTTTTCCCAAGAACAGGAGTCTTGATGATGACATTTCTGGATGAAACACCACCTTCTTGCACAACAATCATAACGGTTATTTTTAACCAAAAAGGGTATGTTTTAACACTTTGAAAAAAATGCCATGAGATACACATAAGTGTTTCCATCACAAAACCGCCTTTTTACCAACACAAGGAGTAGTTGAGTTCCTCCTTCTACAATGCCTGAATGACAACTTTATTAACAATGTAGCCACAACAAACAGAACATAATTTACACTGCCAATAATTCAAGGACAAACCACTCTAAAATGTGGGTAAACAAAAAATAGCAGTTTTCTTATTGAATTTTGTGGCTGACACAAATTCCCTAATACATCTTAATGGGTGGGCAATCACAGTCCTGGAGGGTGGGCAATCACAGTCCTGGAGGGCCACAGTACATTCAGGGCTTTGCTTCAGCCAATTTATGGTGTTAATTGAACCCTAATGTCAATATTTTATATACATTTTTATAGGAAGTTAAAAAGCATGACAAGGACTTACTGATGTTGCTTTGTAACATTAAACAATTATGATATACTTTAATCATCTTCTTGTTAATAATCACTTAAGTCACTGCTCCGGATTAAGCATTCTTTGTCATTGGGACTTATTTCTGCTGTTCATTAATTATTACAATCTGAGTACAATTAATGATTGCAGGTTTGAATAAAAATGCTTAATTATCCAGACATTTTCTACTATAGTTCTGGAGTTAGAGTGATATTCTGTAATTTACATATTTTTTACAGATCTTAAAGCACGAGAGTCTCACTTTAAACTTTCTTCTCTGTACCTAATTTTGTCAATAAATGAAGAAAACTAAGCAGAGATAGATGCAAATGATCAGGAAGAAGGAAGAGAAGTAACAATGTAATTAGTATTTAATTAAGACAGTGGTGAAATTAAATTGCATGAACTTGCTGAAACTAAAACCTGCACCCACTATGGCCCTCCAGAACAGTGATTTCCCAGCCCTGTGTTAATACTAATGCTATAATGTGTATCTGTAAACCGAGTTTGATCCAAATAATAAAAAAAATTTAATGATTTCACTAAAACATGCATCTTGTTTGCTATAAATTATGGTGACAGTCCAGACTGGAAATTGTTTATTTGTTTATGTTGCAATGGCTCTAGCCATTTCCTGGCTTTATTTTTTCAATAAACAGCTAGTTTTAGTCAGTAATTGCTTCCTGTAAATGGTAAAAACTATGCCATTACACATTTCCCTGGCCGAAAAGCCAGGAATCAAATCCTGTCTTTCTACCATGCTGTTTTCTTGCTTTTCTGTTTTCTACTGCTGGCATTTGTGACAGTAAAAACCACCAATATAAACAAGAACTCACATGCCTTAGGTGAGCCCTCATCTGCAGTCCAAATTTAAATCAGCAGCATGTGTAGCACATCCTCTCTCAAGTTCATACAAATGCTTCTTTTTCATATTTGCTTATATAGGACAATTAGTTCCAATTAGTTCCAATTTTATATAAAAACATAAATGGGAAGTATGTGCTTTAAAAGTGTGTTGTTAACATAAATGTTGTACAAACACACCGTACAGCACTGAGCAGGGCTCAGATGACGCAACAGTATATGTCATCCATGGAAACAGGATGGACATCACTGCCTCCAAGATCATGTCATTGTAAACTAAGCCTGTGTGACATGAAATGGTGGAATGAAGCTCATTGTGGGAGAGATGTACCAGGCACATCTTCAACTTACCTACTCTAAGGGAACCCTACAAGAAAGGCATCAGGTCTTCTGCACCAGTTCCCATTCCCTATCAGGGATGGTTCCCAGGAACCCAATCATAGACTCATTCTCCTTCTCAATGGCTCTGATCTGATCCATCACATGTAAAACTTGATGAACAACACAACCAGTCTTAAATACACAGTTTCCCACACCAACACTGGTTATAGTCATTCTTATACAGCAACAGCATGGCACACTTGCAAAATAGAACTACTTGGACATGATGCTGGGAAGTATTCATTCATCATCTCCATATCCTCCCATTGCAAAGTTACTTTAAATACACAGATTACATTTATTCATTTGGCAGATGCTTTTATCCAAAGCGACTTTCATATTTCACATAGGGGTTACAGTGAGCTAGTGCTGGGTGTCTTGCTCAAGGACACACCTGGTGGTTGGGCTGGGATTTGAAACCAGGAAGCTTCTATATCCCAGCCAGATGTTCTACCCATTGAGACACAAGGCCACAATTTTAGGAGGCCAGATGTACCAGCTATGGTACTATGAATGTGATGCCATTCCATATCTTGCAGGGAAGTAGAATATGGCTCACAGAAGGTGGCAGCAAACATATAACAATACCTTTATAGTGTGCTTAATATACCTTGGCTGAACAATGATTTGCAGTGATGACCAAAAGGCATTCCTTTATTGTGCTGTCATGTTGGAGAATTAAGATTTGGTCTTAACACTCAAATAGCATCCTCATAAGCTGAAAATGTCAGGTTCAGCAACAAAGTGATTAGCTAGCACAATGGCTGCCTAATTTTCATTTCATAAAGAACACCAAAAAGTACAATGATTTAAAAAATAGCCCACAATATACAGTAATACAGTACCACAACTTGATGTGGTCAGATGTTTAATGCGGTAGACATTTCCTGCAGATGTAATGCAAGCGCACACACAAAACCACATAACTAAAGCACAAAGCTAGACAATGTTTTTTAGCTAGAAAAAATCATGGGACAGTGTCAGAAGGTTTTATAAAGCACAGCTTGTCCCAGTGTTTTCTGCTGTAGCGAGTACATCACAAGTGGCAGACTTTTTCCTTTACTATTGATAATTTGTACTATTGTTTGAGCCTGAAATGTGTGTCATTTGAAATGGTACTCTGCAGTCACTTTAAATAGGCCCAGACTGAGTTGACAGCGGTAAGCAGAGAGGGGGAAAGCAGTGAAAAAAAAATCAGGCAGCAGATATGGGGGTGGGGGTGCTGAGTAAGTTGTCTGAGTAAGTCATCACCATCGTCTGCTGATTTAACATTAAACAGGAAAGCGTTAAAAAAAAAAAGGCAGCATGGGTTCTGAGAAGGCAGCAGTGTGCAATCATACCGGGCTGTGCTGAGTATCAGATACCAGGATCCGGGCCTGAAATCACTGCGTCTAGACTCTACGGCACCTGAATTTACTTATTTACCAATGATGGGGAGGCCGGGCCACCGCCCTGCACCCCTGTGCCCCTAAACACCACCCCAACCACCTCATGGCCCCTTGTGCAGCTCCCTGCCACACCAACATCTTTGAGTGATTACAGCACAAAATTTGTTTCAGTGACCAGGCCCATACAGCGTAGGGTGGGGACACAGAGCTGCCTGCATTCCTGGTTCTATCCACACAGTATACCAGGGCAAAGGACATTCCTCTGAATCAAACACTGTCAGTGGACAATGTGGATAAGTAGCTGCACTTGCCCACTAGCTGAACTGTCCAATTTGCCTGCTTCTTCACTAAGCATCTGGAGTTCATATGAAATGCCCCCAAAATGAATCATAATTCTGCAATGGCAACAAACTGATACTAGAAACTTGGAAATGTTTACTGGCACTGATCAGGAGGTATTAGTGGGACAAGCCTACCACTCCATATGTAGTATCAGCCCGAAATTTAAGGCCACCCCCTACTGATCAATATCTAATGACATCATCGATGGACAAGCAGAAGGTAACCATTAACCAGTGTTACTGCTTAATTTAATATGGTTATATATTTTAAGGATGAATCAAAATTTAAACTCTAAAGAAAAATCTGGATTTCCCACAGTATCAATTTCTATTGGAAAAACTTTTGACTTTAAATCAAAACCTGAGAGGCCTTTAAATCAACTGTTAAGTAGTATCAAGTGCCTTCATTATATCTAAACTTCCTTTATTTGTTTGGAAGAAGGTGAATGTTATCCCTTTGGCTCAGCTGTAAATACTCAGCAAAGCTATGGAATCACACCATTTCATGTAGTGTTATATCTTACCTGAAGAATGAAGTCAGTGTGGGCAAACATGGCTTAGAATCTCTCTCCCTCCCTGCTAATGTGCTACATAATTCTTTTAATATCTCTGGACTTTGCTACCTGACACACAAAAATAAATGATTTTGAAAGTGGGAATTTGCTCAGCACTTTTTTGGAGCTGTATTTCTTCAGTTAAAGGTCAAATATGGCAATCTGAAAAAAATGTTTATGTAATTATAAATAATAATAAAGAAATTGACATGCATGTTAATTAAAAACATGAAAAACAGTGATTAAGAACATTTTTACAACAAGAGTCCCCCTTGTTGTTTTAATTAGCAATATTTTAGAAAAAATACTTAAAAACTGTGAACTTCATGGCCAACTTCATGTGAAGCAGTCAGGCCCACCTCACTTACGGATGTCTTTGGCCCAGAGGAGCAACATGCATCAAGAAATTAGGAACACAAATCAGTCCACCCATTGATTATGCCTCTCCCCTCGGGAAGCCCCTATCAGTCACACGGAGTGACCCATTACATAATCACTCATTTACAAAGGAGAGGCAGCAGCACTGAATTGAGACGCTCCGGGCTGAATTATCGCAGGCTATTGGAAACAGATGTGGGTGCAAGGACTGCAGGAAAAAGGCTTCTTCGTTTAATTGGGAAAACAGGAGGAAGCATAAATTTTACTGCCATTAATAACTTCAAGCTATGTTGCCTGGTCCTGAGAGCGCCCCGATGGCCGAAACATGTGTTTCTCATTAGTGTTGCTGCAACATCTGACCTGCATTATTACCTCACCTCAGCAAACCAGTAGGAATATTGAAGATTCTTTATGAGCTGAACAGGGGCCTATTAAATGTTCGGAACACTACTGTATACTGCAAAGCTTTTTGTACCTTTAAAAAATATTAGTTTAAATTTTATTGTTATGTTCAGGGGCAGTTACTTTAGCAATCTAATAATCAGTGTTCACAAAATTACAGCTGCTAGTGTCATTTATGCCTGGGTGCCTATTGTGGCAGTACCGTTTTCCATCCATCCATCCATTCATCAATCCATCCATCCAGTTCCTAACTGCTTATTTCATACAGGAGTCATAGTTTGCCCAGGTCACCCCGGTGGTGTGGCAACGCCCCCTCGTTCCCTTGTGTCTTTGTCTGCTCGTTAACTTGTTATTTTATTTGTCTCTAGTCTAAGGAAACAAACACGGGTCATTAGCACAAAGGCAAAGCAAGGAACATGGCTACATTTGAACATGGAACAGTTCCAATTGACACATGGTGTCCTAGTAAGAGCAGATACTCTATAGCTTGTAAAAACCTAAAATACACATATCAGACACTTTTTTCACAATGGTCAATATACAGTTAACCATGTACTATATTTAAAACACTTCTCAATTTCATCGCAATTACCAAAAAGTCAAGCCTACTGTCTTCATACTCCCTGATCACACTGACAAACTGCAAAAATAAAGATTCACTAAATAATCATATTTTATAATACCGACATAAAGTGGCACACAAAACCCAAAATACTGTATTTAATTCACAATTATTTTCCACCACAAAGTAATTATTCTCCTCTTGTGTCTTATTGATAATTTTAAAAACTCTTTCTTTATAAGCTTTATTTTGAAATTTAGTAGATAACAATTAGCCATACATGCACGTCTAGAAGAAAAAAATACAGGAAAAAAACAGACCGATATGATTAAAAGCAGATGTTTCTCATCTTATTTGTACTTTTTCTGTTAAATTGTAACAATGTGGTTCCTAGCTACATTTTGCTTAATTGCTAAAGTGTGTGGCTGCAAGCCAGGTTGTTTGCTTGCTAGTAGCACAGTACAAGAAAATAAGAAAATGTCTGGGAAATGCAGCTATAAAACTACTTGCCTTTCTGGAGTCTGTCTACACTTTAATGGCCAATGTCCACCACTTAGTCAGACTCTGGAAACTTCTGTTATACCTCTAGGTTGGTATATAGAAAAGCCATAAACATATGTTATATTTAACCAGCATGGCCAAAAACATTTTAGTTCATGACACATTTATCACAACTTCAACATGTTTTCACAATTGATAGCGTAACAACGCAACAATCAACGGAATCAATAGTGATTTAGGGCAATCAGACGTCAGTATGAGGTAAAACCTACTTACAGATGGTCACAGGAAAGCAAATTAGTGACTAAGAGGAACTATTAATGGCAGTTTGTGGAAAGCAGAGCATTAAAGAGTGTTAAATTGACAAGCTCAATGGCCCGTGCATTGCCCGGTTCTTAAATAGGATTTGTTATAGTGTAAAATGTTTTTTTTATTTCTATTACAGAGGACACCCAACAAAAAAACATCTGAGAAAACTGCACATCAGTACAGTGACGTCAGACCACAAACAGATCACTGACAACTGCATGTCACATCAGACAACCTTTTGCTTAACAGTGGCAGCAGCCAGCTGGCATAAACTAATTAATTTTACAACAGCCTGCACCTGCAGCAGCTCAATTCACAACATTCCTGTCTGTTTTACCATAGCAGAAACAAGAAAAATTACTTCAGGTAACTTGAGAATATGAGATATTTTTTTCATTCAGGAATAACTTTGCTGATGCAGGTGAACAGGGATACAGTGGTACTACAAGACCCAAAGTCTCTTCGTCTTATGACTTTACTCTCTGACAAGTCTTTTCTGTCTTCATGCCAGAGCGTGTCACACTGGCATGTCCACCACATCATTTCTCTTTTGTAATGAAGAGCAGTGGATGTTAATCTTTTATTTACAACAAAATTTGTGTTTTGGAATTTAGTTGAAATTATATTCCTAAAATACCAGTTAGATGTCTTTCAGGTCTATTAAATATTGTTTTGGTGCTCTGCAGTCACTTTAAATAAGCACTGCCTGAGATGAAAGCAGTAAGCAGAAATGGGAAATACAGTAAAGAAAAGGTTTATATCAAAATTTTCAAAAAAACAAAGACATCGATAAAGCATTTCAACAGTGTATGAAAAAGTTTAACAAGAAAATAATCCATGCTGTAATCCTCATGAATTTAATTATAAAAATTAACAGCTATTGTAGGCTCTCTTTTATTACTTTTATATTTCATAATTGTTGTTTAGCTCACAGTGGAAGAAGCAGTATTTATGAGGGAACTTGCACATCCACTGTTTCATGCTTAATAGTTCACACGACACATGGTGGCGCTTGAACACTTTTTAACCACTTAATAAAAAATATATATAATTTTCTGAAAAATATCACACCACAGGATATCATAGTTTATATTGATTATTTTACCAAATTACAATGACATGGAATCTTGAGCGCAGATTTACAAAAGTGACTGTTACCTCTCCCCATGCCATAAACATTTTTGCCATGCCGTCTGTCTCTGTACGAGCAGTCAGGTTTGTGTGATACACAGGGAGCAGAGGGTATGGGCTGGTACCAAGGAGATGAGCCGAGGCGGCAAGCCCGTGTGGGCCATCTTGCTGTGTTGGTGTTGAGGGAGGGGCTGGAGAAGGAGGCGGAGGGTGATGTTCAGCAGGTCCCCATGTTCACATGGAACCAGTTTAGCCAACTTCACTATGGTATCAATTTCAGCCTGCCAGTGAAAATTGGGGAAAAAATAACAAAAACAGGGTTTTCCTTCCTGCCCTCTAAAACTCTGCTTCATGTTATGACCTTACTTTCTGACAAGTATTTTTTTTTTCTTCATGCCAGAGCAGGTCACACTCGCATGTTTGCCGTCACCCTCAGAGCTTGCACAAGACGTCTATCTTCCAGAACATAACCAAACACGGCCACCACGCTTACACACTTAAAGCCGTCTAGTTATGCATGAATGTAATGCTTAGTCTGTGCTGAACAATCATCAAATACAGCAGCTTTGCCAAAACATCCATGCAATGAGAAAAAACACACAGAAGTGTCTGATGTGAGTTGCTTCCAATAAATAACAGGTAGGGCATGTGTCATTTAACAGAGACATTTTACTGCTTGTGTGTAACTTTATGTCTGCTCATCCAGTCTTCTTTGGAAAAAATATGAAATATGTCTAAATATAACACTAGCCTGCTGTAGATAATGTGTGTTTCTTCTGTGGTTGAATTCACCCACATGGGACAGAGTTACAAAAATCTGTCTTCAATTAAACTATTGTGTTGAGCAAGTAAACAATTATTCTAATCAAGCCTTTCCATTGAGCAATCTTTCTCCTCTATTACTTGCAACTCACAGCTAAGCATACTGCATTCATCTGAATCTATTAAACATTCAGTCTATCATTGAAAAGCATTTTTTAGTAATTTTTGGATGATGGTAAATCAGGCCGATGTGCTGCAAACTCATCAACCCTTTGTAAAACCCTTTCCACTTTCGACAAAGGCAATAGCTCTGAATGGTATAATCCAGCTGCTCTTCCTGCTTTTCCTCTTGACGTGTTTTTAGGGCACGCCAAAGCCAAAATACTTTCAAAGAGCTGCCTTTTTTAAATCCAGAAAACAAAGATACGGTAAAGGCAATGAGAATAAAAACAACTGCTCCTAATTTGGTTCTGGTGAACACTCTTATGCTTGTACAACAGAATCAGATTAGTTCCAGGTGGTACCCGCAGCCCAAAGGGCACGGAAAGTGGCACGCAATAGCCCGCTCTCTTTCTCTGTGTGAACATGCTGGAGCTACAGAAAGCATATCTCCATTACAGCACCACCTTTTCACATCTCCAGGGTTAAGTCACCATAATGAGAAAATGTGACGTTTGTACAGATGGGGAGCAGGGAAGCCCCAAAATGTCTAGAGGAGATGCTGTTACTGACAACAAATGTACCTGAAAAAATGAGAAGGCTTGGTATAAAGTTACCGTGTGATGTAAGGATCCACAGAATGAAAAATGACTCTAATAGTTTACGACAAGCTTGAAATAGGCACTTCACTGTAAATGCAAAAAAAAAAAAGAACTGGAAAGAACCCACAACTCTCTGAGAGTAAACAATAATGACCTGCCTTCTGAGCAACCACTGGGAATTCAAACAAGAGTCTCACCATGTCTTAGCTGTTCTCCATAAAAACACTGGGTTTCTTAAGAGACATGACCAGAACCAGAAGGTCAACATTCTGTGTATCCAGGGTTTTCATCAGCATGAATGCAGTGTTATTGTTCCATCTTCTTCCCTGTGCACAATTTCCAGAGAAGTTCAGTACTATGACTTTGTAACCAGAGAGACCCACATTACCATGTGACATCTGTGCTTATACAGGTTACCTTAATATCTTAAAGAACAGCTGGGAAAACCACAAAACAAATTTGAGACAAAGCAAAATCAAACATTTTAATCCTCTTCCAAATATGATAAAGATAAATTTGGTACCTTGTAGCAGCTGCACGTGCTCTATGTGGAGGTCTTCAAACATCTTGAAAGTGTCTTCATATTCCTACATTAGCTTTTAGTTATCAGAACTGTGTTCACAAGTAAGTCAGAGGAGATGTGATCTTTTTATTAATGTTGTCTACTCTTTATAATTATATGCTCAGAGATTCAGTATTTACTAGATCATTGACATCCTTATAAGATGAATCCAATGTTTCCTGTGGTCACATGACAAAGAAACTCGCGTTTGTTTCCTCTGTGGCTGACCCTGACACAGGTGGCCACTCTGCTTCAGATAGCGATCAGTTTTGCTTATGAAGAGGTATCCAATCTGACACCGAGTGATCAGTACAAGAAACTGGGAGAATTTCAGAGAAAAATATATCTCAATAAAACATATTTCCTTCATGTGGGGATAAATTCCAAATATGTTTCTTGTGTGATGCATGAAATAAAAATATACTGCAACAGTACTATAGCGAAAGACAGCTGGGTTACAAGGTGCATTGCTTTGATACAAATTAGACTTTGAAGGAGAATGGATCTCAGATTTCAATAATTTTGTTTTCTAAGTGATGCATTTAGTCAATTATTTCCACATGCCAGAAAACCATCATCCCTGTCAAACTGTGTCCCTTGTGTAAAATGAGGCTAAAACCAACTAAATAAACTTCAAATTCTAAACCATAACATCAAAACTACTTGCTGCCAAGAAACACTACTGACGGTCAGTAACCACATAATATCTTCACTTTTAAATCTTTCTTGACAGCCAGTTCTGTATGGATGGTAATTTAAGCCCACACTTATTTTAACAGACAACATTTTGGGCATTTTCAAACCAGTAGAGAAGCAGTTAATTTGATAAACTTGTATTCATTTCATGCATATAGATTTTAAAGAATTGGAATACACTGATCAGCCATAGCATTATGACCACTGACAGGTGAAGTGAATAACATTGGTTATCTTGTTACAGTGGCACCTGGAAGTGAGTGGGATATATTATGCAGCAAGTGAACATTTTTCCCTGAAGTTGTTGTGTTGGAAGCAGAAGAAATGGGCAAGCATATGGATTTGAATGACTTTGACAAGGGCCAATGGTAAGCGCAACTCCAAAACTGCAGCTCTTGTGGGATGCAGTGGTCAAAACCTACCAAAATTGGTCCAAGGAAGGAAAACTAGCGGCCAAGGCCAGGGACGGACTGCAACTGGAGTTTCGAAGTACCAATCCCAGGTGTGTTTCTGGAATACTGGACAAACCATTTACAAATGAAATGTCTTCTGAATATTGGGGGGTGGTTCTACAAGCCATTTATGTTGAACATAACAGCCACATGCACTCTTTATACCTGTTGTGCATTTTACAGTAAGTACATCTGACAGTTGTTCACACAAGGTCGGTTGGCCATTCTGTCATTTCACAGAATGGTGAGATTACCAGTCCGCCTATGGCCAAGGCTCATTGAAGCACATGGGGAGCGAAGGCTGGCCAGTGTAGTCCGATCCAGTTGAAGGGCTACTGTAGCTCAAATTGAGAGGTGTCAGAACACACAGTGCATTGCAGCTTGTTGTGTATGGGGCCAGTCAGGTTGCCCGTGCTGACCTGTGTCCACCCCCAAAAGTGCCTACAATGGGCATGTGAGCATGTTGGAATCATGTTTCCTTTCATATCACGTGGATGGCCGAGTGCATGTACATCACTTACCTGGGGAAGACATGGCACCAGAAGGCACTATGGGAAGAAAGCAAGCAATTGAAGGCGGTGTGATGCTTTGGGCAATGTTCTGCTGAGAAACCTTGGGTCCTGTCATTCATGTGGATGTTACTTTGACATGTACCACCTACCTAAACATTGTTGCTGACCAAATAAACCCCTTCATGGAAATAGTATTCCCTGATGGCCGTAACCTCTGTCAGCAGGATGATGTGCCCTGTCACACTGCAAAAATGGTTCAAGAAAGGTTTGAGCAACACAGAAAGTTGTTTGAGGTGTTGACTCAGCCTCTTAATCCTTCAGTTCTCAATCCAATCAAGCATCTGTGGGATGTGCTGGAAAAATAAATCCAATCCACAGAGGTCCCACCTCGCAATTTACAGGATTTAAGGATCTGCTACTGATGGCTTGGTGCCAGATACCACAGCATACCTTGAGAAGTCTACTGGAATCCATGCCTCAATGGGTCAGGGCTGTTTTGGAATTCAAAGACCTACTTAATATTAGGTGGGGTGGTCGTAATGTTATGGTTGGTCAGTGTACATCCAAGTCAGCTGTTACGATTTTAAGGCATGCTAATAGTTATTCTGCATTTCCTTTAGTCTTTCAGTTACATTTTAAATGAATGTGATGACACTAACATTAACTTTTTAGTTTTGTTCCCTCTACCACCTTGTGGATTGCAATAAGTAAATAATAATTTAAGCAGGGACACAAAAGTGGCCAAGCTTGTTGTCACAGGGGCCCTGGCCACCCCTCACGTTCCTGGTCTGCAGTGGTCAAGGCCTACCAAAAGTGGTCCAAGGAAGGAAAACTGGCAGAGGACTGCGCAGAGCTCCCAGGTCTGTATCAGTCCCCATATTGGCATATCATGATATACCTTTCACAACGCTGCAGCTCAGCATACTTACTCCCTCACAAAACCATGACAACTCAACTTTAAATACTTACATACCAGGATACTCTTGTAGTAATAACAGTATACATGAATGATTTTTGGTATCATTGCGGTAAATTTATGTTTGAATACTGCAACAATTAAGGTTCTGTACGAGTTGGTATACAGACATGTTAAAAGTGTAATTCCATATTAGGCAACAGAATTTTTTAATGTCTGCATCTGGATCCTAGTATATGTTGTACCATTTTGTAGCTGTTCCTTGACAGTCTGGCTTTCAAGAAAGCTCAAAGGTAAGCATTCCACATTCTCAGGGATGTCTTCATACAGCAGGTCAACACAAAGGTCTTGGTAACAAATTTACTTCACAAAATAAACACTTAAGAGCAACACAATTACAGCACACAACCATTTGTAAGGTTTTGTATTTTGTGAATAGGTAATTAAAGGGCCCTTAAACTCAAACCTACTAACCACTTTAGTCAGTCAGTCATCTTCTATACCGCTTCATCCTGTTAAGGGTCATGGGGAAACCTGGAGCCCATCCCAGGACACATAGGGCACACGGCAGGGGACACCCAGGGCAGGGCGCCAACCCACCGCAGGGCACTAACCACTTTAATCATTACTTTTTCAAGTGACTGCTTTCATAAGTAGACTAGTAAGGGACTTTAGTGGCAATACATAATCAGGCTGTATGAATACAGGTCGTCGTCTTATAACCGCGATCGGTATTGACCGACCAGACGGCCTGTGCAAAAATTACCATACGACACTGTATATTAAACTGTGTAATGAGAATCGCTGATGTCGTCAACTGGGGCTGCGTTTGTCAGGTTTTACTCAAACACTGTATAGTAAAGTACATTTAGTTTAATAATGCAAAATAATTACAAAAACACTGCATACTACAGTACAATTGGTTTAATAATTGCAGCTGGGGCAGCGCTCGGGGTAGTTCATTTTTTCATAAACATGGTGAGCTTTGTCTGAACTGTTTGTTTCTTTCTCTCTTCGTACATTTCGCGATACGGATAAACGCATCACGTGCCATACGTTCAATCCTTGCAAATCGTTCAGTGTTTGGGTCCATTCCTTCAAAATGTGCAAGAAGTTTATTCAGTAGAGATAA
>JABJVR010000029.1:7235587-7259568 GCA_025773905.1 Chitala chitala
ATTTAAACGTTTGCCATATTATAGGTGTATATATAAAACTCCAATGGGTATAAAGGCACAGACAAGTTTGAAAGCGCGATGTCATCAGACAACTTTTACATTCTATAAATATTAGTGTCTCCGTGCACCACCTCTGTAACATACTCTCTGCCATACACAGTAACACTTTATCAGCAAAATTTGAAATAGTGCCTAGCTCTGAGTTAAATGTGTAAGAATAATGCAGAAACCAAATGGGAAAACAGAGTGGTATAAAGGGTACTGAAAAATGTACTGCATGTAAGGGCTTTGTCTAAATGACAAAAAGCATTTAAAATCCATTTCAACACAACAAAAAAGGGATTTAGTGAGCATGGACAGTCTTTCATAGTTAAATGTAAAACTGACATGGCTCTAACTGCCGAACAGGAAACAGGAGAGCACTAATTACCATCTATTATCAAGTAACCAGTGTCACAAAGAATCTGAAGGAAATGTGAAAGAACAAAGTACGTATACAGTTTAACACTGATTGGCTACTGCTTACTGCTAGCTGATTCTGAAATCCAGGTCTTAATAAGTGACCACAGCAATACAAAAAGTGGCCTCACAAGTTCAGCCTGTCTGCTCTGACAGGGCCCTGGCAAGGCTGGCACTAAGTGTGCCCTGGACTGTGGCTGTGGCATTGGCAGAGTATCGAAGAATGTCCTCCTGCCCATGTTCGACACTTTGGAGATGGCAGACATGATGGAGCACTTCTTGCTCTATGCCCACGAGTGCTACTTGGGCGAAGATGCCGACCGCGTTGAGTGCTACTACTGCTACAACCTGCAGGAGTTCACGCCTCCACTGAAGAAGTATGACGTCATCTGGATGCAGTGGGTCGCTTGTAAGTCTGATGGAATTTCTCACACAGCGGTGGGCATGTTTCATAAGTGTAGAGTACTCCATCTATAGTCATGTATTAAGGACAGTAATTCTGTTTATTGTGCTCTTAGTAAGTCTTTATGATATTGTTATTATAAGTAGTTTGAGCAGAATTTCAAATGATTTGAAGTGACATCAAATTGGACATAGAGTTTTGTGGCTCTGTGATTTCCAGCCAGAGTATAACAGAGGCATTTAACTATACCATCAGTTTTTTCCACTTGTGATGTGATCTTGTTGATTAGGTTGCTGATAAATGACAATAGTGTGGACAGATATTAACGTTTTGTACATGACAGCTGATAGCTCTTTGGCATTTCCCATGTTTGTGTTGGCCCTGCTCAGGTGCAATGAAAGATAGATCATTAGTGTCATGGATGGAATTTCAGATTATTTTAAGAACTGATTGAGACTATTTTTACATATTCAAAGGTCAACAGTGTCATATTGTTATGTGCATAACTTCATATTTTAAAGATCAAGATAACACAGGAGATAAAACACTAATTAATTTGTAGAAAAAATATTTTCCCATATTAAATATAACACGTCCTCAAGTGAGTTTAAGTAAAAACTCATGTTGAAGTCGTAGACAAGCCGCTTTCAAACAGACCACCAGCATCTACAACTTTCCTTAGAAATTAATCATGTCTTGTGTGTCCAGCCATGGAGAAACATTGATGGATTCTCTTAGGTTCTCTGAGAATGTCAATATGTGTTCATCCAGGTCACCTGACTGACAAGGACCTGATGGAGTTTCTCATCAGGTGCAAAGCCAGTTTGCGCCCCAATGGGGTCATCATCATTAAAGACAACATGGCCAGGCAGGGCTGCAAATTGGACCCCATTGACAGCAGCCTGATTCGACACCTGGACATTGTGAAGAACATCATCTGCAAAGCTGGCCTGGAGATAATTGGGGTTGAAAAGCAAAAGGGCTTCCCTGAACAAATAGTCCCTGTGTGGATGGTTGCGATGAAGTAATGAGGAGGGTGTGTGGCAGCCTCATCAGAAGAACAACTGCAGTAACTTTCAAAAGAGATCCTGGGAATTAGCAACATGATGTGCTCAGTTCATCTGGCTGCATAGACATTAATGCCACAATGTGTATTTTTTAAGTTTGTTGCATGTTACCAATTTGAAACAATAATTATTATAGCAAGATAAATTGATCAACTTCTGAAATGTTATTTTTTGTAGCCATTCCCATTATTTAAACCATAATCATTCCTATAATCCACAGGAAGCATTTAGGCATAAATCAGTGTAAGATAATGATAATTTTAGTTCCCTTTAAACCATGGGATCCAGTTTTTAGTTCAGGACTATTAGACATGCATCAAAATCATGAAACACATCATGTTTAGCCTAAAGTGCATCATTTTCTTTTTCAAATATACCCCTGAAGAACAGAGAAGAACAAAAATGTATAATGTAGCTTCCCCAGGATCACAGACAGAGTAAGAGTAGAATAACTTTATCTGCAATGCAGTGTGCACTATATTGTCCTTACAACCAATGCAATTTTTTTTTTTTTTGCACAATTTACTGTAGAAACTAATTCTTTGATTGCAAACTGGAGATGAAATCCTGTTGGAATCCAGTGTTTGGAATTATATTATGGCTTCTTTGTTACAAACGTAAATTAGAAAAGCATACATATACATATGCACATATATACTTTAAGCACGCACACACACACATATATATATTATGTTATATATATATATATATATACTCTGCAAAGTCAGTTATTGCATTTATTAACTACTTTCTTAGGATGTTATGAATGTATTCTTTTACATTAAGATGTAAATGTATTTTTAAGTATTTGCTTATATTTTTAAAAACTAATTAGAATTCGCTTACATTGATTTCTTTAAAAAGTCTCAAAACCATTTTCTGCATGCATTATTATCCTGTTCACCGGCAGTTGATGTACATATTTACATATTTTGACATTTTTTTTTTTTTTATGATTAGGGATTTTTAAAATAATGGATTATTTGTTATGAGGGATTATTTTTAATGTGCCCATTCTTTATTATGATGTGATCATGTTCCAAATCAAGGAGCCCTTCTGGAAGCTGATCTCATTGCGGTTATAAGATTGTGTCCAGCAGAGGGAGGAAGCATTCAGTACAATAAATATCTGGTATTGCTACAATGGAAGCATTTGCATAAAAAAGTGTTTTGTTACACTAAAACAAGATTTGTGTCTGTATAGAACAGGGGTCGGCAACCCACGGCTCTGGAGCGACATGTGGCTTTTCTACCCCTCTGCAGCAGCGTTCCCTGTAATGGGAAAGGGGCCAGAAATGATAATGAAGGTTGCAAACCCCTCGTATGGAAAACCAAAAAACTCCTTACTCTGGTATAAACAGCAATGCTATATCTGACTGTAACTTTCTACTAATAAAATTTTGAAAATGACTTTTTATGTAAACTGTATTGTGGTGCTGTATGTGTCGTAATGTACTGGCATACTTACGCACCATAGCTTTGTCTTTCAGCAGGTACATTAGAGTCTAGGTTGCTAGTCTCATACTTTATACAACAGGGTGTCTGACTGCAGGGTACTTTAGGGTGAGTTGTCATTTGGATCAGTACTCTTCTGGGAAGTGAACTTTAATCCTTTGCTCAGCAACATTTTAAAAAGCCATATATCGTGCACTTATGTCATAAATATTTACAGCATTTATACCCCAGAGTCACATTTCATTTAGGAACATAAACATTGCCTTGTGGTGAGTATGGACAGAGGTCTTGTAGGTTTTTCAAATTTGAAACAGTGCCTGGTGGATCCATTAAACTCAGAATTAAATTACCAGCACTGAAGTAATTATTTTGATAAAGCAATTAAAAGCTGACCACCAAAAACATGCAAGACAGTGCATTTCATAAAATGGGATTTTTAGCACCCTGGTTTCTAGGTGTGTGAATCCTTACAAGATGTTAACTTTTTAAAACTCAGAACCAGTTAAAGGTAACTATACATCTATATCTCATTGGTTGTCTTTGCAAAGGCATCTGCATGTGGTAATCTTAAAACTTGCAACACAGCAGTTTACAAGCAACTGCCACTCCAGTCTCACCAGGAAGGTTTTGGCACAAATCTAGGCTGTCACTGTAGAAGGCCATTTGTGTTGTGTGTGCCAGGCAGACGTTATTAAACAGAGATCATGCTAAATGTTTTCTAAATGTTATTCCTGGTACCATGTGCTTTCAGTTACAAAGCCTTGTTTTATGTGTGGGTACAGTCACATGATGGGATGACATCATCTTAGAAAACAGAAATTAGGTGGGTATAACGTTTTGGCAGGGAGAAAAGAGATTTAAGATGTCACAGAAAACAGCTCTACTGTCTTGCCTGATATGTAATCCAGAGATGTTTACATGCTGTGCAGCACAACACTGTGTATCTGTGCAAACTTACATTACATCACAGGTTTGCAATATATTTATACACAATGAAAGTAAAAATATATCAAGTTGATCAGTGTAAATAAATTAGTTCTCTATACTTACACGTCTTTTTATATTTTAATATAATAATTTAATCCGTATTTTAGAGATGTAACACAACTCATGACATTAAAAAAATAAAACTGAAAAATGCATTGTCAAAAGGGGTTTATTGTTGAACGGTTATACTACTAGAATACTGTACAGAATATATATACATCTTTAATAATTTTGAAAATTACATTAACGTAAAATTAAATCACAGTATGTTGTGTCATTACGTATGTATTGCCAAAGTTTAGTTAAGTTGTTTTATTCAAATCGATCAGTGTGATGCTCATAGGTATTGTTTCAACTAACAATCAAAAACCACATAATTGAGACAAATTACTTTCAGATGGGCTGTTTAGATAAAAGAGAACAATTGTTTCCAGTCTACAAGACGATTACTTCTTTTTATCTGCCTTGGCTTTCATTCAGTCTTGTCAAAATCAATCAGTTTAAATGTATTTTGTAGTTTTCATTGAATTTTCAGACCAAATGTACTTGTGGATTCAAAATGAAAGCAAAATTTGCTGGTGCCAATCTTTTCTTTACTTTTAAAAGAGTAAAGTAGGAAAACCCTGTGATCTTTCAAAAAGCGTCATAACTTCACAAATAAATTGCAAAAAATCCTTTTGCTTAAGTGTTTTTAAATGTAAATATACACTTCAAAAATGTGTTTTCAAAGTGTCTGACATTTAGCTTATGTTACATGAATGCATGAAAGGCACAGCAGAGCCAGTTGTGTGTCTGCCTTTTCAGCTCTGGTTAGTGACCTTGACAATCAGGACTCTCATTTATAATATTTCCTGAGTGTCAGTGGGATGACATGAGTTCGTTAACAGCAGTAACAATAATGCCAACTGTCATGTTACTGTGGAGCATGGAATGCCTCCAGGCTTACACTAGATCACATACGGCAGGATAAATCAGTGGCCCAAATTACTCTGCATCTATAGTAGAACTTTTTAAATGTACAATATGCACTTTTTATTTTATTGATAATTTTTTGCATGCTAAGAAGTAATTTAATTTTATGGGTCCTTCTGACTGCGTATTTAATGTGGTTTGTTGGGAAAAGCATCGTTGAAGTATTATGAAATTTTGTGAGGAAATATACAGATTTAAAGTCACAATAATGCACTATGATTATCAATTTATTTAAAGTAAAACATAAAACTGTAGTATTCACAAAATGTTTTACGAAAAAAAAAAAAACATTTGTTGAATTTCACATGCCTAGCAACAGTCCACTATGAAATTCAGAGCTGCTGTATGAGCTACAGTATTAATTCATGTACTTTCAGGATTTGTTTATCCTTCAAAATTATAAGTATTACCATATGACTTACAACAATTATCAGTTTTTCTGAGTTGAGCTACAGCTGTAGGAGAATGTGCCATTAGGTCTTACCCTAAGCTTGAATAAAAAACAACCACTTGAGAAACCAGAGAAGATCCAGGCCAATCTAGTGTAATCCAAGATTTGACTTGACAAGAGATCCACAAACATCAACAGAAACATTAAAGCAAAAATGAATATCATAAGCTTGAGAACAAAAAGAAGAGTTTGAAAAACAAGACATCTATACACGCAAAGAATGGCTGAAAATGTTTAACGAACAATCAAATATACGATTATTCGTTAAATTTTGTCCTTTGTATACACACACACACACACACACACACACACACACACACACACACACACACACACAGAAAGGATAGCTGCACGGTTTTTAAAAGTCCAGTTTATTAAGTATCTGTTGTCTCACCTTTCAAATTGTCTTAGCAAAGCTGTCCGAATGCTTGAACATTTTAGAGGTCATGTTTAGAGAGCTTTTTTTTAACATACATGCAATATATGTAAAATTTATAGTTCACTTTTTCAGGGAACCTGGAGTAGCCTGAGTCTTGGCTGCATGGCTTGTGAAAGTCAGCGATTCACCATTACTGTGATTCATGCATGTGTTAAAGCGCTTGGTTCTTCGCTGTGTTCTTGGCAGAGGGTGGAGAAGATGGAGCACCTGAACTCCTGTAACCTTTCCGAGAGCCTCAGACAGCCGGGCAAATGACATTGCGGTGCAGCACATCTGCGGCCAGACATTTGAGAAGCCTGCTCACACGAGGAGGTTGCGGTGCATTTTCGCACACGCGCTCAGCAGACGCGTTTTCGCCAGACGCGGCATGTCGGAGCTGCAGCTGCACTTGTGCTGGATGGTTTATGCGTGCATATGGCTGTGTTTACTGGAGCAAGAGACAGCTTGTCAAACAGCGACGTAAAATGAACATTTTTCTCCCGCCAGCGCCTTTTTAATCGATCGGCTGACAATGCGCAAGAAGTGACGCTGTTTGTTGTCTGTAAATGCTAACCGTGAATTTCCATTCAACCATCAAGCGGCTTCCAGAGCTGGAAATGCGCAGCGGTGCAGTGACGGGAGGGAAATTACATGTGCAAGTGCATGCATTAATTCATTCTAATTTGGGATAACAAACACCTAATTTAATTACATGGAACTACATTTTACTGTAAGCCACCCAATTAGATTAGCAGAGAAGCAAATCTTGTTCAGTTCTTAGGGCTCACAATCTAAAACATGTGGAACCACCTTAGTGAGTGCATTTTTTTTCTTTTCTTTTTTTACCTCCAAAAGAATGATCCACATGCTGTTTTCAATTCCATATACTTTCAGATTCAGAAATAATGAGCCAAAATCGGTCACACATGCACGTTATGCCCACTGAATCATTTTCCCATATTTTTTTTTTCCCCAAATGAGTCACAAGCACCAAGCGGTTTTTGGACAACACAAGCGAGCCTGGCAGTGTGTGTTTCGGCGTTGGAGGCACACAGAAACTGAGCCGTTCCATTAAATCAAGGAGGACATTTTTTTAAAGCAGGTTTAATAGTGGGTATTTCCTGCTTCTTGATCTGCGAAGGCATAACACATTTCACTCCACAGGGTGCGGCCCTATAACAAGTTGCGGTTTGATGCCAACAGTTTATTACCGTATTCAATTTTTGGGTCAGTTCAGTGCAAAAATCATAAAAGATTGCTGCACCAATTTGGGGCGCACAAGGGTGCCTGTAAGAGGCTGACAGCCAACAGCATTTTCAGGCGCTCAGTAATGTTCACTCCCACACAGGGCGCAGCCTACAGACTGCCTCAGAGCACTTTTCAACAGCGTTCAGACATCCATACATGAGGTAGTTTGCGTTTTCATTGAGAGGAAAACAGGATGTGAGTTATAAGACCACACTAAAGTGTTCTATGGTTACAGAACACTGTTCAGATGTGTTTGTCGCCTTGTATACAAGGGGGAAATTAAAACCTAGCAATAAACTGGTGAGGAAAATTTACTGCATTTACATGCACGGCTTCTTCACAATTGACTAAACATTGTTCTAATTAGCATTTTGTTTATCATTTTGTCAAGCTTAGTCTGTTAAAGAATTGTGACATAATGGGCTTGAATTGAGTGCCCATTATATTGCTGTGAATAAATGAAATATTCCATACATTGTACTGTGTTTCTTTATTGGCTAAATTCTCTGCCTAGGTGGTACATCCATGTATGTGCATCAGAAAACTGCATATGGTAAGATAAATACTGTGAACAAATATTTTCCGTTAAACTATGCTTAATGTTTTTAAACTTGTGAGAAAAGAACAAAAGATGGAACCAGAAGGGGAACAGGTTTTCTAGCACATTAATCCTGACCCAATACCCATAATCTTGGTGAGCTCAAGGATCAAAAAAAGAAATATCCTGCACTTTTGTTACTGTGGAACAATCACATGCTGTTACAGACATTCTGTGCAGTCTAACTCTCACTTCTGTGTCCTGACCTAACCGAACGACCTATTTCAAATGTGCTTTTTGTAAAGTAGCGTTGAATGTAAACAAATCAGCGTGAAAATGAAGCCATGATCCCATTCATTTCACTTGTTACCCAGCATGTGAGTTATGCACCAGGCAGTGAAATCTGACTTCTCACAATGGCTGCAAATGGCAGCACAGATGTCCGATCAAGGCACGACATTCCTGCAGTGATACAGTCTTGTCAGAAAGCCTGCCATGTTGGCAAAGCCCAAGTTGTTAGTTAAATGTGCAAATAACTGTGGTGTGCCTGCTATGCAATATGCAAAGTTATTTGACAAAGATGTTAGTAAATCATTGTCAGTATGGTTTGTTGTAGTTCAGTGAAAGTCACTTGATGCAAGCAGCCTTAGCACTAGTAGACAGAGATGTGCGATGTCAACAACCACGGCTGAAGACAGCTTTAATAGTACTGCTGTCTGCTCCCAGACCTTCCTGTTTGTGCTACACTGTCCTCAAAACTAGCTTTTATACATGGAATAGTAGTATCAGCAGAAACTTAACTTCTTTTTTTTTTAGCATCATTTAAAAGGGATGTATTGCATAAAATTGGATCACAGTATTAGCAGGCCTCCCTTACTATTTCAGCAGCTCCGTACACTAAAGAGTTAAAAGTTGTTGTTCATTGTCACATGATGTTAAGAACAAACTGACAAAATGTAGACCGTCAGTATGAACATCTTGCCTGCAGATGTGGCAACACCGCAAACACTTCAAAGCGCAGACCGGCCCACTACGCTGACGCCAACTGTCGACATCCCGAACACGCACATGGGAAAATATTAAACATTTCAAACACCGAAGGGCTGCTTCAAAAATATTTTACTATTCTACCCTGTGCAAAAGACTTTGTCTCCATGTCTCTCTGGAAAGCTGGCTTTAGAACCAAAGTGGGATTTTGAACACCATCACACTGTTAAATCTGAGTTGGCATGTCCAGTCCTTCCAACTTCGCAGAATGTTGCTGAATAAAATGGTCTCGGTACTTATTCTAACAGCCTATCCCTCATAGTCTGACAGTTAATGAATACAAGAGAAAAGCAGTCAGTTGAATCTTTTGTAGGTCTTGTCGTCATTTTCTCATGAAATGATTACCGTAAGTGCTGCTCGCCTCTCAGACAGGGTCAGATCTTTTATTGTGGCCACCTAATTTGATGCCAGAAGAATTTCTGACCCTCACCGTGGCAAAGAGGAGAGCAGTCAGAAATGCGTCACCGCAGATCAGCCTGAGGAAGTTCAGCAAAACCAGGTCCCACAATGAAAACAGAACAATGAGTGTGTGTCTGTGTTTGACTCACCAGTTAGCACTGCTCATCACAATCGAATAAAAAGTGTTCTTCAGACAACTGTGTTTAATATATGCTCATTTTGTTAATTTGGTCACGATATCTAAATCTATTCAAAGACTTCCAAGATTCACTACCTTCCCATCACGCACTGAAACTTCAGGATACACCAGTTTCTTCAAGTACATAAAGAGAAAAGCGTGTGATTTCTTGTTAATATGTGACACTAACACAATTGCTTTGAAAATGATTGTATGCTGTCCACATGTTCTCTGATAATTTACTCTAGAACTTTGTGTAATAAAGCCGCACTTTCTGAAATCTCTTGGTGGTAACAATCCCCCCTCTTACCTGCAAAGAAAGCAAATGTTTGCATTTAAATTCTAAATTAAGCACGTTAAACAAACCTTATCTGTTTTCAATATCTCAGGAAAGGCAGCGTCATGTAAAATAAAACAGCAGGAGAGAAAGTGATCAGTTGACGCAAACGATTTTAGAAGCGCGTGTGTGCACGGACATTGTAATTTGTTACATGTTTATCATACATGAGAAATTAATCTGACCAGTTTCCTTTCAGAGAGTGAAAACCAGATTATTTCCATGATGTCTAAAATCATGTGACATGTTCATGATTTTTTAAACACTAGAAGTACAACATACACTATGCATGTGATTAATGAGATTAATTATCAATCTGCAAGGCATGTTTGTTTCCACATAACTGGTAGTCTAATAACATTAAACAATCATCCCATACACTCCACTGACTTTTAGTTATTATTGCTGTTGATAAACTGCTGTTTTGATTTTGTGGATGTTTGTAAACACTGTACAGCTGTTAGTACTTTCTGTTTTAATTTTTTCACTGTGTTCTTTTTTATTTCACTATTTTAAATTGATTTTAGTGTTGAAAGGCTATAACAAGAAATAGAGAAATGTGGTTAACTATAGACCATTGCAAATACTGATGAACAAATTACATATTTGTGTCAATTTTTCTACTTCCACTTGCAAGTCACCTCCTATTGCTTTGAATTACTACCAAAAACTTACTTGTGTACTGGGATACATCAGTTTGCTGATGTGATTTTTCGTTCCCTTACTGGACACATGAGATGCTGTTAAAAGTCTCTTAGTGACGCTTTGATACTTGCTCCTTTGACTGTCAGTTATGGTCCATAATGCAGGTGTCATGTTAACATGAATTTCTGATTTGTGGTCAGCAGAGACCAAATGAGAAGCACTTGTGCTCCTGCAGAAGTAATTGGCTATAGTTTGCATGCTAATTTCTTCTCATTTATGTGTCAAATGTTGATCTGACAGGGCTGCTAATGGGCCGCGTCATGTAACACGACCGTTTTGCCTGTCCTGTCCTGGACAGGCAGCACTCTGACGGGTTGTGTGGGTGAGTAACTCATGTCAAATATCTGTTAATGTGCTTCAGATGCACGTTTTACAGTTACTACATGCTTCCACAAATTGAAATTAGGCATTTGCAGTGCAACAATGTCAATTTCCATGTCAGTGTCAGTTTATTTATATAGCACATTTAGTACAACAGTGATAATGCGATACAAGTGTTTATCCAAATACCCTGTTTGACAATATAGGCTCTCTCTCTCATCCACAATATCTCTTAGACCATTAAGACCAAGAATATGCAGATTTATTTATTTTTTGTTTGTTAAATAAATAAATAAATAAAACCACAATGCTGTATTTGATCAGGTCTGCAACCTCCACCCAGTTAATACAACTCTGGACATGGGTTTCATTCAGTGTCCATGATGTCTTATGCATTATTATCACTGATTTGAATGATTTTGTTGCCCTTTGATGGACTCGCACCCTTTCCAGGGTGTACTCGGCCGTGCTGCATGGGAAAGGCTCCAGGTCATCTTCAGCCCTGGCCCAGGATAGGCAGCTGATAAACTAAAAAAATTGTGGATCATGGTACATCAGACCGTATGCTTTGACTAGTGAATTCAAATATCTTATGCTTAAAACTGTTTTTTTTATAATAAAATTTAGAAGGCTTTCTCTTTAAGATCCTTGCCTATGTGTACTGTACCTGCTGCCTTGCTCATGTGTTGATTAAGACAGCTGTAGTTGCAAGGTTCTGGTTCTGCTATTACAGTTAGCCAGGTGATTATGTGTCTTGATGACACTACAATCATACGTTTTCAAAATAATGATAGCAACATCTATGTATATGAGAGATAGCCCTATATCAATCACACCATGATAATGTCACGCACACACATATAAGAAGCTCATTGTCATGAGAAAAGCTTTCCAAAAATATAACTCCATAGCCTCATGACATTGCTGTGTATAAATAGTTGTACTGGAAACGGCTTCAAAATCATAAGAATTGTGTGAGGTAAGAAATATTAGTTTCTTATATTCAGCAGTGGAGGAAAAGATTGGGTTTTAATGCTACATTAATCATTTTAAACAGCAAGCACTAAAACTCTGTAGTACACTCTGGGGGCTTACCCTTAGATAGGAGTAAAAAGTTGTCATCAGAAGAGAGAGCTGACCAGATTACTAATTCTGTATGCAAAAAGGTTAGCACAGTTCTGCTCATGGTACTGTATTAATAACCCATCAACTGCTATAAAAGTTGAGATATTTTAATGCATATATTAGTTAAAGCAGGAGGCCTTGTACATAGTGACTAGTGGTGTGTTCTTGAGACAGCATATTTTTTTTCCTTTAAAGCAGCTTAGTCACACATGACTGTATCCTTTTAAAGACACCCATTAAAAGAGAAAACATACACACCGAGAGCATTAATCAAGAAAGGGTTTCTTTCAATTAAACAATGTTGTTTGCATTGAATTTTCCACAAACAACACAGGCCCTGCATTCTCCCCTCTGTTTGAACAGAGCCATAAACTTTTAATTGGCTTCATGTAAAGCACTGAGGTTGTAAATCAGCATGTTACGGGCGCAGTTGTTTGCGTGTGGTTGCAGGGCGGGCTGCTGAACAACAGTCCGAATCTGTGGGGCTGCCACTTTTGCAGGCTCACTACCTGCAGAAGAAATGTGTGTGCCAACTCCTTTCCTAATTAATACATTTTTTAAAAAGCATTTAGACTATTTTCAGCACAGGAGGTGATGGAGGTTTTAGGATGTGGTATGTGTGTGTGTGTGTGGGGGGGGGGGGCATTAACAGAAAGACAGCGCCTCACACAGCCGCTGTTTGTTGGCCAGCTGTGTCTTGCTGATGGCTAAGATTTGGTAACCATGACCAGATGTTCACTAATGGGGCTTTAAAAGATTTCAGGGCTTTACCCCAGACTTGCTCACCGAGAGTACACTTTACACAAAGGTGAGTGGAATGAGGCTGGTAATGTCTGAAACTGAGATGACAGCGTTTAGAACACCAAAGTGGTCAGACGTTGAAGGGCATCTTGAGGAATGTCATTCCAACAGAAGACAGTTCAGGGCAGACTGGAAAATGATTAAGTTGAAAGACAAAATTATGATGGATCTCAGAAATGTGAGATATTACAGGTTCTGTGGTAATATGGGATGTGATTATTTTTCCCTATACAGTTAATACAAATATTTCTACAGCGAGTTACTATATATGTCCAAATCCTTCTGGTGCAGCAGTAGGTTGTCTGACTTTGGACCAAGAGGTTCCTTGTTTGAATCCTGTCTGGATAAAGTGTTTAACATCGATTGAAATTTGCAACCTGGTGGCTCAATGGGCAAGACATCAGACTCCTGGTTTGAATTGCAGCCCAGCCACCAGGTGTGTCCCTAAGCAAGACACTCAGTGCTAGCTCATTGTAACATGTATGTAAAATGTTGTAAGTCACTTTGGATCAAAGTGTGTGCTAAATTAATTAATAAAAATGGCAGTGCTGTTAAGCTTGCACCAATGTTTCTCAGAGCATTGGCATGTCTTGTCATGCTAGGGCCGTGCCTTGGCATGAGTCTTTCATTTTTACCCTGTCTATTTCCTTTTTGCTATCTTTAAGTTTCTGCTGCACTCTATTTTGTCCTTTCTCTATCCGGTCTAGTTTCTTCTTTCTCTATGTCAATCTTAGTTCCTGGATTTCCTGCTAATAGCCTCATCGGCTACACCTGTCCATGTTCATTTTTGTACCTCCGTTTAAAGTCTGTTTTTCTTTTCCTCGCTGATTATTGTAGGTCTGTGTTAGTGTGTGTAATCCTGTTGGTGTGTTTTTCATTTGCCTATATCTTTCTGTTTTTTTTCCTCAAGATGTACCTGCCTTCTATATTGTTTGCTGTTCGGCCCATATTTCTGCATGAAATATCCCTTCCGTGTCCAGACCATCCCTCGTTTCAGCGCTTCTTGCCTCCAAATCGTGATATCGTCAGTCAGTCAGTCATCTTCTATACTACTTCATCCTGTTAAGGGTCGCGGGGAAGCCTGGAGCCCATCCCAGAACACATAGGGCACAGGGCAGGGACACACAGGGCAGGGCACCAACCCACCACAGCATGATATCGTGAGGATAGAACATTATTACATTTTTTAAAAACTGTGATTTCAAGCTGTGAGGTCAGCAAAATATTTAACAGTGAAAGGCGACATTTATTTTCTGCCATAAACTGAGGAGACCTGGAAAAGAAAATGATGTCGGCAGTCTGCCACATACAGCATTCCTGGACACTTTCTGTAATGTAAGCCCTTTCAGCTATTCCCCATCCATTTAAAGCTCAAGGAGGAATGGGTTACAAGGTAAAGTGTCCTCTGGAGAAGACATCTGTCCACCCACTCCTCAACGGCATTATCAAGTCACAAATTCACAAGAAAAGAGCACATAGTTGGACTGTCGGAGGAAACCAGAGCAGCCAAAACCTCATGAAGAACAAGAGAAAATGGTCGGACGCTGACGACATCGAACCCCGAAGGTTTAAAGTCACAGCACTATCCGTGTACTGACTGTGTTGTCCTCTCAGTGATCGCATGAGGCTTTTATCTAAATGCACTTAGCCGTCACTTTATACAGCCTATAACATCGGTTATAATATGATTAAAAAGCAAAATCAATTGCAAATCCTTTGTCCTGAGTGGTAGTATTAAGGTGCAAAATTTAGAATGGTGCTGAGCGTTTAGGTTGTCTTGACCTATTTTGCCTTACGATGAGTAATATATGTGAGTACATCCAGATTTATCGGCCAGCAAACAGGGAATGTTCACTGGGTCGGATGCACGTGCAAATGGGTGCTCACAAAAATTCAGCGATGAAACAAAGCAAACTATGGCCTCCGGCACCTTCAGGTGTGTTCAGGTGTCTGTGTAGCCATGCTGCTCGATAGTAAACACGTTCCAGGGCGAGCTCTCCACGCAGGTGGTGCCATCCGCTTTCACTGAGAACCTGAAACACGACAGATGTGAATCTGCGCTAAAGCTTTGCAAGCACCGCGACAGGATAGCCGACCGAACATTTGTACTGCGTCGCTGCCAGCACTTTGCTATTTGCAGATGTACGATTTTATTGTGTTTATTTATTTATAACATCGTTATCCAGCCTGAAGACACGCCAAACAAAAACGGTTTCCCTGCCAAGCTTACAACATCAGCATTTGCTTAACTCTGTGTCATATTACATGTGCGCGTACGTTATTACATATAAAAATGTCAGCAGTGTTGGTTTTGAGTTTTTAAAAACAATGTTACAAAATGTAAACAGTAAATTAAAAGAAGTAAAACAGATCAACCTGATAGCATTCATACAAGTGACTGTTGCTTAGGAGGAGTGAGAAGTTATTTTGCATTTTACGAGGACTGATTAATGTTAAAATAGTGTTACAATTGTTGCTGTTAATGCTAACAATAACAATAAAGCTATCTGTCCAGGCAGTATACTGTGTTAAACAGACCTCATTTATGATCTATACTACATTTTTACATTTTGATCTCCACAAATTTTTTTTACAATAGGAAGATGTTGTCCAGCACGTATTGGGAACTTTTGCCAGTTTATACACCCATCTGGGGACTGTCTACATTGCACAGAGCTAAGGATTGTTTTTTACATCCAACTTTGGACTGTCTTTATTCAGTTCAATTCAATTTATTTTGCTATTGCATTTTTCAAAACAAAGTTGTCACAAGACACTTTTTAGGAGTGGGTATACAAAACATATATGTAAAATCAGGCAGAATGAGGTTAATTTACAGCTCCATGTAATTATAAATGCAGAATAATCATGTGTGAACAATCAGTTGATATGTGTTTTTTGAGCTGATTGTGGCAGCTCAAAAAATTTAGTTCACTTAAGATACACTATAATGCACAGTTGAATGTTATGCAATTATGATTTTTTTCAAGCAAGTTTGAGCTTTATAGCTCAGTGTCCAAACCTTGATTCAATTTTCAGTTATGTTTGTTCCCCCTATTTAAAATGTAATTAAATGGATATTGGCACAGTGCAATTTAATGATTCCAGTTGTGCAATAAAACAAGGCTACCCATATACCACTAAGACAAAGCATCCTGCTGTACCTGAGTTTTCATGCCAAAGCCAAAATGCTGATGGGAAGATTTTTACTAGTTATTGCCAGATGTCAACATTTTCTCCCTATGGAAATAGGTGGAAATTGTCTGGACTAAGCCAGGCAAAGCTACAGTTTCATTATTAAATTCCAACGAAATGCAGGAGAACGGTAAACATGATAGCCCTATGCCAATATATTACAACATACGCTGTAGTCCATCCATGCCATTTGAATGGTAGTTCTCAGTTTACTGGTTTTGCACACAGGAGATGCACAGAGATACATTTTCAGTTCACTTTAGAACTGAGCATGAGATTTAATGTATAAGCAGAAAATTAATTATAACACCCAAGATAGCAGAAATGCATATGACTTACATAATACCTAAGGCTACATTATTCATGCAACATCTTTGAACAGTACAACAAAAGTATATGTTTAGTAAACATTTAGCTGTATAAAAGCCAAAGATTAATGTAAAATCTTTTGGAAATTTCCACATTCTCTGTACCCTTAAGTACACAGATCAGTACTGGTTATGCAAATTTGCCGTTGTTGATGTCATCACTGCTACTGACCAATAAGTATCTGTAACGAAGTGTGCAGTTTTCATGGTGGACTCTGTGCTTCACTTGCTGATTGCATGCTAGCTAGGCTCAAAACAAATTCACATGTGACAATTGACAACTTTATGGACTTACCTACTCTTCTGCAGGGTTTGTTCACATTCAGTGGTAAAAACCTCATAAGTCCTCAGACAAAATGGCTGTAACAAAAATTGCTCAAATGCAGAATAGTTTCCAAAGTGCATACTTTGAGGAACACGACAGGCAGAGAAGCAGGGTGCCAGAAAAATGTGCATTCCATGACAAGTGTCCCAGGGGGGCGTTTTCTGAAAGGGAGTGCTGCTCGGTTAACAGGTGTGATGGCCCAAGACTTAACAGTGCACAGTCAAACTCATGATGAATAGTCTCGATTGACACTGAGAGTGTTTGGCAGCAAAACATTGCGTTTGTCTTTGACACAGAGGCGGGCTTGTTGCCATAGATACACTATATAGTTCTGCTGCTTGCACATTGCCATGTGGACAAGCTTCTGTGTCTTGGTTCAGAAGGGTTTAATTTATCTTTAATGCTGTCACTGGAATGTTAATATCCTTCCTCTGTGTTTCCTTTGTATATTGTATGTAGTTATGGGTTTCAGATCACTGTCAAGAACTTTGAGCAGGCGCCCTTAACCTGGGATCAACTGATACATTTCAAGGAATCTTGAAACTTGACCTTGAATGAGAAACAAAACTACGTCTTTATTTTGATTAACCTCTAACCACAAATCAGCGTTTTATGTATTCAATCACATTCTCAGAAGGGGTCCAAAGGCTTCACCAGAATGTCAAAAGGATCCAGAAAGATTAAGAACACCTGGATTACAGCAACAGTTTGCACAGTTTATTATCACAGCATATTGTTATTGATGTTACTATTTATAAACTGATGTCCCTGCTGTAACTATCAATGGATAGTTCTTACAAAATATTAATAGGCGTGGGGATCTACCAAATGATGCTGATAATAGAGGAAATATATTTGTAGGAAAAAAAAAATGCATGCTTAAAAATTTCAACCAATTAAAAAAAATTGTAATTAAAGATAACTGCACAACTATTTATAACTGCGGGTACACTGAAACAATTACAGCTGTAATATGATTAATAGTTTAATTGGTATTATAACACAAGACTGGTATACAGAGATGCGGCTTTTCTATGAGCATAGGCGGACTGGTAATTTGGACATTCTGTGAAATGCCAGAATGGCCGTTTGACCCAGTGTGTGGATGGCCATCAGACATGCTTACCATAAAATACACAATAGGTTTAAAATGCACAAGTGCCCCTTACAATCAGTATAAATGGTTTGTAGAGCCACAGGATGTCGCACACACTTCAGGGCTGTTTTCAAGTCCCAGTTTGTCCCTGTCCATAAGGATGCATTGTTGCTGCAGAATAACTGATACAGGCCAGACAGGGGTTTATCATAGCAGCAAACAGTGAAACTTCACAGCGATCAGCAGCATGTGCAGATCCTGTGCGTGTGCCCTGCTGCACTCATGCATGTCCCCTGAGTGCAACAGCCCAGTGAGGGCTGCAAGTGGCCCTGGCCTGCGTGGGAAACCAGCACAACTTTGGGCCGTAATTGAAAACACAAGGGTCTGGAACGAAACTGCGACGCCTGTAGGATGCTCTGCTCCCTCTTCCAAGCAGCAAAGAATGCTGGCTTTCTGTAAGACCACAGCAGAGCCCATATCCAACCTCTGTCTCCCCCCCCCCCCAATTCCTCTGGGCTCCCCTCTACCACTCCTACACCACACGCACACACAGACTGAAATGTTTTCTATTATGGCCATGGGAGATGTTCCCGTGATGAGACATCTTAGTAGTTAGGAATATTGTGCCTTCAGGCCAGTTATTATCAGGATATATACCATGTTAGCATTCTGCAAAGACAAAACAGATTTGATTTAGCCATCTATGAATGAAACTACATTTTTTTCTTGTTTACTGTTAGGCAAAATTTATGGCATCACTCCTATGTGAAGATTTTTGGCAAAACGGACTGTAATAACGGCTGTGTATCATTTGAGGAACATCAAACCTCGACTCCCACAAAGACTGTCATTAATTATTTCTGTTTGTGTGTCTTTGCTCTCTTGAAAGGGTACAAGATATTAAAATCCCATTAATATTCCAGCTTTGACATTTTATTTGGTTTTCATTATACAAATCACAGTTGAGCTCTTAGTGCTTTGTTGTTGGAAGCACTTGAGGCAAAGTTCTTTCAGTCGACGAACGCAGCACTGTAGCGGGAGCGCAGAGAGAGTGTCACATTTGTCATGCGAGGTGATGATGCCCAGTCAATGAGGTGCCAGAGGACGCTTGTAACGGCACCTCTAAAAAGCAACCTCCATAGGGCCTCAGCCAGTTTAGCTTTCAGTTACCAGCTTTTCTTTCCACAGGAGTTCTTCTGAATTTTCACAATGTAGTTTCACTTGTGTGTAAAGAAAAAAAAATCAGCTTGGCAAATAGCCGATGAATAGATGCCTTCATGGTTTACAGGTGGCTGTCTCTTTGCGTGTCTGACATTGGGGACAGCAGAGACCCATAATGTGCTTAGAAGCTGCCAACGCAGGGCAGAGAAAGGATGCACATTAAAGTGAAAACAGTGCAGTCCCAACTGACGTTACATAAAACTGAGCCATATTTACCTGCTATCCCAGACTATCATCCAATGCATGTTTAAACTCTACTTTCCATGTGTTTGCTTGTAGGCTTTCACCTTCATTTTAATATCCAGCACTTCTATACATTATTCACTACACCAGTAAAACTTTTATGGAACACAGATGTACGTTTGACCTTTTTTTCAGCTGTTAAACTGGAGCCATCAGATGTAGCATGGTTTTTAAGAATATACCACTGTTGTCTTGATACCATGAGGTGTAGTAGTTTTATACAACAATCATCACTCATTTGTTAAACAATTTAAGTTCAGTCATTCATTTTCTAAACCGCTTATCCTGTTAAGGATCACAGGAAGCCTGGAGCCCAACTCAGGAGACACCCAGGGCACCAACCCACCACAGACACTTTAGAAACACCAATCAACCTAACTCACATGGGCAATTTGGAGACACCAAACAACCTAACCTGCATCTCTTTGGGAGGAAACCAGAGAACACCCACTAAGCACAGGGAGAACATGCAAACTCCACGCACACAGACCCAAGGTGAGGACTAAACCCCAGGCCCTGAGTTGTGAGGCAACAGTGCTGACCACCACGCCACCACGCCGGCAAAAATTTAAGTTATAAAATGCTATTTAAATTTAAGATGGCACATTCAGAAAATGTAATGTTGGAGTTGTTTACGTATGTCAATAGGCTTCACATAACTGAGTTTCAGCAAAATTCCATTTGTTAGTAAATTTAACATGCCCAATTGCCTCATTTAAAATGAACAAACATAAATACAACCAATAATTTGAATTTAGCTGATCAAACTTAACTGACATTTTATTTGCTGTATACTGTTTTATTAACTCTTACAATACCATGAAAAATAATTAAATGTCTAATGATCCTCCTTTGTAGTTTATAAAATTATCTTTAAGTTTTCATTTGAAAGGAATTATTCTTGATAAATTATATTTTAATGTCATTAGACGTTTGAGATGTGAAGTTTACCAATATATGCCTGTTATTTCCCTTGTTGTAATAAATAGCCTTCAGCAATATAATCTAACATAGAACATAAATTTGCGACCACAAAGATACTTTTTACAGCTGCGGTGCACAATCACAGTCCTGGTGGCTGCATTAGTGCAGGTTTTTGTTTCAGCTAATTTCTGCTTTAAATTGAACCTTAACATCAATTAAACATTGTTGACTTCTTGTATAATTACTGTCAATCCAGAAATTCTCAACAAGCTTTATTCATTTTATAAGAACTTTAAAAGCATAATGAAGACATAGTGATGTTGCTTCTTAACATCTTTTAACAGTTATGGTATATTTTTGATCTTTTTAAATCAGTTTCTGAATTTGTAATTACAGTGATGATGTAAAGTGTGATTTATTTTTGTTTCAGATCTTAAAGTGCAAGTCTCACTTTTAACTTTTTTTTTCATTACATTTTCTCTCAATTAATTGACAGCAAAACAGAGAAGTATGCAAATGATCAGCAAGAATGAAGAAAAGCAACAATGCAATTGATGCTTAATTAAGATATTGGTCAGATTAAAACAAATGAATTGGCTGAGACAAAAACCTGCACCCACCGCTGCCCAGGAGGAGTGTGATTACGCACCCAAGCTCTAGAGTTTACAAGCAAAATGATCACATTTATTTCAATGTACAGTTGCCATTGAGAGACTGCCCCCTTATCCAGAAATCGGTATAGTGTATGTTACGTGAAGAAGATGCTCTGTTTCCTAACCTTTGACTCTTTTAACCAGGACTAATAATGAAGCTGTAGGTAACCCGCTTACAGGAGGGAGAAAGACTGCTTTAGCCTTGTATTCACATGTGTGCATGTGTTCTTACCTTTATGGCCATGCGTGTTGTACTGGGGCAAAAGCTCTGAATAATTCAATAGGCTCTGGGCTGATTTTTATAGTGGGAGGAGTAGGGGAAAGGTGACTAAATTTCAGGGAGCCAGGATTTTTAACTATAAGAGACATCATTATTCACTACATGGAGGAACAGTATACTCTTTCCCTATGAGCAGAGGGGCAGAATCGCTCTTCTTTGGTCCACAGGCCATGGCTCTTTGCCTTTCTGTAAATTATTATTCCCTCACTGTTCTCACTGTTGGTTTTAAACCGTCGTGAATGATAAGCTTACAAGTCATGGCTCCTGAGTGGAGCAGCACAAATTGAGTCCTGCAGCTAAAATTGCAGTTTGAGTTGTAGCTTCATAACCTGCTGGCAGGCACAGCAATGGAATATGGCTGAGATATTTTCTCAATTGGAC
Source organism: Chitala chitala (assembly GCA_025773905.1). NCBI lineage: Eukaryota > Metazoa > Chordata > Actinopteri > Osteoglossiformes > Notopteridae > Chitala > Chitala chitala. The sequence goes on from JABJVR010000029.1 coordinate 7,257,185, forward strand.
AGCCAGAATGTCACCCAAAGGTTGCTGGCTGCCAACACCGATGCACTTTTCCTACTGAGTGACTGTACACTACATGACACTTTGCAGAAAAAAGTGGTCAACGTTGGGACTGCTGGAAAGCATACAAGGCATACAGTAACTATATTGATTTTATATATACACATGTAACATTATGTGGCATATCTGCCTACCAGTCACATTGTTGACAAATTGAAGGATGCTATTTTTAATTACTAGATATATATTAAATGACTAAATATACAAGAACGGGAAATTTTCAGGTTTAAATTTACAGTTATGCAGGCATACATGACTTATGTACAAAGTTTATAAGATGTTTTGAACCACAATTCACAGCTCACAGAATGCTCTCAGATTACAACCCCGTCAGCTGTACTTTTCTCCCAGCAGCGCCCAGACATTAAGGTAGGGCCAAGTGCTTCGACAGTTGGGACATTATCTGTATTTTTGCACGTGGGACTCCTGCACTACAGCAAAGCCCTTTATTATTAGATCATGTCATATAACAAAGGCGCAGTTCCTCACAAAAGCTGAGCATTCTGTTTCACTGCTTGTAGATGTGACCTTGTGTGCTCTTTTCCAGAATCCCTTCACAAAACAGCAAGTGAACCATTTAGGCCAAAGTGAAATGTGAGTGGATTCTATTTTTTCACCCCAAGTCTGGAATGAATTATGATAATATACAAAGAGCAAAGCAACTTTGGCAAATCACATTGGGAGTACTGGATTTTCTTTCACATATACTTTAAGAAAAGCTATGCAGGCATGTTCTAAGAAATATTTTTATGCATACATAATAACTAGTCATTTATATAAAGAGTTTTGAGACTACATCGTGTATTTATCACAAATACATCAGATACATTTAGTTTTTCAAGGAATATTGAGAGATGTGTAGTTTCACTTATTTTTCTTAATGTTCTTCTATAATTCAAAACATTCTGTTTTTCAAATCAGAGGGGAAAAAAAACGTTGGAATACATACCGCTTTATGTACATGCAATGAATCTTTGACAAAAATTCACTTGAAAACTCTGTCTTCAGAACTGACTAATGCTTTTAAGAAAATGTAATTTTTACTGTATTACGTTCGCTGACACAATGCCAGCCACCACTGTTTTTAATTACATATCCTTTTGATGATAATTGATATAATTTGTGTCTTAATATGAGTAGCCCAGCAGATGCTCTATTGTGGGCAAAATAACACACTTTAACACTAAATTTATTAAATGACAAAAGAAGTTACATCAGAATGTTGGTCTGAGATATGTACAGAGGACATAGATTCATGGATTCTGAATTGTAAAGAAAATATTGAAAGAAGACAATGAACAGATTATTTTGAATTTTAAAGAATATAGTTAAGATTAATACCAGGGCACCCAGTCATTGCTGAATGGCAAACGGAGTAAGTAGACCTATACACCTGCATGTATAACACTTGGTGCTCCCCTAAATGACATCACTACTGGCAGCTGTTGTGTCATACTATGAATAGCACCATATTTACAGAATTACCACAGCCCTATAATTAAAACATTAAGCAATAAACCAGATGTTATTCAACCACCAAGTAGACTCTCTTGATACATATTCTTTTTGCAGCTGCAAAGAAGGTGATTAAACTTCGTCTGCCGAGGTTAAGGGCAATGGCTGGCAGTGATGACATACAAACATACAAAACGTTACTTTATTAGGAATGTAGATTTTAGAACGTGTCTTATTGTATTGGTAGCAGTACAGATGTATTGATAGCAGTACAGATGCAATCAATAAGAGATAGATGAGTGTGAATACACCATATAACAGTATAGATATTAAAAAGACTATAGATATAATAAATAAATATGAGTGGCGATATAATATATAAGATTAGCAATACAATAGTTAAGAGTATAAATATGATACAGATAGAATGCAGAGATGTTGTGCCCCAGCCTGTCCTGCTTTCTTGTGTCTTCTAAGTGTCACCCCTCCTCGTGTTTTATGTTACTGAGTGATTGTAATTATGTCATGAGTGCCTTTTGTGTGTGTCTCATTTTCTTGGTTTCTATTTAAGTTCCCTTCTCACACTGGTTATTGTAGCATTGGGATTGTTGGATGCTAAGGATTGCATTGTTCAGGACATTAAGTGTGTAATGAGTACCCCATGGATGTTCATTGTAATCCCTTGTTTGTTTTAACCTTGTGCACTGCCTTTTGGTTTTATTTTGTTTTGACTAAACCTCCCTCTCTGTATGTGGACCTCACCTCAGCCTGTCTGAGCCATTACAAGAGAGTACAGATGCAAGCAATAAGATTATAGATACCATAAGTGAGATTGTAGACATAATAATTAAGAGTATACATAGGTAACAGTA
>JABJVR010000029.1:7259668-7272162 GCA_025773905.1 Chitala chitala
ATTTAAAAGGTAAGAGTATAGATACAACTATGAGTATGGTTTAACAGGTAAAGTTTATACATCTACCTATACTCTTGCCTATTGTAATAGGCAGGTGTATAGATATAATGAGTGAGTAAAGATATAGTAGGTAAGGGAAGTACAAAAGTAGTCAAGTAAAGTGCTTCTATGCTCCTAACAATATACATGCTTTTTTGTTAGTTTTTTTTCTAATTGTATTAATGTATGGCAGTATGGTGGTTAGCGCCATCACCTCACACCTCTGGGCCCGGGGCTTGATTCCCCCCTCGGGTCTGTGTGTGTGTGTGTGTGGAGTTTGCATGTTCTCCTCGGGGTTTGAGGGTTTTCTCCAGGTTCTTCAGTTTCCCCCCACAATCCAAAGACATGCAAGTTAGGTTGATTGGTGTTTGCAAATTGCCTGTCGTGTGTGTGTTTGTATGTGTGCATGTGGCCTGTGGTGGGTTGGCACCCCGCCCTGGGTGTCCCCTGCACTGTGCTTTGTGGTAAGGTGTCTGTGAGTGCTTTTAACTGGTGAGTTTAACTAATCTACATTCTCTCAGCTGTTTGATAGTGAGGAATATCCTATTTCACAATAAGCAATTACATCTGTTTTTTGGAAACTTTTTAGGTTCAGGTGTTTGTGAAACAGGATTTCTAAACACTTTTTCTTTCTAGTCTGGTCTAGTTCTGGACTTGTCTTGACTGATCTCATAATTTTAATTAAAAACACGATTTAAAATGTTGTTTCCAAATAAATTTTTATGACTTTCTGGTGATGGATCAAAACTGCAATCAAAACAGCAAATATGTTCACACAGTAAATTTCAGGAATATACATATATAATTTAACAAATAAAATCACAGTTAGAAGAACAGCAGAAGACCATGACAGGGTAAAGGATTTGGACCAAAAAGTAAGGAACGTTTAATGTGGCTAAAATTCTATGTGAGAGATCAGAAATTCCCACAGATTATAAATCTTTCATGTAAATTGGAGGACACACAGACATGTGCACACCAACATAGACACAGGCAAACAGACACACACACAAACAATGCTCTCATTATTCTCTCTGAGAAACCAGACCCTTTGAAATCATGCAGCAGGTACTGGCATTCAGTGCCACTGGACTCTGTGCAATGACTCTCCAGAGCATTCATAGTCATGACTTTTACAGGTCTCCACTAGCGATCTGCAACAGAGAAACTACAACCATTCACAGGCACAGGCCCGAAGCCATCACTGCCCACGAAGGCACCGCAGACAACCATTCGATCCCCCTGCCATCTGGATCCCATGTACAGGCCCGCCTCACTCCTTTCCAAGATTTATGCCCTCCTGAGGTGTTTCGCCTTTTAAGCACAAAAATAATTGGCTCCCAGATGGGAAAAATATGTGGACCAAGTTTTATAAGTTGCTAGTTTTATTGTTTAGTTGCAGAGGATACTTAAGCACATTTCTGAACTGTCATGATTTTCTTAGCTACTTAATTAGAAAGTTTCCTGATCACTCAGAAAGCTTTTAGGCATAGTTAAAAGATTAGTGTGGGAAGAACTAATGAAATAAATAAAAATGAATGCCTGTGAACACAAAAGACAGGGGACGTGTCTCTCTTTCTCTCTCGCTCTCGCTCTCTCTGTCTCTGTCTCTGGGATGTTTGCATTTCTTGGAAGACAGCCAGCTTTATTTGTTAGCAGCGAATAAATAAATGAGAGACAGTGTCTGCAGTAATACAGTACGAGTTGATGTGAGTGGTCACACCTGTATATGTACTCTTGTTTTTGTGGAAGTGCAAGTTATGGGATGTGATGTAATGTGCAAGAGGGGCAGACTGCTAGGAGCCATGGGTAATGCATGCAGCTGTCAGTCTAGGGAACCACAAGAAGGCTTCACTTCCTTTTTCCTGCTGTTTTTGGAACAGTCCCCTCTAGGACTGGTATTTCTCACAGGACTCACCAAATATAGTCACTTAACATGTGTGAATTCATGGACAGTAGCCACTGTTAATAATCATAATAATGATTCAAAAGCTGCCTTTCATATAAATAGGTTTTGCAAAAGATATGTCCAATAGTCATTTCTGTTGGCATTCTCTAAGGAGGAAGACAATGTGGATCCACCTCTGATCTGCTGTTTTATAAAGGACAACTGATCAAAATCTGAAACGGTATGCTTTAACAAACCAAGCAAACTTGTATAGAAAAGCTCAATACTATGTATTGATAGAATGACATAAAAAAACACCACTGCTTTTAGTTATGTAGTGTGAAGGATATAATGATAAATATATGGTATCTGAATCAAGATTGTGTAGATTCATAAAAATAAATTGTTTTTGTTAAATTTTGTCTTTATTGTACACAGTGTTCATTTACAATTCACAGCTTCACCACAGTGGAGTTCCCACATCACACTAATAAAAGTAAGAATAGCTGTTTAAGCTTTATTAAATGATTTTGACAATAATAGTAAAATTAAACTGACTATAACTGTGACTGGTGGCTAAAACAGGCACCCATTTTAGCTTAACTTTGAGCTTTCAAAAAGCAGTCTCCTTTTTAAAACTAAGTTTATAAGATACAAGTTATTTTGCATTTCTATGAGTTTTCTAATTGTAAAGAGTTCTTGCATATTTCAAGTTCCTTTAAAGCCAACTTTACACACACATACATGTGCATGTAGAAACCAGATATGCTGTACCCTTCCACTCATAACTAAAACACAAAGCAAAACAAATTGCAAGAAGTCCGTAAATAACAGGCTTTGTTCTCTGCTTTGAGAGCACATGATTACATGGTAAAGCGTAGTGCTTTGTGTCAGGCCTGGGGGCGCTGTAGATTAGTGGTGAGAATCACAGGCGCCTGGCACCCTCCAGGCCCCCGTCGAGGGCATTAACCTTTCCACTGCTGTCCTTCCATTTCCTGTGCAGAGCTCCCCAGACCCTGGTCCTCAAAATCCCACTGGGGGGAAAGGTCTGACGGCTCAAGGGAAGTGGTACTGGAAAGCATAGACATTAGAGAATGGTCAGATGGTCTGGGAGTTACTGGTTAGAATTCATATCCTATAATTTCTTCAGCAGTAAGTTCAAATGGAGGTAAATGTTAACTTACACTGCGAGTGGTTGGGGGTTTAATTCACATGATCTTGGCATGTTTGCCCTGTGTTATTGGAACTGGGGTTAGTCTTTAGTTTTCTCTAGCATATGAAAGCCATGAAGTTCAGGACAATTTGTGCCTTAATGCCTAACAATGCAGGACTTTGTGTTTAAATATATGTATTTTGGAAAGCTTCCTGGAACACATTCAAGACTACTGTTACTCTGAAAATGCCCTACCAAAAAAACGTGGCTCATCCACAACACAACAAGAGAGCTCAGCAAGTGAGGCCGGATATGAACTTGATTAGGTAGTTAACTGAAATTTAAGTTAACTATAATACATAAGTTACTACATGCTAAAATATTGTTAATGCTTTTTTTTTTACTCAAACTAACTTCCAATTGTATACATTTGTACTCAAATGAAGCTATATTGAAGGTATGTATACTTTCACAATGTACGTCTGTCTCCATGAATCCACTTGATAAATTCTCCCAATAAACAGATTTGGTTCCTTCCATCATTATATAAATATATGATTATTTAGACACCAAAAAGGCTAATCTTAATAGTTCTTGTTTTACTGCTCTCACTCTTTGTGCGACGAACAGGCCAACTTAAAGTTGTTGAGGTTACCTCCCAAAAGAAAGAGGTTCTTCTTACCTTTAGGTCTGGTGCATTATGGGGTGTATACATCTTCTGATCAGACATTGCAGATATTAAATGACAATCAAAACTGGTTGCTTATGTATTCAGCCTTTAAAGTTCAGAAAATATGAATTTGTTGATGGTAAAAACAAACTCAAGTCACTCAATTATTTCAAAGCTAAATTAATATTAAAGATTGAAGAGATGCATTAGGTGTGTAATGGAGTGCTGGTCCATTCCATGGAATATTAGTGAATGGACACCACAACAAACCACTGTACAAGTCCAAGTTTATTGAACTCTTCTTCAGTAATAAGAATATAATATAATATTAGTTAACGAATGTTTGACTCAATTTACCCACCAGTCTGTTTGAGCAGGAATTGTTGGGACACCTGTAAAAGGACCCAAGCTCACAAGACTGCTGGGTAAAGTAGTTTAGGGCATGCCCATCTGCTGATGGGTGAATCCAACCGGAACAGACAGGGGAGGGGGAATTGTAGTAGGGAGATATTTCAGTAAATGTATTTATTTATTTATTGTGATTGTATAAAGGTATATTGATTGCTTGTTGTAAATGTGTTGCATGGTATTTTATCTTTACAAAGTCTGAATATTTTAAACAGCTTTGTATTCATTTTGTGATATAATTGTAATGCCTTAAAATGGTTTTTGCCAGCAACTATTTAAGGAGGTGAGGCAAGGCTTCTCAAGGATAGAACACATATTTTTAAGTTGCTGGAGACAAGTAATTGGTATGTCCCTGTGATTGGACTCCAGTGCCAGAGTTGGTTTGTTAAAAGCCATGAATTATGTTATTTAGTAAGTGATAGATTTGTTTTTCTTTAATTTGTATTTTCCTTTGTTATTATTTTTGGGCACTATGCACTGGGTGGATCTTGGGGACAATAAATTACAGGCATTTGGACCTGTCTGGTGAAGTGGTACGTTTTTTTTTTTTTTTTTTAACCATCTATCCACCCTGGTCATCCTTTAACAAGGTGCTTAACTGTACTTTTGTCTGTCAGACAGACAGACAGGTTCTATGTACTTGTCCAAATGAGGGTTAAGGTGGCAGCAGGCAGGGCTGGTTGGTCAAGACCTCTTTTTCACCTGCTAAGGTCTATAGTCACTCCTGGGGAGCCTGATGCACTCCCAAAACAGATATAATCTGCCCAGTGCATTGTGGGCCTATGCTCACTGAGACATGTAAAGAAAAGCTCCAGTGACATTTTTCCAGGAGGCATCTTTGTTATATGCCTGAACCACCTCAGCTGTCTCCTCTCAATCCAGAGGTGCAACGCTGTACTCCAAAGACATCCTGGATCACTGAGGTCATCCTCTTGTCTCAGAGAATAACCCCAGCAACCTTGTGAAGAAGCCGCATTTCAACTGCTTGCTTCACAATCTTATTTTTTCAGTTGTTAATTAATGTTCATGACAATATGTGACAATGGGGACCAAGACTGTGTAGTAAATTGAGACCCTTGATTTTACACTTTGCTATCTCTTTACTATGACAGACAGTATAAAATGTGCTGAACTGCTGACGCACATCTGATTCATCTGTCAATCTCCACTGCTGCACCCTTATATAGGCCTTATCAGGGAGGTTGAGAGGTGTGATTCCTCTATTATTGGAACACATCCTCTAGTCCCCTTTTTGATATATCGGGGCCAACACCTCAGTTTTCCAGCCCAAGGGTACTTTTCCCATTTTCCTTGCATTATTGAAGAGTTCTGTTATACATGCAACTCCTACACTGTCCAGAGCCTTCAGTATCTCTGGTCAAATCTCATCATGCGGTGGCCAAAAACCACCACAGCAATTTCAGCAGCAGTGATATAGTGTGATTCACCAAAGGGTTATTGCACTGCCTCCTGGTTGGAGGGCATGTCCACCAAGTTCAAGAGTTCCTAAAATGTTCCTAAAAACCTTTCAACAATTTCTTCTGGTGAGGTTCGTACCCCCTCCCATTCCTGTTCTGCACATTTTCAAGGAGGTTGCACCTTCCCCTTCTAAGGCACTGAATAGCTTGCCAACAAAAAGTTTTGGGAAACCTTTAAGTCGTTTTCCATGGGCACTACAAATCCAACCCATGGCTGAGCATTCACTTTAGCAACTGTCATTGCAGTAGCCTGATGTGTTCCCTTACTTACTGTCCAACAGAGGGTTACTGCCATGACAGTCACCAATGTCCTTCTGATCATAACCTTTAGCAGGTTCCTCTGGAATTGAGACTTAGGACAGGGTCCATTCAGACTCAATGTCCCTGACCTCTCTCTAGCCATGTAAGAAGTTCTCTCAGAGGTAGGAGTTGAACTTTCCCCACACAATGGGCTCTGCCAATCTTTCCCAAGAGATCCTCACTATTTGTTTGGTCCTCCCAGGTTTTTCAAACCTTTGCCCTGTGCAACAAATCCAACTCACTACCAAGTGGTGACCAGTTGACACCTCTGCCCTTTCTTTACCTAAGTGTTCAGAACATATGGCCTCAGGTTAGATGATATAACAAGAAAGTCCATCACCAACTTTCGGCCTAAGGAGCTCCGGTACCATGTACACTTACGAGTTTTGTTATGTTTGAAAAAGGTGTTTGCAATAATTAATCTGTGACTTGCACAGAAATACAATAACAATTCACCAGTTATCCGGTTCAGATCCAGGTCTGGTGGCTCAATGGGTAGAACATCAGGGTGGGATGTAGAAGTCTGCTGGTTTGAATCCCAGCCCACCCACAAAGTGTGTCCTTGAGTATGACATTCAAACACTAGCTCCCCAGGTGCTACATATGGCTGCCCACTGCTGTCACCCAGTTAAATGCAGGCAGCCAATACTGCTGTAAAATGTTGTAAGTCACTTTGGGTAAAACTGTCTGCTAAGTGAATAAAAGTAAATGTTAGGAGGCCAAGGCTGTTTTTCCCAATCATACATCTCCAGGTCCATGATTTCCCACATGTGCATTAAAGTGTGACTGTAGGACTACAGAGTGAGTGAACAGCACCCTCTCAAGTACACTAATCGCCTTCTCTAAGAAAGATGAGAACTTCAAACTGCTTTTTGGTAGACAGGCAGAGATAACAGTCAAAGTTTTCCTCTCTGCAACTCTAAGCCACATTGAGTCAACCCTCTCATCCAGTGGATATGTACTCCAACTGTACCTAACCTCTGACCCACACCCATCTGAGACCTAACACCTACAGAAACTCCAGAGTAAAAGCAAGACATCCCAGCTGAGACGTTCGGCTCCAGAATCTTCGCTGTGTGTAGAGGTGAGACCAACTATATCTAGCCAGTACTTTTCCAACAGATTCAGCTCCTTTCCCACCAGTGAGGTGGCATTTAGTGTTCCCAAAGCCAGTTTGCATTGCTGAGTTCTAGACTGCTTTGATGCATCCCACAATAGCCTGCCACTTTGGTAGCACTGCAGTTGACCCTCATTCTTTATCCTGCAGGTGGCGAACCCACAAACTGACTTCACATCATCATTTCATGCTGAGCCTGGCCAGATTATGTGGATTGCCCGGCCACCAAGTGCTCACTTGCAAAAATGCCCCTCAGGCCTGGCTCCAGCGGTAGGAGCATTGTCTTTTTATGTATTCATGGGGGCTTTTGGGATTACTCTTTGTTTGTCCCTTCACTTCAGGCCTGTTTAACATGGGTTTTGAAGAAAAAAATAATAATAATAAAAAATCCTGATGGCTCTGAGGAAGACAGCGGCTCACAATCCCACCACCATTATAAGATGACAGTCCATCAGGGGACTGTACTTTTACTTTTGCCAAAACAGGAAATCCCTTTTCAACTTGTCAGTCGTGTTGGCTAATATAAGAGTTAGTCCACAGTATTTGTGTATTTTACTTTGGGACATTCTTTACCTGTTTCGGGCTTCTGCCCTTTATGGTCACAGCCATCCAGTCATATCACATGAGTTGTTTTATACACTCAACATTTCTGCCTTTGGCAATCTTACGGATGCCTTTTAGGTGAACCTCAGTTTATGAGTGTATCAACAATCTAGGGACAGTTCCGATGAATGTATATTGGATGTGAGAGAGAGAAATATTACAATTGTATCTTTGGTGTTTTTTATTATGAAATGCTTCCTAAAGTGCTATGACTTCAATGGGACATGTATGTGTGTATGACCAGCTGCATCCGACTTTAACCATAAACATAAGTTGTTTTTAGAGATAGCTTTTGTTCGCAATTAAATAAATTAATGTTCATCAATACATAAATTAACCGTTTCTGGTGTACCACTGATCTGGGTGAGTCAGAACAAGTGTTCTAATGACAAACTAAGCAAATTGTACGTTGAAATTCTTTTGACTGTTAACATTGTTATCCACAATCAATACAATAAAAAGCAAACATACAGCAGCTTCAACAAGAGGAAAAAATTTATGTTAAAATAAACTTATTTGCCATCAAAACCATCTCTTAAACATAACATGAGGTAACAGGAAATGAAGCTCAGTTAATTCACATACATAGATGGGGTTTTGTTAAAAATCCTAAATTTGTTTGAGCAATATAGGTAAATTTCAAATCGTTGTTTGTTTTTGGTTTCTACACTTTCCCCCTGCTTTAATTACATTGGTTTTGTACATGCTACATATATATGACAAAAGTTCACAATTCTTGGTTTCCATGACAAAGGATAACATTTTAGATCAAGATTAACGTTTCAAAACATTGCAGAATTTTTAAGAATAACAATAATTTTGACCTTTTGTCTTCTTGAAAATGAATCATTTGTGTGATTCATTGCTCCCAGAACACTCTCGCTGCAGGAATGACAAACATGAAAGCATTTTTAATTCACTAGCTGCTTGCTGAGCTGTGATTCTTATTTTTGAACATCTTCAGACTTCACTGTAATATCAGACAATTATTCACCGCAGCTCATTAATGTAAATTAGCAGGCAGGAACTGAATAACGCAGGAGAAAAAGTAATTTACTTTACTTTCGCAGAACAACTCAAATTGTAGTCCGTGTCGCAAAACACTGCCACCTGCAGGATTTTGTCTTCCACTGTCTTCCATTCCATAAGACGTACTTGAAAACACATCGCTTTTTACACGGTAAATACGCTCGACGGTTTATTCATACCTACGCACAAAAATATGCCTTAAAAGCCAGGGGACTTTTTTTTCAAGTTCATTCTTCTATTTAGTGTTGTGTAAAAAGGGAAAGCTAATATGCTAATCACAGGGGCACCTGCACGCCACAACACTCATAGCGCCTCAAGCTAAAGCGGCATCTGCAGGCACGTGAGGAGCAAGAGCAGGAGAACAAGTGCAACAAATGTGTTCCCAAAGAAAGAAATCCAAGGGTGCAAAAGAGTAATGTGGTGAAAAGTCAGTGAGACAGACTGTGAACTGGGTGCTACAAAAGCCCATTTACTGTAAATAGCAGGGAGGACTACATTAAATGTTGACATTCAGACCATAGGCTTTGCAAACCAGTTTGATAATCTTGAACAGCAATGTCCATTAATTGTTGCTGAAAGGATACAAACTCTAACTTGTGTTAATAGTACACAAAAGTCACATTAAATACTTCAAAATGCATTCAGTGTTGATATTATGTAGTTTATTTAACATATAGAAAATTGAACAGAATATTCCAAGCTGAGGAGACTGAAAACTATTTTTTTACTAATTCAAAAATTTCATTGCTACATGTTATGGCATAGCATGGTCGAGATAAAGGTAAAATAATTGTATACAGACCCCATGCAGAACAGCAAACAGTACCCCAGTCTGTGAGAATTTATGTGTGAAAGTTTGCTTTAGGAATAATTTAACCCACACATCTCTCCTGCCTCGTTGTAATACCTAGAGACTGTTTTAAACCTGCCACAGCTCTTGTGTTCGTACACTGTCGTTTTGTGTTTTTTATAAAGCTGTTTCGTTTCAGCTCTCTATAGTGTAATTTAATTCACACAATATGTCGCATATGAACAGTTAAAGGTGTGAACGTGTCTTACTCCAGTTCTTTGTGTATATGGTAAGAAGATCAGTTCTAAAGTATAATTTGGAGCAACATAAGTAAAGACACACTATAGACACTGTGTTGTAGCTGGCACATTCTGAAAGCATGAAATCAGTGTCACACGGGAATATTATTGAATTTTTTAGTGTACACAATTAAAGTCTAACTTTTCCTTCTATCAGCTAATTAAATTCCATTCTAATGAGTCATCAGTTGTAATTACTTGATAGTGTGTATTTCTTGGTCTGTTGTACTCATTACATAAGACTACATCATTTGCACTGTTATGGTTTTAAATACTTTCTCTTGCATTTAATGGATGCAACAAATTAGTTAATTGTGAATTGTACAAGTAATTTTGTGACTGCTTTTCTTAAAATAAAACAAGGAATTAATTTTACTGTCTAGAGCAATATCTTAGCGCAATTTTAAATTTTGCATTTTAGACTGCAATTATTTGCAGATATAGTGTAGTGTTAACTTTTTTTATTTAAACGTGTTTGCATGTTTTATTTTCATATTGTTTCCTAAATAATGATATAGTAAAAATATTTTTCAAAATATTTGGTATACTCATTTTATTGCATTAAACATAGATAATAATCAGGCTGCCTAAACTTTTAACAGAATTACTAAAAATTTCAAAAACTCATTTCTTGTAGGTTTTCATCCTTCCAGTACATACATACAAACTAACAAACTTTTAACCTTAAGTTATAAATACCTTGCTGAACATGCAAGTTACACTTTTAAAAATTATTATCCTTATGGTGTTACACATTTTGTTTTGTAGTTTATTTGCTAAGTATGTTCTTAAGTTCATTTTCAAACTTTCATGGATAGGCACAATCATGACATAAATAACTTGAACCCTTTTACGTTTATGATATTAAGAGTATAATGAAAGATTTGCCTACAGGTAAATGAACATCTAAACTATAAGTAATACACTTTTCCTTTGGTGAACTCCTACCCTTCAGCCACAGCTGATATTGTAAGTTATAAATTACGTATAAATAATGCCTATGGTTTAAAAAAGTAATAAAAAAGGACGGACGTTATGAAGTGTTACTTTTTTGTACATGTTGAGCCAACTTCTCTGACCAGGATGGCAGTGAAACCAGAGGAGGGAAAAGACGCGGAGGTCAATTTCAGGAGAAATTTTTTGCCTCTGGTCACGCATTACTTATAACTTTGACCTTGTCACATTATTTAAACAAAATGGGTTGTACCTCAGGAATTGGATTAGCACAAATCATTCCATTCTGACGCTGAACTTTTCGTTTAATGAGAAGGGGCTATATTAAAGTTGCATTTAAAGTTACATTTAACTTAGCGCGTCATACCATGAAACTTATTTAACATACTACTTACACGTTGTCAAATTTGCTCAGAATGCTTTAGAATGCATTCTTAAAAAGTGACTGTAATATGCTGTAAATAAATCTAAACTGCATTACTTACTTGAGCCATGATTTAAATTAAATATTACGTTATAATGTAAGGTATATCAGTTTCAGACTTTCCGTAGTCTACTGTAAATACACCGAATTCCCTTTTGAGCTTGGGAACCCACAACTGATGTAGTGGCTTTTTATTTATAGGACTATCATTATACAGTCTATAATATTGCGTTAAGAAAATGACACGAGTAATAAAATTGTGGTGAAGATGTGCAGTAAATGAAACGAAGGCCGCTTTGAACACGTTCGGACATTCGAAAAATGACAAAGAGTCATAACTAAGACTTTATATTACAGCTATTAAACCTGTCAATGGTTTTCGAAAAAGGAGAATGCGACGAGGAAAGCAGCTTTTAAAATATTCTACTTAATTGTATTATGTACTATATTTTCAATAGTTCTTAATAGTTACAAAGGAAGACACTTTTGTTGATATCACGTTTATCTTGGAATATATTACTTTTCCTCGCTAAAAATAAGTCAGTCGATCACTCAAACTTTAGACGCGAGTCCTATTATTGGAGAATTAATAATTAATAATATAACCGACAATACTGGTTTACAGACTGGTATACCGGAAAGAGTCCAGGTAAATGTATATGCATCCCGATTTATGTAATACACGTACATATTTTATTATTATTATTATTATTATTATTATTATTATTATTATTATTATTAATCATCATCATAATAACATTGCAATAGTGTAATTATTTTTATTTAACATATTCGAAATCTTACAGTGGTTATTGTGATCATTGTTTAGTAATAACGATAACGACTTATAGGCTACTACATAGTTATTGTAAAGCTCTGTGATGATCGCGTTAATTATAATTACCGAATTGAATTACGGTTTTCAACAACTATAAAACCATTGTTAGGAGTGTATATTATTGCCTCCCAATAAAGTCTTAACATTAAACAAAATCAGCAATTAACAAACAGCAAAAATTAGCGAATAACGAATGAGTGTTAAAAGAGTTTAAACACGCTAGTGTTTATTATCATTATTGCTTGGGGTAGATTGATGCTTATTTAGACGAGAATACGCAGTTTATATGAGCTTCGGTCACTCATATTAGGAAGTGCTATAAAGCAATTCCCTCGCGCTCCCTAAAATGGCCTTTGACCGTTAGATTAGTGCTGTCCAGAGATCTTTGGTGCTGATTAAAACGCTGCATTGACCTATACGAATTTTTTTTCTTTAATTACTATTAAAAAACTCTTTACTCTCGTGTTGACTTCTCTCATGCAACATGGTAATTTGTAATTTATG
>JABJVR010000029.1:7277218-7309758 GCA_025773905.1 Chitala chitala
GGGGATTATGGTGTGGGGTTGTTTTTCAGGGGTTGGTCTTGGCCCCTTAGTTCCAGTGAAGGGAACTCTTAAGGTGTCAGGATGCCAAGACATTTTGGACAATTTCATGCTCCCAACTTTGTGAGAACAGTTTGGATGGCCCCTTCCTGTTGCAACATGACTGCACACATGACTGCACTCAACCCAGTAGAACACCTTTGGGGTGAATTAGAGTGGAGACTGCGAGCCAAGCCTTCTTGTACAACATCAGTGCCTGACCTCACAAATGCGCTTCGGAGAGAATGGTCAAACATTCCCATAGACACACACCTAAACCTTGTGGACAGTTTCCAGAAGAGTTGAAGCTCTTATAGCTGCTATATAGCTGCTATCGGGTGGGCCAACTCAATATTGAATCCTACGGACTAACACTGGGATGCCATTAAAGTTCATGTGCATGTAAAGACAGGCGTCCCAATACTTTTGGCAAAAGTATGAGTAGTGTATATTCACTAAGCTGACCTTCCTTGTTAAAGAGTACAGGTTGTTTTCAGAAAATATACTACTGTTAACATATTTTGTGTTATAGTCTTGCCAAATATAGCATTTGAGTGAAATCCTGAAATGTGACATTCCTGTAGTGGTTAATAACTTGCATCTTTTGGTTTCTGATTACTAGTGATCAATAATGCAGTTTTCAAGTGTCATACTTGAATGTTCAGTTTTTTCTGATTTATGTTCATGTTCTTCTTTTACTTCTTACAAATGATAACTTCTTACAAGTCTAAAGAGGCTTTTTTTTTTTCTTCATCATGATGTAAATCTTGCTCTTAATGGAAGTTCCTTGTGGCAAATGAGCATAAAGTACAAGCCCAGAGCTTCAAGCTCATTGCTGCATATCAGTTTTCCTGCCAGTGTCATTTGGTTAGAAAATAAACATACAGGACTGAAAGAGTATTTCAAGTGTGGAGAAATACGTAACTTGTACAGTAATCCATGTTCTGAAACAGTGGTGGTGGTCTTCTAGAGGTATGAATAGTGTTAGAGGTCAAAGATTTTATTGGATTTATCTAGTGTAAACATCTGAAATTTTCTGTCCATACTTTTGTGCCTCAGTGTTTCATAAATTGTCTTTAAACTAGAAATTGCATGTGTTCATTCCACTTCAGGTATCTCTGAGAAATATATATATATATTTTTTACATCCATGTTCAAGAGTACAACACTTTTGTACAAAAGTTATTGTACATCTTTCATGTGACGGTAACACCCTGTTTTTCGAAGTTTGTGTGTCTCTAACTCATTCAGTCATTTTCTGTCCCCTGGTGCTTAATGCTCCAGGGCAAACGCTCAAACATAGATTAGATTTATTCAATTATTTTGCTTTCACTTCTCTTACTGCTAAAGTGCGCCTTGGTGATGACATTATGATGATTGTGTTGAGAATTGCCTAATTACATTGTCTTATCTATTTTAAGTGGTGGGACAGGTTTGACATAAAAGTCACAGTCTCAGTCAAAAGCATGAAACAGATTGATTTATAACAACAGAGCTGTGACTGGTTTTATTATGGGTGTAGCTTCCAGAGAAAATTGTATTGATCTGGTCCTAGTTTAGCAGTTTCTGTAGGTTGAGTTTCCAGTCTAATATAAGCAGAACAAATAAAAAAGGGTGGCAGAAGTTTAGAGACTGATTTGATATTATGGCTTTTTGCAGAATAAGGGTGCAGCTGTAGGTGTTTGTTGAATATGTTGTTATCCAGGTTTTCACAAGATTTATCATTTTCTAATTTTGTGTTATAAATATGAATAAAATTACCAAAATGGAACATGTATGATGTATACAATACAAAAGCTGACAGGAAAAAGTAATTGTGCTATACATGTGAAGGTAAATATTACATAATAAAAAATTTAGAAAATGATTGTCAGCGTCCTAAAAAGGATGCTGTAAATTAAGACTCAGTTGTTAATCTGCGTTAAGATTTAAGCCTTCTGCAGCAGATGGACAGGGTTTTCATAAAATGAGAATTTGTTCAGCCATGCTTTTCAAATGTGTCACCACTGTGTCCCCTGAATGTTTCACATGTTACTGCAGTGGTAAAAACTAAACACTTAAGTGAAGGGGGGCGTGGCTTTTGGTTTTCAGATGAGGCTTTTGTTATTTGTGATTGAGTCACAGGACTTTCAATGCGAGCCCATTGAGCTCCTGTGTTCCTGCATGGCTGTATTGTCATGGCCGTCTGCTGCCATTGTGACATGTGTGAAGGGCTACGCTTGACATTCACAGAGAAATCTCCTGTCCCTGTGCATTTGTATGCACCTGTGCATCTATGTCCTTGTCTCAGAGAGACACACCTGTATTTACATTTTATTTATCGTGGAGGCACTAGTACCTGAATTGGAATCCATACATGGTCAGAGTGAGACAAAGATGGGACTAAAAATGAAAGAAGTGTCATATTTATCATTGTTTAAAATGTCTGGCAGCGATTAGATGTTGAGTGAAATATCCATGCAGTATCATTAAAGAATGGAAACCTGGTTGCTGAGCCTGTTGGACATGTTTTGCAAAAAGAAAAAGAAAGAAAAAAAGACGTTTCTTATGTTGCAATCATTCCCTCTGGCAACCAAAGATTCTTTAACGTCCCCGTAATTGAAGATTTAAAAAAAAAAAACGTTTGTTTTAAAATTACACAGAACAAAAATTTTGTTAAATAATATGCATTATAGCTGTATATAAAGAATATTAGAAAAATACATGGAATTGTTTTAATATCGATTAGTGGTCGCCGTTTTGTGCCGTTCAATGATAAAGTGATGCAAGTAATTTAATGATTCAGCAAAGCTTGTTGCATTTCCCTTTTGAAGACAAACGTACTGGTTCTGTTTTTAAATGTTAAGTGGTTTTTTTTTATTATTTATTTTGTCAGAACATAAGGACAATGACCGTACAAATCTTAGGCAATACACGCAGCACACAGCAGTCGCATGATAAGCAGAAGCTTCCACAGATTCACCACTAAGATTAAGAAAACAAGATACTTCCTCAGGGCAAACCTGAAAAACAAAGACTGTTTTTGTCCGTGTTTTTATTATGATTGCCATGTGTTGATTTGAGGTGTTTAAATTATTGATGTTGAAACTGCATCTGTCACATGAATGTAGTGATAATGCATTCCTTTTGAGCTGACGATGATGTCGAAAGCCACATTGATCAGGATACTCCCCTAAATGTGTAATGGTACGTTCCGCAGTGCCTCGTTACACTGTCGCCAGTCACATAGGGGCCGTTTGTTGGCTGCTTTTTCCCCGAGCAAACGTGCACCAATGGTCTTCCGTCTGTGAGCGCCACTGGAAGTGAATTGTGAAGCCGTAATTTGGAGGATTTAACTGCTTTATATATGAATAATCCAGCGGTTAAGCGTGATGGAATTCCTGAGCTGGATGCTAGGATTCGCCCTGGTGATGGATGTCTGACAAGACGATTCTGAGATATTTATTATGAGCAGTGATGAAGCTAACCGCAATGTGTGCTTTGTACAATTATTGCATGCAGTGTTTTACCGGGTGTTTAAAGGAACGTTAGATTGAAAACTCGAAATATGGGAATGGCTTCGTTTTTGTCTTTGGTTTGTATATCTTTAGATCGTGTTGCCAATGGGGCAGCTGAAGCGCGTTGATATTACGGCTACCGGAAAGTTACCGTACAAGGCGTCATTTTATAATATTTATGCTGGAAGTGGTACAGCAGTTACAGGTTTCAGAATAGCCATATACACGCGACGTCTCGCTCATACCTTTAGTGTTGCATCGCGTGACGTATATGTTCGGTATGTGTCGTGGTGTCAGCGTCGGCTGCTGATGTATTCTCATTCAGATGCTGTGCTGGTTAGGTCTTTCATTGGGAACCGTGTAAGGTTACAGCCTATTTAGTTCTTTACTTGAAACTAGATTTCTATTTATATATTTATTCCAACAATGCTAGTAGTTGGTATTAATCATACATTTGTATTAATGTATTAATCATACATTAATCATACAATTGCAAAAAAAAGTTGCACGTGCCGGATAGTCTGTATTTGTGATTATAAAAAGTGAATTTTATGTACTGTTTTATTGAGATTACCTCAGCATTTGAAACTTACTGTGAAAGGGAAGCCTGCTGAAATTGATCACTGTATTGAATTGCACATTGCTTAAGTGAACACATATCTTGATTAAAGTTAGTTTCTGCACTGATGTTGGATGCTAGAATGAAGGATTTGTGCCGGATTTGTTCCCGCGAGTTGTGCGGGAACCAGCGTCGATGGATTTTCCATCCAGCCTCCAAGCTCAACCTCCAAGTGCTGCTGTCACATGTGCTGGGCCGCGACTTGACACGCGACGGCAGGGCGGAGTTCGCCTGCAGCAAGTGCGCGTTCATGCTGGAACGCATGTACCGCTTTGACACGGTGATCGCGCGCGTGGAGGCGCTCTCCATTGAGCGCCTGCATAAACTGCTGCTGGAGAAGGAGCGCCTCAGACAGTGCATCAGTGGGCTGTATGGCAAGAGCAATGGCGACGAGCCCAGGGCGGGGGCTGACATCAGGCTCGGGGACTGCGCGCGGGTGGATGCGCCCATTATGCATGATGCCAAATACTGCGCCCTGCTGCAGGAGGACTTTGCATATTCTGCGTACGAGTCATGGGCTGAGCATGAAGACCAGACGCTGGAGACACACCACCACTGTCACATTTCCGAGACTTCTGTGTACCGATCCAGAAGATGCACTGGCTGTGCTGCCCTGCGTGTGGCTGACTCTGACTACGAGGCTGTTTGCCGGGTGCCCAGGAAGTTGGCACGGAGCATCTCATGCGGCCCGTCCACCCGGTACTCAGCCAGCATGCTGGGCAGCGTGTTCAGTGAAGAGCCCTCCACAGCAGTGACGCCCGTCCCAGAAGGCGACAGGGCTGTGGACCCCGCTGGGCTGGAGCAGCTGAGCCCCGGCTCCTCCGAGGAGTCCTTGGACATGGCAACCGAAGTCGTGCAGTCCACTGGCCCTGCAGAGGAGGTAGACAGGGACATGAAGGAGGACTCCCTGGCTGAGGAGCAGGGTGGGACCTTCAGCAAGCTTTCCCTGGCTTTCAGCCTGGTGAAGGACTTTGAGTACAGGCCCATCCAGAGCCCACGTGGGAGCAGGCTGCCCATTCTGGTCAGATCCACTAAGGAGGCATGTGCTGACATGGTGCCCAGAGGACTGTGCAGTAGATGCTGTGGAGCTACACTCCAGCTTCACTCAGATCTGCCGCTGCAGCTTGCAGAGCTAGAAGACATGTGGCAGGATGTATACATGGAGTACACCCCCTTACCATCCCAAAAGGTATCAGACGGGCCCCTGCCTCTCTCAGATGGAATCATTTCAATTTTGACATTCGGGGAATTAAGCCCGGTAAAACTATACACATTATCAGAATCACCTCAATCTCAAAATAGAGGTAGACGTTATAAACCGACAGTGAATCCCAGTCGTACAGTCAGTTGAAAAAGAAGCTGCATTTACAGGTTCAATTTTTTTGAATGTTGGGATTCATGCAGAGTTTTTGTTTTACTGATAATCTTTAAAATAATCCATCTAAAGCATCTCAGGTTGTAGTGAGTAGAGTTTCTAATTTCCAAAATGCAGTGGCATGTTGGTATTCGTAGTCATTCACAGTCATCCTTCCTTGATAGGACTAAATTAGCATGATGCACACTTTTGTGTATCAGGGCTCTCATATTGTCATGGAGACAGTTGTTGTTCCGGATTCTTTAACTCCATCCCACTTCCTCTTCCGTTAACACTCACGCTAACTCATTGCCCTTTCTTCCCTTCCTTTCACTTGTTTGTTGGTTATTACATGGATACTGTACTTGAATTCAAAAGGGCAGTGAAGAAATTATTTTATTGGGTTGCCATTTCATCGTCTCATAGAGGTTCTTTACAGACTATAAGCATGAAAAAGTGTTCTGTAATGTTTTGAGAAAAGGCCTTCTTTGCTAAATGCAAACTTTAGACCATCCTCATGCTCTTTTTTAATATTTTCAATCACACCAGCAACCTTGATGTGCAGGTTTTCATGGTCATTCCACAATAAATCAGATACATTGCAATGTAAACATGCAGCTTATCAGTTTTTAAAGCAAGCAGTCAGTGAATATTTTATGGTAGACCTTGCTACATCCTTGGTTAATGTTGATCCTTGTTTAAGACCCGTGTTGCCC
This sequence comes from Chitala chitala, assembly GCA_025773905.1. NCBI lineage: Eukaryota > Metazoa > Chordata > Actinopteri > Osteoglossiformes > Notopteridae > Chitala > Chitala chitala. The sequence continues at coordinate 7,283,441 of JABJVR010000029.1, forward strand.
ATGGTAGCTCCTGTTCAGTAAAATAGGCTGTCTCCACAGTGAATCTCCTCATTACTGCTGCTGACCTATTTTCAAAGCTGGCCTGGGGAGACATCATGGCATCCAATGTAATTAAGTCCTTTACATATAGGCTACTAGTTTTTAATATGATATACAGACTACAGTTTAATCCGATGACATTTTAGTTATTCTTTTGTCTTCATGCAGATTTGTGTTTTAAAATCTACGTGAGTTACAGTAACTCCTTTGGAATATTAGTAAATATTTTTGTCACACAAGGATGGCGTAAACTGTTTCATACAGACAGGAGATTGTGGCTAGCAAATAAGAAGCAAAATGACCAAGCCAGAGTAGCGGAGAAGGGATATCCTCATGAAGTTGTAGAGCGTGTGTTAGAAAGATGCTGGATGCCTGTGTTTGCACTACAGTGTGAAAAAAGCGAATGTCAGGCACTACGATACCAATCTCGTGCTCAGCACTGGCACCAAAAACCCATCAGGACTGAATTTTTCTGCCTGCTGTTGGTGGATATTTAATTCCAATTTGGGCTGCCCTCTGCTGTGGAAGAAGGGGCAGAAAGGCTTGATGATGTGACAGCTGTAAAGCTGTGTGTTCACTGGCCAAGCGATGGATGCATCCTTCTGACTTAGTGATGCTGATAGATCCTATCCACACAGAAGTCAAACCCTGCAGCTGCAGCTGCAGGTGCATTGGTGCTTTTTGGAAATCCTGGTATTTTGCAAGTGTTAAATTACCATTTCTGTCAATTAAAAATAGAAAGTTGAATTGATCTATGCTCTTCTCTCTAAGTCTTTCCTGCTTTTATATTGAATGTCCTCCAGTGCTGCTGTTATGAGCAGGACCAGAGAGAGGTAAAGGGACATGTTCACTTAGGTCACAGTGGTTTTGGCCAGCGTGTTCCCTTTTCACGTCTTCCCTCTGCTTGTGTGGCTCAGAGTCTCATCGAGGAGCAGCAAAGCCAGCTGAACCAGTACGAGTGCGCGGCGGGGCAGTGCGTCAGCGAGCTGCAGAAGGCCCAGCTGCAGGTCCAGTCTCTGCAGGCCCGCGTATGCAAGAGCGAGACTGAGAATAAGGTGCCCGAAATGTCGGCATCGCACACATTAAGCTCACCATGTGCTTCCGTAAGGCAATGCAGAAAGCATGAAGTCAATCTGGTGTGATTAGCTGTAACCCGTGTTCTGTGTTAGCGACTGCCTGCTGTCCAGTGATGAACATGCGTGATCTGCCCCCTCTCTGCAGAAGCTGCAGGAGAAGCTGTCTGAGATGGAGTCCGAGTTGCGCGCCTTGAGACAGGCGTCACAGCAGCGCGAGCGCACCATCCAGGGCCTCAACAACACGCTCGGCACCAAGGACAAAGAGGTGAGGAACAGATGTCTGCCTAAACAGGAGGTAGAGAAGGCCACGTAGCAGGCGAGAGCTTTCACCCGCTGTGATGTACGTGTGCTCTGCAGGCGCAGGAGTTATACAGCGTCATCGAGGGCCAGAAGGACATGCTGCGCAGGCTGCGGGAGGTGGCGGAGCGGCACCAGCTGCAGCACCTGCAGGTAAGAGCGTCTGCACACGCTCAGTGTGGGCCTTCCCTCTCTGATGCATGGGACCACTTCTCAGGGCACGCTGCCCAACAGCAGCAGCTCCAGCAACACAGGAAGGTTGAGCACACAAATCCCAGAGCTTTCCAGGGTGAAAACTGGCCAGTCTGGTGCAGCATGGCAGATGGTGACCTTTCTAAAGTGTTCTTACCCCTTCGTGTCCTAGGTGTCTGACAGGGAGGTTGCCCAGCTTCAGCAAGAGCTCGTGGCCCTGCAGGGCACCCTCTTCTCCACCCAGCTGGAGCTGCAGAGCAGCCAGAGAGCCGAGCACAGGAGCCAGTGGCGGGCGGAGGACATGGCCCGCAACCGTGACCGTCTGCAGGCCGACCTGGAGGAGGCGCTGCAGCACCAGGGAGCCGCAGAGCAGCACAACCAGGTCAGTGCCACTCCTCAATATACACCACTCAGACAAAAAGAAGAATGTGTGAGTGCAGATTAGTGTGTGCATCTGAGTGAGGGACGTGTACGTGAGCATCAGCTATGAAATTGCATGTGTTAGAGATGCGAGGTGTGTGACGCAGCAGCACTTCTGCAGGAGTTGCATAGCGCCCTGCAGAAGACGCGATTGGACCTGCAAGCGAGAGAGGGGCAGCTGAAAGAGTTGGAGGGAGACAAGCAGGCGGAGGTGGAGGCCAAGGACAAGATCATCCGACATCTGAAGGTCTCGCTCCAGAATAAGGAACAGCTGGTGCAGGTCAGATCATTTAGGTCTGTTAGATCAGTGTTGGTCTGTTAGAATTCTGACTATAACTGCTTGTAAAGTGTAATGTGTTCCTGGTTTATTATCAGAATTGTTTGGTCCAACATGGCGCTACACCTCACAGAGCTGTCTTTTTTTTAGGAATATCTGGGGCTCCTGGATCAACGGGACACCAGTAAGACTCAGAACACACTGCTGCACAAACTGAAGGAGCGCATAAAGGAGCGAGACAGAGCCTTGGAGGTAGGGCTCGGCACTGCCCCCCACTGACAGGAAGTCAGCACTGCAGCTACAGTTTGTGTGCAAGCAGACAGTGAATGTAGTGTCTGCTCACAGGTTGCTATCGACGACAAGTTCCAAAGTCTGGAGGAAAAGGACGCAGAAACGCGCCGGCTGCAACTGGCCCTGAGGGAGAAGGAGAGGGACATGGAAAGGCTGCGCTACGTTCTCTCGAAAAACGAGGAGGCCATCACGGTATAGCTGCTGCTCACGCCCACCTTCACACACCCTATCTGGCGTGGAGCCAGTCCTGGGCTGTTTCATTGCACCTCACTCACCTACTGTTTGTGTGCACGTACGCATGTGTGCGTGTGTGGGGCTGTCTTTACACGGCTCAGACCCTGGAAGGTGTTCTGCGTGGGAGGGAGCTGGAGCTCGAGCGGACGAAGGATGCCAACAAGCAGCTGCAGCGACTGAAGCAAGAGGCGGAGGGGAGGCACAGCCGCAGCCTGCAGGAGCAAGACGGCATCATCAGCCAGCTGCAGAGCTCCCTGGGGAGCCGCGCAAAGGAGGCCCAGGTGGGCGAGCTCACGCTGCCGTTGCTGCTCTTCAGCATCTTGTGTGTGTTTGCTACCTTTTTGGTGGCATGTGTTGTTTACTTGTTGGTGACTTTCGTGAGAGTAGGGTAACTGTCACTCCAGTTGTTCTTGGCTGGCTTGAGGCACAGTTGTATTGTCTCCTTGTGTTATGTGCTCTGTCGCTGTGTCAGGACCTGACTGCAGCCCTCCTAAGCAAAGCAGCCGTGGACGGGCAGCAGGCCGTGGGTGAACTACAGCTTAGGCTGGAGCTGAGGGAACGCCTGTTCCAGGAGGCTCTCTCAGACCGCAGCAGGCAGGCTCAGGAGCACCAGGCCCAGGTCCAGGAGCTGCTCAGCATCATCAGCTCCAGGGATGATTACATCAAGGTAACACAAGCCCACTCAGTGAGCATGCATGTTTATGTAGTCATTATACATTTGTACAGGTACATCCAGGTCTGCTTGTTCTGTCTTGTGCTATCCAATGTGTGCATGTGGCTGCAACCCATCCTGGCTGTACATGGCCTTAGGCCATTAGTTTCGTGTGATTCACTACAGACCACACAATGGATGGCTGATTCTAGACAATAAATAAACATATAAATAGTGAAAAACTATCTTGACTGGAATCTTTAAAGGTCGTAGCATTTTAATCTTCAGTAGTAGTTCTGTGAAGCATATTAATAGCCTGTGTTGACACAGGCAAGCCTTCAGTAGTTACTTACAAGACCAAAGCAGCAACTCTGAGCATCTGTCCGCACACCCCCTCCCCTCCATCCTCCTCCCTTGCCTCCAGGAATCTATAGGTCGACTCAGTCAAGTGATCGCTGAGCGAACGGGGGAGCTGCAGGAGCTGCGCAGACAGCTAGCTGCTCTGGAGCAGGAGGTGTCACAGTTGAGCCAGCAGAGGGCGCAGCAAGGCTCGGAGCCTAACCATGAGATCGACCGCTTGCAGAGCCGCCTCCGTCAGAAGGATTCCTTCATCCAGGTATGTGGGCACACGCCAGACACTGCCCTTCTCTTCACAGTCTTCACATTGCCTATCTCTGAAATATGTGGCAGCCACAAGTCTCAGACCTACTAACCGCGACTCACCTGATGTACATGTCATTTAGGTGCTGATGGATGGCACATCTTCTGGCCAGGATGAGCCCATGGTCACTTCCAAGCCTGACAAGGTAGCAGCTGGCACCAGGCCAGAGGGTGAGTGAGAACACGCTGGGGCCTCAGGCATGGAAGTTGAATCTGCAAGAACTCCTCTTCTGTGGTGTGAGGTGCTGAATCGCATGTTTTCTTTGCTGTGGATAGGGGGTGAGAGTGACTCGGGGCTGCAAGCAGACGTTCATGCCATAAAGGAGGAACTTCAGCTAGTCCTGAAGAAGGAGAAAGAGGCCCAGGTGAGGACAGTGCAAGGAAGAGAATAATATTTGGGAGGAGGGTGGTGAAGCTCAGAGGTGTCCTGACCTCCACTGCTTTGTTCTTCTGTGTGCAGCTGGAGATTTGTGTCTTGCGCTCAGCACTGGCCAAGAATAACAATGAGTTGATGAGCCAGGCCGATGAACTGGAGACCGTAACCAGAATCTTGGGTGTCAAGGAGGAACTCGTCAAGGTTCAGCATCATTTCAATTTTGTGCTTGTAAATTAAGCCCTCAAGTCACCAAGCCACTTCAGCCTGATTGCCAAGTAAGGTTAACTGTTTGTACGTGACTGTGCATGGTTGTGTCCGTGTCTGTGTCCGTGTGTGTGTTTGTGTGTGGGCTGTCCTACAGAACCTTCAGAGGCAATTAGTGGATCCCTCAGAGATGTCTATGGTGGAGAGGCTGACGCAGGAGCTGGAGGAATTTCAAGACAAGCAGAGGGCCACTGCCAGTGCAGACCACCAGGTACTGTTGGCCTTTGCACTGTTTGATGTAGACAGTGATCACTCACTACAGTATGGCCATGTGAGAGTGGCCAGAGCTGTGGTCCCGCTGCTGTTCTCTCAGGGCCTCATGTATAGCTGTAGGTGACTGTTGCGTCTTGGCAGCAGGTGCTAGAGCAGCTGGTTTCTGAGTACCATAAGCTAAGCGAAGCCGTGAAGACGGAGAAACAGGCATACAACAGTCTGATTCAGGCAGCAGCATGTGGAAATAGGTAAGAACCCTTTCTGTTGTATTTAACGTACTTAAATGCAGGCTGACATCAGTTAGGCTGACATGTTAAACAATGCTTATTTAACATTAACTATTATATACACATTACTGTTTGTTTTAGTTTCTTTTTAAAAGCTTTTTTTCTTTAAAAAAAATCAGTTCTGTACGTATGTGCATTTGTCTTGCTTTTAACACCTTAGTTCTGAGAAGACGTGGATGTTGCAGAGAGAGCTTGATGCAGTTCAGGCACTCCGAGGGCAACTCGAGGGAGTCCTGGCAAAGACCCGAGACAATGCCACCATGCCAGCAGGGGCAGTCAAGGCACAACCTGATTTTGGAGGTGGGAAACAGCAGAGTTTGAAGCTTCTTCAGCAACATGCCTCCCAGGCTGCAGGGGGCACTAGTGCTCATTCTGCATAGTGCACTAACAAAGCATTGGGCCAGCAGTGGCTCTGTATGATGCCTGAACTAACCTGTGGACATTTTTGGTGGTGGTACTAACAAAGTAGCCCTTGTGTGCAAATTATTTTAACAATTTTAATTTAATTTTAAGCTTTGATTTCCAAAGTGCTGTCTTCGTAAAATTTAGTGCAATATTTTTTTTCTTTTTCCGTTGTACTGTGTTTATGTTTCAGCCTTATTTTGCAGTAAGCTTTTCAAAGTATGCAGTGTTTTATAGTGCAGTCATGCATCATCAAGCCCATCTACATATACACAATAAATAGTGGAAGCCTATAAGGTGCACTGTTGCAGGGTGGACAGTCTTACTGAAATATGCTGCTTTCTTATTTTTTTAGTCTGTGCAGTGTTAATTCCACTTTTTAGACCCAAATACAGAATATTTTTGGTGAAACAACACCTAAAAATTCCAGCCTTATACAAAAGGATTATCGGTATTGACCTTAAATTCATGACACATTTTAGAATAGTCCTTTTAGTAATGTCTGGTTTAATGAATCTTTTATGTGCACTGGGTAGCTGCTCAATCCTATTTGTGGATAAATAAATGTGCTGTTATTGCAGAATGAATCTGTATGGTAATGTGTTGTGTGCATGACATCGGACCATTGTAGGAGGTAATACGGTCACCACCATCACCCTGTACCTTCTGTAACACTACATGAAAAGGTCACGGTGTGTGTGTGTGTGTGTGTGTGTGTGTGTGTGTGCGCGCACCGTGTGCTCACCCCACCCCCTTTCACACACAGCTTTCCGCATCTGCGTTTGGCTTTTCTCTCTCTCCCATCATCTGTGATGCTCTAGGCCGTTTTGTGTTCCCAGCCTCTGTTTTCCACAGCAGCAAGTCAGGCCTGAAACTTCACTTTAAATCCCCTTTCATGTGTCAGCCAACAGGAAGACAGTATAAAATATAAATTTTACTTGAAATATTGAAACGTTTTGTTTTTGGCCAATTGCCATTTTCCTAATGTAAAAGCTTTGTGAAATACAGTCTAATGTTAGGATGAATGAGGGTTGTAATAAAGTGATGTATGTGGTGACAAGTTTATGTATATGGGCAATACAGGCAAGCCTTTTTTATTTTATGCTGTCAGTGGGAACTGCAGTAACCATATAGAACGTAAGTGTTAAGTTAGCATGGCTGTAGTGCTGTGACATTAACACTGATTTATGGTGTGCTAGTTATACATCATTAACAGGGTGTAACATAATATCCAAATGTTACTGAAGGACATTTGCTGAGGACAAGGATATTTTAGTCAATTCTCAATCCTGTAGTTGCTGTGACGGAAGTACCACTCCATTTTTTTATGAACTAAAAAGTGGAGTCATTTTAATGAATGCTGTGGGGTTAGTTATTTTACAAAGTTTACAATGACCATTCTTACGATAAATCGTCTCATAATGGGACTAGCTTTTCAGAGCAGACTTTTTACTTCATACCAGTTCCCCATGGCTGGGTCACTGTAAGTATTTCATCAACGTCTTATGATGTTGTCTGTATACCGTTTTCACCCTGGTTGCAGGAACAGAGGTACGTATTCCTCCTGCCGTTCCTCCTCATGCCTCTCCTTCTCATGCCACTTCCTGTTCCATGCCTTTGAGGAGTTCATCATGTACACACCTCACTTAAACTTCTTTGGTTAATTGTGGGTTCCAGCACTTTCTGGTGTATTTATTTTTTCTTCACTGAGGCCCACTCTCTGCCTAAAGAATTGTCGAGCACATCAACAAACACTGGAAAAGCAAACCGAACTGCTTGCGATGTCTTGGCATGATAAGAATGCACTGTTTTCATACTGTGATGCCTTGTTCTTTATAAAGTGTTTGAAACATTTCAGTCGCACCTTCCTGCAGGTGATGTGGTGATAAATAAACACACCATCAATGATGCTGTGAGTTTGTCTTAGTTGATTTCATTCAGCGTCCCTCTCAGGCCCACTTCTGCTGCATTTACCATTCCATCACAATGCTGCTCACAAGAGGAATACTGCCAGCTTCGCAGTTTAACAAGCAAGCTTAAAAAAACGCATAGCTTCTATGCCCACATACAAAACTTTTATATACATACAAGTGTTTTCATATTCCTGAAACTGAGACTCACTGACCTCCGCATGCTGGCTGAATGTGCTCTTGTAGTAGAAAACACCTACTTGTAGAACTACGTTCTTCAGTTCTGTGCCACGTTAGTTTGGTTGATAATAGTACAATTTTTTGACAAGTGACTTTTTATTTTTTTTACTTTTTTACAGCACAATACTATTTATGTTCTCACAAATAGTATTGAAGACTCTTGATTTTTTCCTATGTGTAAGCATAAGCAACAACAGCCCAGACCAAGTACTGTCACTGTTCCTGAAACACCTAGTGAAGTAGCATTTTTTAAATGTCAGACTGTGGGTCAGGGTAGCATACCACACCTCATGACAGCAGTCCCCACTAATTCCATTATGCCACATGGTTCCTTCCATTGCTCTGATCATACTGCCCTAAAGGTACAGACCAATCAGAACAGAGAACACTCCCTATCAGTTAGGGCTTGAATATCTGTCAGGTTCTATTACTGGCTTAAAACATTTACACAATAAGCCTGTTTAAAATTAAACCAGTGTGCTTTCTGAAGCAACTTCAAAACAATGTTGAGACAAATAATGTGTCTCCAATACACAGAATAGCTGGTGTTTGCTAAAGTGACATTAAAGCTAGTCAAGACTTATTTTTTTCCCCGAGCTAGTATGAATAAGAATGTTTAAAACAAGGTCCACACCACATTTTTCATACAAAGCTGTAACATTATCCATAACAAAGAAAGGTTAACAATTAAATGCTCTCTGACAGACGTTCCTCACCCACCCAGTAAAAAAAAAAAAAAAACGATGGTAAGTTAGTGCTCAGACCATGCAGCCAGACCCCTTTCAAGTCATCGTGGGTGACTGCAGGAAACGTCTGGGCATTTCTTTAAACATATTTATATATTTATTTTTCTGGGTTTCTAGTAACAAGGGTCTTGTTTTTTTGATGAGTACAAGTGTTCTTTTCATTGTCCATATTTCTTGTGTTTTTTGGCTTTTGTGATCGCTTCTTTGGACAAAGGGTCATGACTACTGACTCAGGCAGCTTGATTTATTTACAGGCTGCACAAGCAGAAAAAAGCGTGCTGTCAGCTTTACGTAACAAAAACACACCAGCCTCTGAAGGGGTTTTCTGTTTGTGTGTCATGGCAGATGCTTATGAAACATGCCCACTGATCTTCTCGCCGACTGTCATTGCTCTTGATGTTAGGTTTATAACCTGGGAAAATGTGACTGACAGCATGATATGTTTGTTCTCATAAGTCAGCGTTGTCTTTCCAGAGGTCAGCACTGAAGAGGAGGAGGAGGATGATGGCAGTAGCGAGTACACGGATAGCATAGAGGAAGAAGAGAACTCAAAACTCACTGCACTTACATTGGCTGCAAACCAGGTAGAATGGAACAGACATCCTGTTTGTATTATTTTTCTTTTTAACAATGAAAAAGTTGCTGCATAGCAATAAAAGAAACTAAAAACATGCTTTAAAAAAGTATTGGTGTAGTGATCTAACCACGTTCAGCACATTTTGTATGAATTATGAATTTTTTTTTTACAAGAGCTGTTTTATTCTAATGGTCTTTTTTAGTCTTCATCAGTAAATGGCTTTGATTTAAGAAAACACCAGTTTTGCCAGTTGTCAGTTTAGTAATTTTCGTAAACCTAGACCCCTTGTCCAACCTATGTATGGCTTGTATTCATTAGAAGTGGCTTGCTGATAGCTTGCGTTCTGTCTCTGAACAGACCTCCCAGGTCAAGGTAGACCTGCACAAGAATATGGCGGTCAGTCCAACCCAGAATGCACCTGTGGGAGGGCAGGGCCTGTTGGAGGTGCAGCAGCTGGTAGAGCAGAAGAAGGCAGTGGAGAGAGAGCTGGGTGAGCTGAAGACACAGCTGGAGAAGGCCGGCTACAGCTCGCTCTCTCAGATGAGGTATGACCGTCTGAGGGCCTTCTGCACCTACAGGCATGCTGGGCATGCGGCTACTGATCCGTCACACCGGTGGTGTCTTTGGAAGCTTACATGAGTGGATATTCAGCTCCAGCAGACACATGCCTCAGTGCCTGCTGCACTGCTACCTTGCAGGAATGCTTTGCTCACTCTGCGCATGGAGAACAGCGAACTGAAGAGCACGCTGGCACAGGTGGGACGCAGGGCGCGGGACAAAGTTGACGCCTGCAAGCTGAACAGGGAGGGGCGGCCGGTGCCAAATGAGAGCGCAGAGCGAGGAACAGCGAGGGCGGTGCTGGCTGAGTCCCAGGCAGAGCTGGGACCCGTGCAGGTGAAGCGCTCCAACTATAGTTCCCCTCTCCACGAGGGCCAAGGGAAGAGGCGCTGCACCCGACCCGTGTCTCTGGATTTGGGTGCCCTGCTGTCCCACACCTTCACACAGGTAAACATCAGCACTCACATTGCCTCACACAAAACAACAGCTGTTGTAAAGCATTTTGAAAAGTCATTGTTACTTTGTAGTTCAGATGTCTGTGTCGTAAAGGGTATAAATATTTATGTAGTCAGTTTGTCAGAGCAGTTGACATGTTTTATGCCAGGGTCAAAAGTAACAGGGACAAAGAATACAAGATGCTATTTAACTGCAAAGTTTCTCACAGTGACTGTTTTGCAGTTTTCTCAGTAGAGTCTGCTACATAGCAGTGGAAAAGAAAATGTAAACTAAAAAATCAATGACATATACTCGAAAACTTAACCATTCTTCCTGGGATGCAGGATAAAGAGTGCAGCACTGACGGAAACATGGGTGAGATGTGGCAGCGTGTGGAGGTGGACTTAAAAGAGAGGGCACGCCAGCTGCGCTCGGACCTGGAGCAGAGCCAGCAGGAGAGCCAGGAGCTGCAGGAGAGACTGATGGTGTCCGAGGCCACGGTGCAAGCACAGGCGGAGCAGCTGAAAGACTACCGGGAGCTGCTCAGTGAGTGTGAAAAGCACGCACGCACACACACACATACATGCACGCAGGTGCACAGGCAGAGCAGCTTGAAGACTACAGGGAGCTGCTCAGTGAGTGTGTATACACACACACATGTGAAATTATCCAGGCAGACATAGGTTATTGAGTCATAAAAAAAGAAAATCTGATAAATTAGTTGAGATAACTAGAGCTCTTAACTGAGAAACTGTTAAGAGCTGCTTCACTGAAATGACAGTGTCTGTCCCACGGTGGCTGTGAAGGCATGCGTGATAGTCATGTGTGCGTGTGTTTGTTCTCTCTCAGCAGAGACATCTGTGCAGCAGGACAGCAAGCAGGTGCAGGTGGACCTGCAGGACCTGGGCTATGAGACCTGCGGCCGCAGTGAGAATGAGGCCGAAAGGGAAGACGCCAGCAGTCCAGGTGTGGTACTCAGCTCAGGGTGAGAGAGAGATGGCTGTGCTTTACAGTATCTGCCTTTACAGATGGAAGTGTCAAACCCAGTGTGGTTCAGGGTATAACTAGTAAACAGCATGTCAGAAAGGCCTAACAGACTGCAGGTTCTCGAGACCCACCAGCTGTCATTGCTCTCTCTCTCATAGAGTTTGACGACCTGGAAATGTGCACCACCTTGTCCAGGCAGGAGTGTGAGGAGCAGTGGTGGCCAGGGGATTGTGGGAAGAGCGAGAACGTGGCGACCCTGCGCCAGCAGGTGGAGGAGCTGCGCAGTCAGCTGTCCTGCTCGCGTGCGACCATCCGCAGCCTACAGGGCCGCCTGCGCTCGCTTTCCAGCTCTAGCGACTACACCTCTGGCCTGGGGCGCCGGCCCGCTGCCCCCTGGAGCTTTCGCACTTCCCCGGCGACCAGTGGCCTGGAGGAGGATGATGGCTGGCAGTCAGACGGGTTTGGGGGCCCCCGGTGGTCAAGGCCCAGTCGGGAACTGCAGGAGCTGGCCTCACGTGTCAGCTGCCTAGAGGACCAGCTCAAGACCAATAGGTCAGAGGGAAAAGGAACCACTGAGGAATGCAAGTCTACCACCTGGTCAGGGTAGGTAGACCCTGGGCACAGCCTTAATCTCTCCACGCATGTGCGCTCTGATCACCAGGTTAGACAGGTGTGCAGGACAAGATGGAAACAATGTCTCAAGTTCTTAAATAAGTGTGGAATGCAGCAATTTAGAAAGTGTAATATAGATTCTTATAGGAAGCCATATATAAACATTAATATGTCCTGTTTGTTTAATCATTTGCCCACAAATATGTTTTTTTAGACAAAGCATTTTTGCTTATTTCAAGCAATGTAGTATATTTGCTTAAAAGCCAAACTATATCAAAGAGTGTGCAATGTATCTGGTGGGTAATTGTTAGTATATTACAAAGGCTTTACCTGTAGCAATCACAGATGACTACTCTCTTTGGTGCTGCATCCTCTGAGCTACAGTTTGCTGTCTTCCCATCCTTCAGGAAGTTCGACATGCTGATCCAGACACAGGCCCGCGAGCTCTCCCACCTGCGGCAGCGTGTGCGCGTGGGCAGGGGCGTCTGCCGCCTGCTGAGCCAGCACCTGGACGACACGACCAAGGCCTTTGAGGAGCTGCTGCGCGCCAACGACATCGACTACTACATGGGCCAGAGCTTCCGCGAGCAGCTGGCTCAGAGCGGCGCTCTGGCCGAGCGTATCTGCGCCAGCATCAGCGGCCGTGAGTGGCCCTCCCTCAGCTGCCCTCCTTATACCCTCTTTGTCCTCTGGCCAGCGCTTGCATGTAAATTGGCTGAGTTGGCATGCAGTGCTGTTGATCCATTAACAACTGGACCGGGTCCATGTTGCGTTAGGCATTAAAGAGCCAGCTGCACAGTATTCAGTAGTCTGGTTATATTCAGCTTTCATAACGTGGGCTGTAGAGCTCCTCCAGTGTCCCAGTGCACAACTCTGATTCCCTTCACTTTCTGCAGTTTGAGGAACACCAAGAGAAGTAAGAGTATCACAGATGTGGAACAGAAACATACATGACAATGTTGAGAGTGATGTTTAAATAACAAAGAAAGTGAACCATATGAACTGTATATATATTTTTGCATCTTTTCAGGAGACCCTGCTGAGCTTCTTGATGATAAGATGGGCCACGAGCTGCTGGCTTTACGGTGGGTTTTGAGTTTTTGGTTTTGGGTCCTGACCTGCTGCACATCCTGTCTCTAATGAAAATGTGGTGTCACCATTGAGCCACTTCTGTTTTTGGGTTTAGCGTTCAGTTCCACTTCACCCCACCCCCACCCCTCCGCCTCGGGTCGATGTCTGTAACAGGCATCCTTGGTGATTTATCCCCCTGCTGAAACAGGTGGCAGTGCAACGTGAATGCTGTTTCCTTTCCTGTTTCCCTTGGTGTTCCTTAGCAATGCTTCCTTACCAGAAAGACATGGACTCCTTGGTCTGACTTGTGGAATTCCTTAGTTTTAATAATTTCTGTTGTAATAAACAATGCAGAACATTAGAAACATAAAGGTGTCTCTATGTTGCCTTTGAGTTCACACACAGTGTGGCCTAAGTACTACATAACAGGAAAATCATTTGCTTTATGGTAGGATTGTTTACTAATTAACATTTACGCTAATGAACAAACTACCTAAAGAATTTATTTGGTGTTTTATTATTACATATTTTTTATGTATAGAGGAGCGTATGTATTGTTTTTAAAATATAAAAATACTTTATACATTTTGTAGAGGTTCAGTACCAGATAAATTGTGATCACCCTTTTTCATGTAATAGACCAGCTTGGGTCACAGTAATAATATAGTTTTGTTTCTAAACTGTCAGTTTTTCCATTGTCAGGAGATGTACATTTCAAAACCAAAATATGCCAGATAAGATGAAATATAGATCTGATTAATTTGACAGACTTGATGTGAATTCAGTGTGTGAAATCAGAGTCAGCAGGCTGAGTTAGTGTTGCACTTCACGTGGATATGCTTAGCAATGCTGGCTACGTAGCTGTATGGTGTTTATACGTGGTGCCCTGGTCAGACTCTGTAATGCAATGGCTGGTTTTAGAACAGATTCTTCAGCTCTACTGTGACAAGTGATTTGATTGGATAACTCCTGCTCCCTGATAGGCCAGGGCAACTTTCCCCTCGAGGGGCATTTTTCGGCTGATGAGACCCATTTTCCCTCAGCAGTTGTGTCAGTTTTAGATTTTATTCCTATGGCCAGGCAGCCGCACAGGGACACGAGCCACAGTCTCATCTGACTCGTTTAGGTCAGCTTTCTCGGAGGACGGTCAGAGACTCTCTCCTTTTCAGTAACCTTTTCGTGAGAGGATAGAATTCTGTCGCTTTCCCTCTCTGTGTTCTTTTTTTCTGGTGAGTGGACGGCTGGCCCTGCCATATGGACGGGGGACAGTGGCTATGACAGACTGTGCCTGGGGCAGGGGGGCCCTCACGTGGCAGGCTTCTCGTTGGCATGCGGGGTTCACGTGGGAGGCGTCCCGCCTGTGTGTCAGGGGTGTGGCCATTCTCTGCTGGCCTGTCCTCCCTTCCCTTCCCTCCCCTTCCCTCAAACAGGTGGAGGAGGATTCTGCAGCGAGCTGCTTTGCTCCTGTGAGGTTGGTGTAACTGGGAGGGGACACATGTCACTGAGGGGGCTCAGTGACAGTCAGTGACAAGGAGGTTCACCTCCTGCCCCCCCTCCCCCATACACAGTAGGGCTAAGGGGAGTGAGCATCAGAGCTGGCTCATCAAATGGACAGGACTGTGATTCCTGCACCAGGATTACCAGGATTATACAGAGCCTTTTTCACATTGAAACATCGCTTCTCGTGGAGTTCCCTTTCAGTCTGGCTTCACTGTGAAGATCATCTCTATTGCTTTTTTTCCTCGTGGTTTCATGAGCAAAGGACCCAGTATTTTTATTTTTCCTTATGCTTTTCTAAAGAATCCTTATTTTATCAGGATTATCCAGTTAAATCAGATAACATCTTCTCTCTTGAACTCTGGATAAGGGTCATGTTAGAAACGTGTTTTGTAATTGGCTCTTAGTTGGGGCTTTGACATATGTAGTAATAAGGTTAAGCTGTCAAAATCTTATTGGAGACTTAAATAGGTCAGGAGCAGTTAGAGGCAGTGCAGCCTTAGGGTAAAGAGTAACCTAAGTGAGAAGATGACCACAATTTATCCGCTGCTTTGGATAGCAAAAAAATTTATATGGATTTGATTTAATATTCAGTTTATGAGCCCTAATAACTTGAATTTTCATGTTTACTAGAAAAAAAAAAAACTACTTGCATTTCAATGGGACAAACTTCTGTATGGGCCAAACAGGAGAACTGGACCTCAGCATTGTATCTCACTTGCTTTTGTGTGCTTCGTTCTCCATGAAATGTTTCTTTCATGCATCAAGAAAAGGCTGACCTAAATTAAAGGACTACACACCTTAACATTTCTTTACTTTCTCAAAAAAGAAAAGCTTTCAAGGCAGAGCTACATAAGGCATTTGTGCCCTAAGGGTTAAGCGAAGTGTTTGGGCCATCCGCGTGTAGCAGATAAAAAAGCACAAGTCCTGGCAGTCTATATGTGGCACTGCCCGTTTCTTAAGGCTATGGTTGACTCACGATAATCATCAGAACTCTCAGTGCCATCTCCCCCGCGTGGCAGCACGTGTGGACCTGGGGGCTGGATTGGGCAGAACAGGGCTCACTGTGTGTAGTTGTGGAGCAGCTGTGTATGGGATATTTCTGCTTTCTGAAGCCTCCCAGCAGATGAGATCTGAAGAAGCCATAATCAGATTACCTGGAGATTTGCGTTGCTTCCAGTCATGGGTGCACATTGGTGGCTGTCTGCTCTTTCTAGGACCGCTTCAAGTTCAGCACCTGCTCATTAGTCGGTGGACAGTGTGAAACAGGCTCTCCACGTGTGCCTGGCGAGCCGTCTTTCCAGGAGGTTATTCATTTTTGGGCTTGAGGCAGCCAAGTTATTGGATTGGACCCTGGGTTCTGCCGACTCGGATGATCACGCAGCCCAACGGGACACGCTTTAAACTGGGCATGTCATGTGGCCATGGCACCGCTGTGGAAGTCCTTGCTGTCCAAGAGCAGTCCTCTATACCGGGAGGCCTTGTTCTCCTTTTCACTATGGGAGTGCCGGACAAAGGAGTGGGAGCTGACCTTCCTTAGGAAGCAGCTAGAGAAGGAGAGGCGAGGCTTGCAGCAGCAGATGGAGAAGTAAGAGTGATGGGGGTGGAGTGGGTGGTCAGATGCGCATACGCCAAAGGAAGTGTGGGCTGAGTGGAGCCATAGTGGTGATTTTTTATTGTTGTTTTAAATATTACATTTTATCACAATGTGGAACATGTACTAAAGGTGAACCACACGTTGCTGTTGGGTATTCTTTTGGCATTGCGGGGAGATGTATGTGCTAGTAACAGCACAACTTCATAGAACTTAACGGGACTTTTCACTGATTTTTATTGATGTTGACACAGCGAGCAAATACCAATGTGTGTCATGGGGACTGATTAATTATAGGGCTGTATGATTGTGTATTTAAGAAGCGGAGTGTGTGCGACAGTGTTGTCTCTGGTCTCAGCTTTCAAAACTAGTTGTGCGTTGTGATCTACCACACCAATGTTGCTCTCAGTGTGTGTGTGAGAGTGTAATGGGGTAGTATATCTGAGAAAGGTGGGATTTTGCCGAAAGGCTGCGGAAAGACATAGACACCCAGTGATGTAAACTTCCAGGTCATTTGAATTGATAACCCATCTGTGCAAACAGAAAACACTCGTTTCATTTTTATATTTTTTCGTATCCTGTATATTCTCACTGTTGTTTATACATTTCTCTGTCATTTGTGAGACAGCACAGTATTGCATGGCACCTCTGTTTATCTCTGAGAAGCTTCCTGCTGTGTTGATTTTGTCTGCTGTCTCTTCATCTTGTGTAACTCTTTACTGTGTTTAGGCTTAGCAAGGAGCTCCAACAGAAGGACAAGATCATCGAGTGTCTGCGCTCCAAACTCAAGCAGCAGCGCCCGGACACCCCCTCCAGCAGCCACGCCCTCTCAGAGACCACCAACCAATCGGACAGGACGTCGTTCTTTTCCGATGACCCCGGCTCCACCCATGGGGACTTGGAGCTGTGCTCAGAGGTGGACGCAGCAAGCGAGTACGCTCAAGAGGAGCATGAGGGGCGGCTAAGCCCCCGGCAGGCTGTCGGAGGTACAACAGCAGGGACGTTCACTGGGCTGCTCATACTGCCATTGTGTGTTTATTCCTTCATTCTTAAAGTTCCATTTCATTACATGTGTCTGGGGAAGTTAATGTATCTTTTTATTTGCTCCAGTTATTCTATATAATGTATTTTTCTTTTGATCAGAGCAAGTCAGAGACCCCCCCCCCACCTTCTAGAACCTTCTACCATCCGCTTTTTCATCCATCACCACTGTCTTTCAGATGCTCAGTCTCATGGTAGTCCTCCACCACAGCTCTCGCCTGTCCCATCATCCACCACTGCTTCATATAGACCTCAGTCACCCATCGGCTCTCCCAGCAGGTCTTGCACATTACCTTGCGGACAGAATGCAGACGGTCTGTCTCAGAAAGGTACGCCGACAACAAAATGTGGCAGACACATCTCATCCAGTGTGCCTCTTGCCTTTTTGTTCTACAGTGAGTGTCTGATCAGCTTATATGTACATCATATAGGTACATAGAACAGAACACTGTCAGGCTTTTCGTTTACACACATGGTAGACTTGGAGATTGTTCCCTCCTGCCATTATGTTACACCTTTAAGGAACTAGAGAGTGGGTTCTTTAAGGTGCTGAGATATTTTTTGGCACTATATGCTATAGTATTGCATATGGA
Source organism: Chitala chitala (assembly GCA_025773905.1). Classification (NCBI taxonomy): domain Eukaryota; kingdom Metazoa; phylum Chordata; class Actinopteri; order Osteoglossiformes; family Notopteridae; genus Chitala; species Chitala chitala. The sequence goes on from JABJVR010000029.1 coordinate 7,300,982, forward strand.
GGCTTGTGGTATGCTGCAGTCTCTGCCTTTGATATCTCTGCCTTTTTGTTCTCTTTACCCCTAGGCCTCTTCCCTGGATTTATGTCCAGTTGTCTTCCTAGTCCTCAGTCCCACCATTGCCCTGACCTTCTGGGTCAGAGGGCAAATTTGCTCTTTGAACCATGCTCTCCCTTAGGAGGGCCCAGTAATCATGGTGCTGGGTCATTCTCCCTGGCGGAGGTGAACCAGGAGTTGCAGAATCTGCAACGACAACTGAAAGATCGTGAGCGTGCGTTTGTGTGTGTTACTGTGTGCGGATACATACGTGTTCTAGACTGCCTCATATCACAATGCCTTTCCTGTACAACATAGCGTTAATTGTGATAGATTACAGCACTTTCTTTTGCCTTACAGTCATAATGTTACAGACAATATACAACTAAACTCTAATATGTCAGATATAAAATGATTAAAATAGCTTTCAAAATAAATGTAATATTGACGTAGACACTGGACATCAGTATGCAAAAATGTTGTAAAAAGACGTGATATGATGCAGTCATGTGTCCAAAAAAATATTTCAAAATTAACTGGATTGTTGTTGACCTTAATTACCAAGGTTACCTGTCGCTAATAATTATGTCAGTTAATTCTGTTCCTTGTTTAATCATTGAGCCTGAGTGGTTCTGGGTTCCCGGGTCTGTAACTGACAGGCTTCTGTGTGTGTGTTGGATTTCTGTGTGTGATGCTTATGGGAGTGAACAGTGTGGCCTAGTGAACCGTGAGCAGAGAGGTTTATCCTGTAGGCTTCATCAAGGCCTCTGTGCAGAACTGCCAGCACATTAATCTGCTCAGTTGTGCATGCCTTTCCCACATGACACGTGCATGTCAATCTCCACCCCACTCTCTCTTAATCTCGGAAATAAGGACGGAGCACAGCTATCTGCTGTCTTTTTCGTATGTTTGGGTTGGTGAGCTATTCAATATTTTGTAACGCATGTGATTCTGTCAGCTTTCTGAAATACTGCCACGATCACATGAGTTTCATACACTTGTGTGCTCAAATAGAGGACGGTACGGTGAGTCCTGGTGAGATTGTGCTGAGTGTAACATAATTTCATTGTCTTTTTTCTGTACATGCAGGTTTTGCAGTTCCACACGTCAAGCCTCTTTCTAATTTCCCGCTAGCTGCGCAGCCCCAAGGACACCCCACTAGTTACTATCCCCTGTCCCACCATGTCTTCCACCAGTCACCACTGGGCAGCACAAGAATAAACACCTCTTTGAAGACAGACACAAGTATTTTTGATCGCAGTGCATTATGGGACACAGCCCACATTGGGCAGCCAATTAGAGCCAGCGCTTATGGTGATGTTTCCTCAGGGTCATCAGGGTATCAGTCTGGTACCAGTCACACAGGTATCAATGCCCTTCTACTTTAAAATACTACTTTAAAATATGTGTGGAACAGACCTATTTTTAATATGCATTTAGTTAATTTACCTTTTTTTTTTTTTTTAACCATTTTACCACCTAGTGCTAGTTTCCCCAGTAGGTAAATGGGCCAGGATTCCTGCTTACTCCATCTCCTCTGTGTTGTGCTGCAGGTGCAGAGCTGATGGAGGAGCACCTGTTGGAGATCCGCAGCCTCCGACAGCGCCTCGAGGACTCCATTCAGATGAATGACCGTCTGAGGAAACAGCTGGAGGAGAGGCTGGCCTCTGCCAGCCGGGATGGTGGTAAGAATGGGTGGGTCCGCCCTCTTTGCCTGGTGCCCCTGGTTTTGACCCTTAAACCACACAGTGTTCTTCTGGGCAGGGGCAGCAACAAACATCTACATCCAGGGTTTGGACTCTGTCACTCAGCTGTCCAAGGAAAACCAGGCCTTGAAGGAGGAAAATCTTGGCCTTCAAGCCCAACTCAAGCAGGCCAGCAGAGGTAGCGACTGTTGAGTTTCAGTGTAAAGTCTGGCTTTATATGTGCCTTTTATAAACATTAATCAAAACCCTCAAATCTATGTTTGTGTGACACCATGCCAAAATTAATACAAATTTATATAGAAGTTGTATTGAACCCATGGCATAAAGTGTGTGCGTGTTTGCGTGTGTGTGTGTGTGTGTGCCTACTCGTGGCCCCCAGATAACGGTCAGGAGGCCGAGCAGTTGCGGCAGGCCCTGTTGGCGGCGCAGGCGCGGCTGAAGCAGGTGGAGCTGGAAGCAGAGCGGTGGCAGGAGGAGCACAGGCGCCTGCAGGACCTCAGCTGCCAGCAGGCCCAGGACATCCTGCAGCTACGTCAGGACCGGCAAGCCTCTCAGGAGCTCACCAACAGGTATGGCTGCTGAAGGGCGCATTACCGTCATGGCTGGAATGTGTGCACCTTTATTTTCAAGATGAATGTCTGAAAGACTGTGTTTGCTAACAAGTTAATAGTAGTTAATGGGAATGATGACAGACAGTTCATTAGCTGGCACTGGATTTCTGACATTTTACCTGTCACACCTTTTTAACATGTCCATAGTGTGAACTAAATTAAATGTATTCATTACCTTGCCACAGATTGTTTGAGAGCCACAGCCTGGATCAGTTATCATTATGAAATATTATTATTAAAAGTGGCACAAATATTGGTAGACTTGTATGCTTTTGAGTGTCGGTAATATTAAAGAAACAATCTGCAGGGTTACAAAAAACAGTCCGATATAAGTGATGATGATCGCTGATTGGTGTTTTGCCCAGTGAGTTGGTGTTGGTAAAGTGTTGCCTGTGTTCTGTGGGTTCATGGTTCTATATTGTGTTGCCAGGCTGAAGCATGACGCCAACCTGCTCCAGCAGCAGCTGAGTGAGAGTCGTCAGCTCCTGCGCTCCCTGCAATGCGAGCTGCAGCTCTACGAGCGCATATATGGTGTTGCCAAGAGCGCCCCCACTGGTGAGTGTGAGAATAGCACTGTAGGGAAACGGTTTCCCATTTAAGTACTTGATGACGAGATGGCACAGCGATTCTGTGGTTAGTGTTGTCACAGCACTCTGTGTGTGTGTGTGTGTGTGTGTGTGTGTGTGTGTGTGTGTGTGTGTGTGTGTGTGTGTGTGATTTTTCTGATCTACGAGCTGTGGTGTGTGTTTCCCACAATGCCACAGACGATCAGTCTCTCAGGGAGGCTTCACCACTGGACCTGGGGAAGCTGCTGGCAGAGCTGCGCAGCCTGCGCACGCAGCTGGAGCAGAAGACTCAAGAAAACGGCTGCCTGCGTGCACAATTGGAGCGGCAGCTCGGCGCTGTCCTGACCTCCAGCGAGCCCCGGCCCACCTCCATTACGTTTGGCTCCCAGCAGGACAGTGGATGCAGACGGCAGCTCTTCCATGGTGAGACGCTGACACACTGTGTCTGTGACCACCATAGCTAACATCATACAAACTAAATGCCTGTTTTAGGAACATGCGCTAAAGTCCTACACTGAAACATTTATTTTAAGGCCATGTTCAAATATTCTGTGCTTTTCAGTGGCTCTTAGAAACAACTCAGAGAAATTACTAAATTAAAATGTAATTACTGTAGTTGTTTTGAAAAACACTGTCAGGTCACCAACAGTTTTAATTGTGTTCTGTCTACAGATCCTTCACCATCTCCACCTGTTCGAGATACAGGGCTATTAAACTCCATGTCCCCTTACTCCATGATGTCCAAGTCCCCAGAGCCAGAAGACCCAGATACCCTGTCTAATGGTGAAAGCTTTTTATCCTGACATTGCATTTCATAGTTACCTACTAATTCATAAAAAAAACACTATTGTCTGCATCAGTAAAATAATATGCTTGTTTCCGCAGCCATGCTGAATTCACATTCTGGGCTGGAAGGAGAAGCACCAGACGGGTCGTTTGCCAACAAAAACGGGCGCCACACCATCGGGCATGTGGACGACTTCAACGCCCTGCAGCAGCAGATCCTGGAAGGGAAGATGCTGGTGCACAAGATGGAGAGTATGCTGCAGTCCTCCCTCAGCTCCAGCCTGCTGGAGGTCACCTCTGCCAAGGTGAGGAGATCCCCCCAACACACACACTAAACCATGTCTGTAAGGAAGCTGTGGCCACAGTCCTTCTGGTCTAACTGCCATTACTTGTCTGCTGGTGGGTGTCCAGGCCCTGGACCAGAGTTTTGTGAAAAGCCTCCTGACAAATGCTAAAAAGCTTAATCAAATCCTGGAGGAGGCCACCTCTCTCCTGAGAATGTTCTGGAGGGCAGCACTCCCCAGTACTGAGAACTCCATCCAGCAAGTCAGAAAGGTAAACCACCCCGCTGTTTGCTGCCTCAGAGTCATCATTGTCTTAACTTCTCCATTTCTTGTGACTAAGTGAACACAAGCAGTAATTAAGTGATTTCTGTGAACCCCAGGAGCAGTCCATGAAAGAGGAGATCCACAAGCTGAGGGAGAGGATCACCGAGCAGGAGGGTCTGCTACAGGACACTATCCAGAGGCTGAGGAGCACCAACCGTACCAAGGAGAGCATGGAGCACTTCGTCATGAGCCAGCGTGAGAACCTCTCCTGTCATCAGCTTCACGCAGTGGGGTGACTTTGGCTCACAAGTGGCCGCCACCTCTGCAGTTGCTGCCCTGAGAAGACTGAGCACTTAGCTTTTAGTCTTACCTTACTAGTTCATAAGGCTTGAGAGAATTGATATTAGGTGCCACTTTAACAGAGCAGACCTTTAACAGCAAGTAAGATGCTGATTTAAATTCCAGAAAGAACTACCCTTAAACTTGGAACTTAACCAGCTCTTTAATGCAGCTGTATAGATGGCCAAAGTTTGTAAAGTACTAATGGTAAAATAGCTGGATCTGGTTACAGAGTGGAAAGGTATAAGTGGGTATGTATGCACACCTGAGAATCTGGGTTTATTCCCTATCAGTCACATTCAGGTATATAAATGAAATGCTCACTTCAGTTTGGCTAACCGCTGTTTTTATATTTTCAGTGTCAAGGACACGTGATGTCTTGAAAAAAGCTCGAACAAATTTGGAGGTACGTTTGTGATTTTTTTTTTTTGGATGGTAATAGTATAGTTAAGAGGGTAGCTAATTGTTTTTGATAGCAAAGACCAGAAGCAGTTCTACTAAATATATTGGCGTGTAGCAACATAAAAATTCAACAATGAAATGCTAACATTCAGAGTGATTTGTTGTCAGGCTTTTTTCTGTGCTTGTTTCTTATTGACAGCTAAAAGTGGAGTAGTCTTGGATGCTCTCTTATATGTAACAAATGATTTAAAAAACATTACAAAACAAACACATTACAAAAGAGTGGTGGTGGTGAGATCCTGTACAGATGTAGGCAGGAGTGGAGAGGGTGGATGGGAGGAGTGGAGCAGGCTTGTGCTGACTAGATGGGGGTACATGTCTTGTTAGTAGTTACGTTCTGTCTTTTCTTCTCTGTCTCCCATCTTGATACTGTCCCTGTGTGTCCTTCTGCCCTACCCATTGAGTATGTCCAGAAGAATGAACACAAGATATCTTCCCTAAGCCCTTCCTCTTCCTCTTCCTCCCCTTACCCTGGTAAAGTACTCTGTGCACGCTGCCCTGCTCTGCCTGTGCCCATGCTGACTTGCCCTGCCTGTGCCCACGCTGCCCTGCCAGCCCTGCTTCTCACACGTCTGCTACATGTGGACGCGTTGCAGCAGCACAAAGAGATCACATCTGCACTTCACCTAACCTCTTGAAGGACTCAGGCCTCAGTTAGGACTAGGAGGGGTGCTGAGGAGTTAGACAGATATTAACGTCTTTCCTAGATTCAGCTCATCAGCAGGGAGGACAAAAAAATATTGTGTGGTATGAGGAACAGCTGGGGCTATAATTTGAATACAGAATGACCTTTGTAGCACTTGTGGTCACATTTATACTTCATAGTCTCCCTGCGTATCCCACCTTCTATTAATAAAGGCCATTTGCCTTGAGGCCCAGATTGGTTTCCAATAGTTCCAAAGTTTGTATGCTGAACATGTGAAAAAGCAGCACATCCAACAACACGCTTATGACGTTTTTTCATCCAAAACACCTTTCTTAGGCCTTAGTCATTTACTGGATCTTCACGCCTTGTCTCTACAGGTGAAGTCCGGGCAGGGTCCTGGCCACGCGCTCCTGATTGGGGTGTTGTGAAGTTCTCTGCCCAGAACACAGCCACCGGCACTGCCAAGAGAAATGACATGCCACACCAGCTGCAGATGGTCATGTTCTAAGCCAGCTACAACCGGCACCATTTTCAGCTTCCTGCAACCATAATTGGTTTTCATTATAATTTGTGACATGAAACAACAGCTCTTGACATCCCCTGTTATTAACATGGTCCTGATTAGCTCTTTCTTGACTTTCAGGGACTGCCATTGGGTCCAGTCATGTTGTGAAAGGCTGACAATAAAGCTGTTATAAATTTATTAATCTTTTTACAAGGCCTTGATGTATCATCTAATAATGTTTATTTCCTAAGCACGCTAGAGTTGTTGAGCAGTCAAAAAATTCTCTTTTATTCACCCAGTTTTGCTGTCATAAGTTAGTTTGCAAATATTAAGGTACTAACGAATAACTTCCTCTTAGATTTCCTTTCTGAAATGGTGAAAATGGTAGAAATGCAAAAATATAGATATAGCATTTAATTGGTTTACCAGGTGATTGTGGTAGCTGCTTGTTGTAGTTGGATTTCTTTAACAATGAAAGCTTGTCCAAAGACTTGTTTGATTTGTTTGACTTTGAAGAGCTAAGAAAGTTAAAATTAGTGCTGCTCGCCTAGAAACGCATGTGCAATATGAACTGTTCGCTGAATGTTGCAACCAGCTTCGCCTTACACACGAAACTTAGTATTTATTCTAAGGTTATGGACCGTCAGTGCAATACTAGTGAAATACTACTGAGAGATGTGCAGATAAAGCGCTGTAGTAATGAGACGCGTGCAAGACAGCTCTCTGTTCCGCAGGGATCACCAGAACTGCCAAAGGCTGAACTCTTCATGTATCGTTTATCTATTTATATATTGCAAAACTTGCATGTGACTCTGAACAGAAGCGCCATTGACCTTTTTAATCGTTTTCTTTGAAATTCTACTGCTCCCAGTGACTTTATGAAAAGCAGTTAAGAAAGAAACAAATTGTAAGTAACGGTTGGTTGGTCCAGTGTAATTTATAATATTACAGCTTTTCTTTTTATGGTTTAGCACTTTTTGTAAATGGACCAAGCACTGGTTAATTATTTAAATATCAAGTTCTATGTTGGGGTTTTATGAGTTATGTATTTTAGGTTTTGCATATATAATTTAACATCTTGTCAACTTTGGCAGTGTACATTAGATGCTTTTCAGTGTGCTGTTGTAGTTTGAGGAATTTGCTTTCTGCTTTTCAGTTTAGTTGTCATCTCCTGTATACTCTGCATTATGAGTGTAGTAGATTAGGTTTTCACAATGTCGATGCTTCTGCATTGTAGGACATGTATGCTTTAAGTAAGAAAGTGCCATGGTTTTTGTGTTGTGCTGTCCTTAAAGTGTTTTTAAGTTAATAGTAGGTAAGGTTTTCAACCTACTTGGAGATGATTTAATATGTATGGTATATGTGCCTGTCCTATTTCAAACTGCTGTGTAGAAGTAATTTAACTGAGTCCAGATTAGGATTGACCTCTAAACATTACAGTTTAATCTCATTCTGAGTTTTAGATTAGCAGATGCTTACTGATCAGTCAGCCATTTGGACCTGACAGTAATGTCCTCTGTTCTGTTTCCTATTCAGTTTCTTTGTGGAGTGGGGGGGGCTACAAAGTTGCTTTCGTTTAAAATAGGCTTTAGTTCATAATTAATAGCAAGCCTTATAAAAACAGTTCTGTTTGTTTATATTAAAAGGCAACTACAGGTGAGAGTAAAGTGTGTGTATATCACATCTGAAAGACAGACATCTAAATAGTGCAGAGATGTAAAATTTGGACAGTCATGGTGCTTGTAAAATATGTATATAAAGGTTGGAGTGTTTGACAAGTCAACACAAGCCACATTGGCTGTTTCACTTAATGTGACAATGTGTATTGTGTACAATAAAAAATGCTCTGCAAGTCTTTCAGTTATTAAATAAATGTCTCTGTTTCCAGATTTATCTTGAAAGACATACAGTGGAAATTCAGACAAAAAGTCAGCTTGGAAGGGAACCACAGAATTACTCCATACCTTGAAAGAATTCAGAAGTCAGATGTAACCTTGCCCTGTTTGCAACACATTATCAGTTTGTTTAAAAAAAAACCCACCCAGAAAAGCAGCTTTTAAGCAGCAAATGGATGGGCCCTGTTCGTAGGTGTCATTTGTCTGTATAGAATTTCAAAGTTACTAATGCGGGTAATATTATGCGTGCACACATGCGTGCGCACCTGCCCATATAAAACCCACCTTTTGCCAGTTAATTTCTTGAATAAGTCAGTAAATATTTTATATAATTTAATTCCCTCAGCACTACATAATATTTATTACAGTGTTTCCTGTTACTTCTGAAATATGCAAGATATGAAATCATGTTACTATTTCCTTTGTTATTGTTCAGCATGTTTTTTTAGTTTTCTGTACTTTTGCCATCTACCATAACACACTTCACAAATATTGTAATTATTGTAACTAATTATGAGCAACATTTACACACAGTTGTAATTTTAGTTGCATTGATCACACTACATAGATCTTTCTAAAAGGTTGTATTTTGCTGTTCTGAATAACCTGTGGTGGGTTGGCGCCCCGCCCTGGGTGTCCCCTGCCCTGCGCCCTATGTGCTCTGGGATGGGCTCCAGGTT
>JABJVR010000029.1:7309858-7336498 GCA_025773905.1 Chitala chitala
GGAGGAAACCGGAGCACCCGGAGAAAACCCACCAAGCACAGGGAGAACATGCAAACTTCACGCACACAGACCCAAGGTGGGAATTGAACCCCAGGCCTGGAGGTGTGCAGCGACAGTGCTAACCACCACGCCACCGTGCTGCCAACTTTGACCAACTCCCCACCACAATTCACACATTTAAAGAAATGTGATTGCTGTAAAAAAACACCCAAATGGAACCAATCAACAAAAACGTTAGGCGTTTTCCATCAAGCCAAGAAAGTAACTAATTTTAATAGGGAAATAGCTATTCTCTGTCCAGCTGTCTCCTCAAAGGGAAAAGAAGGGAAGGATATCAGAGCTGCACAGGAATGGATAACGGTGGCCACACAGGAATTGTGGGAGTGCTGTGATGTCTCCCCTGAGCTGCACGTGGCTGCCCGTGTGTGTCTGTGAGCAGTGGTGGGCGGGTGAGGCTCACCATCTGGATGGGCTTCTTGCACAGGTCCCACTCAGTGACCAGTCGCTCCTGGTCGGTGACGTAGAGGCCCCTCTGTGCCAGCGCACGGATGACAGCGTCATGACCTAGTAACGGCTTGGCCGCGTCGCTCTTCAGAATGAGGCTGCCCGCGCGGCAGTACAGGTCGGCCGATAGCAGCAGGCTCACCACCGGGGGCTTCATGTGCTCCTGCTCGTACTGGTCCGTGTAGAAGGGTTCTCTCAGGTCTGCTGGGACGCTGTCTGTGAGCACAGAGATGAGGCAGAATTCAGACACATGTACGCGTTGCAGTAAAACATAGCGAACTTGTACAGAACTGAATATTGTAGGGGAACAAACCCATACCATGTAATTTATACTCCCACTATACAGAAATTCACTTATTCAGATTGAGTATTCATATCTGTACAAAAAACATTATTTATACGTACTGGGAAACTGGTTAGACAAACGAGCTCAAAATGCATTTAACATTTGAGTAGCAGAAAGAGGCGCAGTGCCTGATGGGTACTACACACCCACGCTCAGTCCTGTACACGTTCCCAAGAGTCAAGAGATGCAGGAAAAGTTTTGTCTGTTCTTTGGTAATTGTGAACTGTACACTTCCATTTCTGTGCTGTGTTTGTGCAAAATACTGGCAACATAGGAACAAACTATTATGAGAAAAGTCTTGGCAAAAGATGGAAAAATAAATGTAAAAAACAGCTCACAGTTTAAACGTTGATGTAAAAAAGCATACTGAAAATGATGACAAACAAAATGACATGTGTCTTGTGTTGCATGATACTATGCACGATTACCCTACAACACAACTGCTTTCCAACACATGGGACCTTAATTAAGCTACAGTAAAACAAAACAATAGCATTCCCTCTAGCACATAAAACCAAACACTATTTTATTCTCCCAATCTGCTCATGTAGTTCACAGTTCATGGTTTTGGCAGTGATGGAGCCTGACCCAGTAAAAAATGGAGCATAAGGCAAGGCACACCCTGGATAGGATGCCAGCCCAAGACTAGGCATTAGCTAACACTCTGGACAGGACAGGATGCCAGTCCAATGCTGAGAATGCACACAGACAAACTGCGATGTAGGGCAACTAGCTGGCAGTTCATACAAACCTGTATGTAATTGGGCTTTGGGAAGAGGCGAGAACCCCAGAAGAAACCAACATAGACATAGAATATGCAAACACACACACACACACACACACACACACACACACAGAGCAAGGTCAATATTCAAGGCCTTTGAGGTGATGATGCAAGCAGCTGAGACACTGCCAAACAGTAAACAACAACATCCATAACCAAAGGGTAGAATAAGAACATAATAGTAAAATAACGTAGACCTTAAGGACATAAGGTCTGTTATTTTACTATAAATTGACAAATGCTAACCAATGAATACAATAATAATTGGTTCTGTGTTGAGACAATCTGATGACAGACAAGATTGTCATACCTGACATGTTCACTGTTAGCTTGCTTACAAAGTGTACCATTCATTTAGAATGCAAAAGAGTGGTAATACTTTCATATCTTTAAGAGGATGAGCTAAAACTGAAACTCTTTTTTGCATTTTAGATATCTCTTTATAAAGTCAAAATATGTCATAACAGAACACACAGATGCCTTCTTGAAAATAATCAGTGCATTTAGAAAATTACAATCTGTTTGTGTAGGTTTTTTAATATTAGCCTTGATTAGTTATTCTTCATGTGTTAATGAGTCGATGATGAGCATCTGATCCTGTCAAACTGACTCATGCTAAATCTAAGAGCAAGATGAAAAATAAGACAAATTCAGGAAAGACTGCAAGGATGTTATATTTAAGTAAATCAGACATTACTATGATGTAAAGTGAAGTTTAAGAGGAGATGGAAGAGTAAGTAATATTAGCGAGGTGGCTTTTCTAATGCAGGCAACAATGTCACCTCACGCATGTCCCATAAAGGAAGACGCTGCTTAATAATTGGACAAGGAAGACAGCATGTCCTCTAAGACGCATCTTCCTCATTGTTTCACTAGAAAGCTGCTACACAATTACAGCTGACCAGTGTATGCAACCATCTATGGATGAAAACAGGTTGCTATGGAAACTATATGTCCAATCAATGCATTGCTGTTAGCAGAGTGTCCAAGCAGCACGTCTGTGTTCAAAAGAAAAAAGGAATAAGTAGATGCTACATCATGTAAATGGGAAATATGATCCAGCACTAGTCAATAATTGACAAACACATTTCTCAACAATGCAGAGCTGATGTAAGGAGGTGGAAAATGACCGTCAGGGGAAAAGCTGGCTCTTTATCAACTGAAAGTCAATAAATCTATAGCCCACACAACTCTAACTATGGGCTTGTTAATTTAAAGTTTAGGTACTGAATCCCCATCAGCTCCTTCAGTGCTAAAATCTGCCTGGTCTTTATCAATTAGCATTTAAGAACATTTGACAAATATTTACGCATTTATGTTTAATGACATTTCGCCACATCCAGAATACAGTTTGTTTTCATTTAGTAAGCTTATTTTATTTCTTCCAAATGTGTGTGAAGGACCACTGTAGTCTTTCACATGGTGTCTCCTACTCAAAGGAACAGATATGTTGTAGTGTACATGTAGAACATATTGCTAGATATGCATTGAAACTAAGTTCTGTTCATTAAACCATCATTTAAGCAGACATCTTACTTTAAATCCATCTTCTGGCATGGTTATAGTCTTGTATCAATAAGTTTAAAAATTACAGAGTACTCCCTCTAATGAATATGAACATTATCTACACAGTAAAAATAATGATAACCCCCAAGACTGGTACTATCTTGTTTATAGGGGGCATTGGTGAACAAATAAATGGACAAAACTGTGCTGTCATGTTAATTATTTCATCTGAATATTACTAATATTTTCATTTATCATTATTTACTTTTCATTTTTCATATGGTAAAGAAGCCACCAGTTTTATGAACTACACTACTGCAACAGTGACGGTCACCAATGTCACTTTAATGGGTAGAACATCAGGCTGGGATGCAGAAGCTTCCCGGTTCGAATCCCAGCCTGACTACGAGGTGTGTCTGTGAGCAAAACACCCAGCGCAAGCTAGTAACCCTATGTGAAATGTAAGTCGCTTTGGATAAAAGCATCTTCCAAATGGACAAATGTAAATGTTATATAATATCATCTTATGACACTAGTCACATTTTCCAATAGTGTTCATTCACAAAACAATTATTCCAATTTGAAATGAGCCATCACAGTAAAACTGAGAAAAAAACCATGTAAAACATGATTTATAATGATCATATATAAATTTTAAACTTTCAATTATATTTACGTTTTAAAACTTTATAGCAACTTACACTGCTAGATCAAGAGATGTACCATACTGGCTAATGGATGTTTTATGTCGGTACAGTCAGTGTCGCTCTTAAACTCGAGCATCACACTGTGGAGAGAGGCTCAGGTTTTGTACTAACTGGGCATGAATCTCCAGTCTTGTTAACAACTGTACACCAGACTTTGTTCATAACACAAGGGACAAATCAATTAAATAATCTACTGACACTTCCATAGTACATGTTACGTTTTCCCAGCAACGATAACTGATTTACATTTACAGATATGTTTGTTCATGAGAAAGCCAAAAAAATTAACATGTAAGCCTAAAACTACGATTGTATATGCAACATCTGCTCTGCAGCTGAGGTTCTCACTTCCAGACCTGGTACATAACACCTAAGGTTAAATAAAACACATTCCTGGAATAAGTTAAGTCCTGTACACATATACAAAAAATAAAAAATAAAAAACATGATTTTCATTCCACATGAATATTCCATTCCCCCACTTTAAAACCAACACACAACAGGCAAAACTGTGCTAAAAAGAGAACCAAACTATTTAATCCAAGAGTTACTGAAAAGCATGTTTGTTAGGCAGAGCTCCTATTGTCTACTATCAATGAAGAAACTGTCAGGAAGTGGTTTTCACAGGAAAACAGAACTGAATGGACAGATCCTCACCAAAATATCTTCTTCATGGATTAGACATTACATATTCATTTTGGATTCTCTGCTCAATAAAGTCAAAAGAACTCTATGTGTAAAGAAATATCCTGAACTGTTGTTCTTTAACATTAATACAAGTTACAAAAGCTTTACAAGCTACAGTAAAGGTTCACTGGCCACACTAAAAAGAGCTCAAACTCAGCTTTTTATTACTTTTTTTAATACTACCACTGCAAAACACTGCAGAGAACAGAGCACTCGCAGACTGATATTAACCACATCTCCTAATAACCAATTTTATAGTGCAATGATGCATTGATACATGATTCTAAATTTTAAAAATGTCCTTCTGTCAAGACTATACCGAACAGATTGCAGAAAACTGCACTTTCTAGACTACAAAATGCATAAAAAACTAAAACATTTAAAGATTTGTGTGTATAATAGGCTTTTAAAGCCATTCAGTGTCAAAATGTGGAGCAAACCTGACTTCTAATGCAAACTTACGCAAGATAACTATATTTTTAAAAGTCACTTGTAAGAAGCATAAGATTCGACCTGAGATTTATTATTTGCTTTTTTTTAAGAAAAACTTATATTTCTATGAACTTTCTCATTAAGATTATAATATTTTTAAATCTTATTACTGGCTGCAGTGGCTTCTTGTGCTGGGATGTGAGCAGCTAACTTGTGGAATTCACCACCACTGTATGAGTCAGTGACAGCAGTCGCCCCTCAGAAAGTGAGAGTCAAAGAGTGAGTGAATGACAGAGCTATTCAACCATTTTCTCGGGGTTTTGATGCATTCTGGACATGGTAGAGACCCAAAGCCGCATGCTTATATTTCACCTGTGTCTTAACAGCGAGATGAAATATTCCACCTTGCACATGGTTTTAGGCCACATCTTCATACTTGCTGTTAACAGTAGCACTATAACCATTACATTTCAAAATCTAGATCCCGTAACAATGCCCCTTCAAAAATACTTGTCCAGCTGTGAAATTAGTACATTAACATTATTCTTAGGCTCTCTTAAAAGCAATTACAGAGCGTACGTACATCCGACGTATAATGATCTGTTGTTATCGCTTAAAAACGAAAACCATAATTGGCAAATACATAGAAATGACAAACATATGGTGAACATTTGTACAGTTCCTTCTATACAAAGGAGCTGTCACCAAAAAGCTTCATAAAAGAGGTTAAATAACACTTTATTATGAGTTTCTGTTACAGATCGTGCTATACCACTGAAAAATGACCAAAATCTCACGGAGGCCTAATTCTGGTCAGATCATGATGGGGGAACAGGACTTCATTTTCTGTGAAGCTGTTCCATAGCGAAATTATATTTTTTTCGTTTTAGGAGAGCATACTACAACTGTTCCTTTTATTATCGCATGATACCTACGATGAATACAATTTCCACAGTGAAATAGAGACCTGACAAGCTGTTTCCCCTGCAATGCTTCAGCGAATGGCTGCTTCACCCGTCTGCCAATTTTGTCCATAAATTTATACGTGCAAAATATTTAAAACTGAGAACTCTCCTCAAGAAGTGTACTAATTTTAAGATTTGAATTAAACAGTTTTGTATACTTTCACTATTTTCACAAATTTGTCTAAAATTGTCATTAATTCAAACAATAATATCCTGTGGACAATCAGGCACAGAGGAATACAGCAGCGGTCTTACTAAAACTGTAATAATAAATAAAGTATAAATAAAAACAAGAAGAGGCGCCACCTACCTGTCCCAAATGCTTTTGCCACCAGCCATGTCAGACTACAACAAATTTTAGCTCTAGTAAAATCATAATGGTCAAAGGACTTTATTGCTGGAACAATAAAAGTCTTTTTGGTTTCCTTGATGTCCACCGCATCACCCATGTCAAGATTTAAAAATATTACTTCAACTCTTCCGAAATCGATGGCTGCCTACCAGGGAATAAAAGCCGATGACATCCCTGCAGTGGAATTTAATGCAGTAAATCTAACTGTTTGCGATTTTGGGAAATAATAGTTCGATTTTTTTATTAATTATTTTTATCCAGCCGGACAATACTAAAATTGCCAATGTTATATCGGGTTTGGTCCTATTTAATTTTCAGATGAACAATTATATGTTTTGACTTAAATCCAGATGGGAAACCAAGTCATCTGCCGAATGTCCCCTTGAAATTTTCATCCTTTCTCTGGCATTTCCATCAGATGATAGAAACAGCCCTACCGCTCCCAAATTGTTGAAATTCACACACACCATTGGGTCGCAAAATGAGAAAATACGTTTCCATTGTTTCCTGGTTTTAATCCGTAATCGTTTCAGCGTCGGCTTTTATATTCCATATTTTCCCTTTTACGGTTTCCCCATACACATTCAATCCGTGCTGCTGCGGTTTTCCTGCCGCACTGTTAGACGCTACGCTTTGCGCGTGCGCGAACCGCCCAACCACGAAATAACAGTTAAACTGGTGGACACTGGGTCATACGTGACCGGCTGTCTGTTTAAAGTCACATAATAAAAGTAGATAATAAAAATAATTTATATGGGATATCGTTTTGAGTCAAACTTTAGCCTACAGAATAAAACACATGTAAGTAATGTTAAAATGAAAACAATTAAAACTGAAAAGAACGCGACATGTAAATGTTCAGAAATTAAAAAATTTTAAATTAGGTTTTGACACTACGTAGATATTCTATAGAATATATTTGAAATACGGTCATTAACAGTTACAGACAATTGCTGCTGAAAGGCCTTATTGAACGTCACTGCCCAGAATTCCAAGTGCAGGAGGCGTCATCATTAAGGGACAACTAAATATAGTAAACAAAAAGTATGGGTTTACACTTTCAAAGTTCCCAGACAGACTGAATTCAATAAAACCATATTATTTTTGTGTTAATAGAAAATAGCAAAGCATATTACGTTTTCAGTAATCTACTACTTCTAAGAAAATACACAATATCAGATACATGACGTCCATACATTGTTTTATTAATTTCAAAAGACGTTTATTTGTGAATTCTTTAGAATATTTTACAACAGTGTAAGAGGAGACCTATACTGTTTAATTATCCTAGAACCTATGTATCCTAGATTGTTTAGTGATGTAGAGCTCCTCTGGGTTTAACTTTTTTTAGGCTTCAATAGCTTGGTGATTGTGACGGAACCTAATTGAACGACGAGCTTTGTCGCTTATCGAGCCTAACGAGCATAGACATCATAAGACTCACAGACATAATATAATAAAATAATAGCTAGACCGCGCAGCCAATGCTATTGTGTTAACACAGCACGGCAAACAGGTGAAGACGTCCGGTAGTGGCAAAAAGTTGCTGCTTTGATCGTCGCCTTGTTTTCACAGAACTTAACGGTTTTCCTATGACATTATTTTAAATACAGTAAGTACAATATAAAAATAGAAAAGAAGAAGCCATGCACTTTAACGTCAACAGTAAAAACATCATGTAACAATATAGTACGTTTAAATATCTTTATACAGGGAACAAACATGGATACCCTCAAATGAAAAGTATATTAAATATTGCTTACATTTCAGAAAAACTAATCAAGGAATTTCCCAGTGTGAAGAAATTTGTACCAATTATGGCAAACAATATACATTTTGACTAAACACATGTTGTTCTAGGTTGGTATTGTTTAAACTCCGCAAATTTTATGTATTGGTATAGAATATTGGTGTAGAATAGAGGCATTCATCAACCCTAACAACATTATTGTTTATGAAAACACAAAAGTTGTTAGTTTCGTGGAGTAATTTTCTATAAACTACATGTTCATCAAAGTCGGCCTAGCTAAGCATGCACGTAATTTTATCCTGCAACTAAATGATGATAAAAAGTGTGAGAACTTACACTCTGTATTTTTATTAATTTGTAATAATTGTACTGTAATAATACAGTAAATGAGTAGTGTAAGTTCTTACAGTTACACTTTGTAGTATTATTATTAATTTGAGTCATTGCATATTTATTGTACTTTATAAATCCCAGAGGGAAATTGCTTCTCTGCATTTAATCCATTTCCTGAGGGGAGCAGTGGGCAGCCAGCCACATACAGCGCCCAGGGAGCTAACACTGAGTGTCTTGCTCAAGGACACACCTGGATGTGTTGGGATTTGAACCAGGAGACTTCCACATCCCAGCCTGATGTTCAGCTCATTGAGTCACCAAGCCAAATACACAGAAAATGTATAATAATGTTCATAAATATTACTTACATATGAAATATGAGTGATCCTCCAGATGAGTAGTGGTTTGAACAGCCTACATCACAACATGATTTCATCATCTCACCTGCCAGTTTGACAAGTTTCTGCCACTAATGGATGTGAATACTCGTTTTCCAGCTCAAAGCAGGCCATGCACAGTCTAGCTATTATTCATGTCTATGATAAGACTTATTGGATAAGATATTTTCGCTGCTCTTCTGGGAAATACTGACGCCATTTTGAAGGGTACTAAATCTGTGTAACACCAGTTAGATTCTTGGTAATCTTCAATTAAGACTGAGAGTAAACAACCATGCTGCAGATGGATGGGCTTAATGCAACCTAAATGTGAATATCAGTGATTAATAAAGTACAAAACATTCAGCAAAAGGTCTCAACATATCTCATATTTCTACAATATTACAAATTCACGTTTTATGTATTGTATAGTACAAGAAAACTAGCGAGAGTGTCAACAATTTACAAATGTTTTACTCACTTGTGATATGTAGTGCCTTTCCTTCACCTGTAAATGTTGTTGTAGTGACTGAGTTTGATTTGGGTTTATTTTACCAATGTACCTGTGCAAACATATTAGACAGAACTTACCCTATATATACTTTTTTATAAACAGGTAAAGCAGAATACATGTAAAATCTGTGAGGCTTGTTTTCATTATTGCATTTTTCGTTGCACTTTAGTTATGTTTATTTTTGATAGTGAAAAATACGGACGACATTTTTAAGAATAATTTCTGCGTGGATCACACTTTCCTCAAAAATACTGGTTATACATGATTGCCTAGATTAACCTACAGTTTGTGGCTTTTATTACGATATTCATGTCAGAACTGTCTGTGACGTTTTTAGTGTGCGCCACGAATATTGTACAAATTGATTGGCTCGCCCACGGAGCGGAGCCATGGTCCACGAATATTGAGAAATTTCATTGGTTCCTCAATAGGAGTTGAGTGTTACTGCGGTGCTTAGTGTTTAGAATCTATTGCAAGCAGTACCAATTTGTTTAATACTAAATAGTAACAACACTTTCAACAATCCAACGATTTTAAATTCATAAAGCTAATATCATAATATATTTTAGGACATGTTAATACGTTTTCGTTAAGCCAAAAATGTTTATACCAAGATCACTCAAAGTAAAAAGACCTTCCGACTGCTCTGGACAAGTCGCAAAAAAATGTAAGGTGATCCCAGAGGAATCTACTGACATCAGAGAAGAACGGTGCTCCCAGAATCATCCTGATGAGGTCTGTGATTTGAACCTCCGACAGTACCATCTCGATGATGTCGGGGAGCCAAACTGCGAGGTCTTGCCCAGAGAGAGCAGTTCAAACCAGGGTGCAGAGGAAGAAGAACCGGTTAAGTCCTTTAAGAAGACTCAGAGATGGCCAGAACCAGGAGAGCCTGTTTGTGTAATGTGTGGACGATATGGAGAGTACATATGCGATAACACCGATAATGACGTGTGCAGTTTGGAGTGCAAGGCAAATCACCTCGCCCAACTAGGTTTGGAGTCAAAGATGGGCACAGCTATTGAAGAGCAAACTGAAACGTACAGTGCCTCTTCTATTATGCCATTTCATGTGGGTGGTGAGAACGCTACAGAACTGGAGCAGGGCTACGTCTACAGGGAGGATGCATTCATCTCCAGTCTAAAAGAAGAGCAGGTGCAAAGGGTAAAACAAGAGCTAGGGATTGTGACACAGGGGCAGGCCATTTGCAGACCCATCATTGACTTTGATCACTGCAACTTTCCTCCTGCTCTCAGTGCCAATCTCAAAAAGGCTGGCTATGAAGCACCTACCCCTATTCAGATGCAAATGGTTCCAGTTGGGCTTGCTGGTCGGGATGTCATTGCCAGTGCTGACACTGGCTCAGGGAAAACGGCTGCATTCCTGCTACCTGTGATTACACATGTGCTGCAGGTAAAGCAAGGACACTGACCAGTATGCATGGCCAGGGATGGATTGTTAATAGTATGACCAGCCAGCTGCCTTCTTTATGTCATTTTAGCACACATGCAGAAATCTGAACTTTTTATTAAGGGATGTTTTTCCCTTAAACATGATTTAGTTTGTGGGAAGTAATTAGTGTATTAGCAATTGAGTAAGCAGGATGGTGATTGCACACCTGCAGGGTTATGAGAATCTGGCTATTGACTTTTTGTGTGTGGAGTTTTGCATTTTCCCCCTGCATGTGCATGACTTTCCTAAGACCTGATCAGAGTGTTCCCTTCCTTATGCCTAGTCTGCCTGGAATAGGCTCCAGGCCACCTGCAACCCTGAAAAAGGACAAGTGGTTACATAGTGGGTGGTTAGATAATAGTTGGATGGATGTATAGTAGTTGTCTACTTGTGCAAAATTATTTACATTTAGTGCTGTCTGTAAAGTGAATATTGAACAATTGGACTGAAAGAAACTGTAGCCTAAATGCTGCCTTTCTAACCCATGTGAAACATGTTCTGTGTAAACAAGACATATAATGAAGGCAAAGTCCCTGGGCTTAAATGTGCAGGAGTAAGTGTTTGCAGTATAATTGTCAGTGCATCATATGTTACATGTATAATTTTAAACAATTTCTAAAGAATTGTAGTTATAAAATTAGTTCAGCAAGCGAATTTGAGAGCTTTTCAAAAAATGTATTTGCAATTTATTAGTAGCAAGAGCATTTAAACAGCACTATTAATGGCTAGGCATTAGTAAAGTTTTGCCATTTGACATGCAGTTTTAGTGTCATTTATGTGACTGTGCCGTACGTGTTGTCCTTATAACCTTTTCTTCCTGTTAGAGACCGACAGGTATTAGGTTTGGTCCATTGGGGCTCATTCTAACTCCAACCCGTGAGCTGGCCATACAGATTGAGAGGCAGGCAAAGGAGCTGATAATGAGACTGCCGCACATGAGGACAGCTCTGTTGGTGGGGGGGATGCCTCTACCCCCTCAGCTCCATCGACTCAAGCAGAACATCAAGGTACCTAGACACCACACGCAGTTGTATGGTTGAATGATTTCACCTTTTGAATTATCTGATTCAGTCTAATGTGATAAGGACGCCAGGTCTTTTCTGTTGGATGCAAAGTGTGGAATTTCAAGATCAGAATGCTTCTGGGTATTGTGTCCATCACTAAGTAGTGAATTGTATTAAACAAGGGGTGACTTGAAGTAAGACCTGGCCACTCTACCTCTCTTACTCATGGGTTCACAAATTTTAAGATGCTGTTTTCATATACATTATCCATCGTGCACCACCCCAAGGTACTAATGAGTTGTGCTTTTATTTATTGGGTTAAAAGAAATTCCTGTACTGTTGCAACAAAACTGAAACTTAGCATTTATTATAAATTTTTTTTTAGTTTTATATTTGAGGATAACTTATTTTTCTCTTTCTTCCCAAGATGATAATAGCAACCCCAGGGCGTCTGATGGAGATTATGAAGCAGGGTGCCGTGCAGCTGGATTCTGTGAAGGTCGTAGTGGTAGATGAGGCATGTTGCTTTTACTCTTTTAATAGCTCATGATTGTCCCGTACAGAGCAATTTGTAAGATAAATGTTTGCACTCAACCTTGCCCTCATCCCTCAGGCTGACACCATGTTGAAGATGGGGTTCCAGCAGCAGGTCCTGGACATTCTGGAGCGAGTCCCTGAGGACCACCAGACTCTGCTGGTGTCGGCCACCATCCCCTTGGGAACAGAGCAACTGGCCACCAGGCTGACCCAGGACCCTGTGCGCATCACCATCGGAGAGAAGAATCAGCCATGTTCTGACGTCCGCCAGATTGTACTTTGGGTGGAGGAGCCATCCAAGAAGAAGAAGCTCTTTGAAATTCTAAACGTAAATGCTTTTTTCTAAATATTGTAAAAATAACAATGTTTAAGGATTAAGGAGTTTAATATAATTTTGTGAATTTCTCTTGTATGTGGAACATACTTGAACTTAATGGGTGTGTGTTACCTGTGACTGAAGTATTTGAATATCTGACACGAGTCTGCTCCATTGTGGATAGTTGCTGGATTCTCACCATCCTAGTGTGTAGAAGCAGCAGTAACACCAAATCACATTTCACGTGAAAAAGGAACTTGCTTTTCATATGGTTGGCCAGGAAAACATCTAAATGGTTCATAATGTTATTCACTGTTTTATGGCTTGGGTTTTAGGAGTCTCGTTTGGCTGTGTTATGCGTTGGTTTCTTCTGAGTTTAATTAGGTAATTTTTGTCAGTACAAAGACTTGACTGTTGGATTTTCCTGCCCTACAGGATGCAAAGCTGTACCATCCGCCTGTGCTGGTGTTTGTGGACTGCAAGCTTGGGGCAGACTTGCTCTGTGAGGCAGTGAACAAAGTCATGGGCCTCAACACAATTGCTATCCATTCTGACAAGCCCCAGTCTGAACGCAACAGAATACTCAAGGTGGAAGTAACCACAGGATGGCTGTGGTGTTTTAACATGTAGTTAAATTGTTGAAGTAGGAAATGTGGCAGAGAAGTGTGCTTTGTGGTAAAAGCCAGTGCAGATGCTCCTCAACATACACTGCATTGCTTTATGATATTTGCGCTTTACGTTGGTATGATAGTGACGCAAATTCAGAAGCCATCATGCTTAGAAAAGTTTTGAATTTTTATATTTTCTACAGGGCCTGCTTGAAGGAGAATTTGAAGTGGTGATCAGTACTGGTGTACTGGGACGAGGCCTTGACCTGGTCAATGTGAAGCTAGTTGTAAACTTTGATATGCCCACTAATATGGATGAGTATGTTCATCAGGTGTGTTATTTTATACTTGTGCTTTGAATGATTCCTTTAAACCAGAAAAATGGATGTAATTTTTTCCAGTACATAAAGGCTTTAAAGACAGAAGGCTTTTCACACAAATGCTTGCAGACGCATTTTTGGCATACTACAGCCCAGTCTCTGTGAGAGGCTGTGTCTCTCATCCTGGTGCAACCTGTTGTCTAGGTTGGCAGAGCGGGGAGGCTCGGTCACCGTGGGACAGCCATCACGTTTGTAAACAACGGCAGCAAGCGCCTGTTCCTGGAGCTGGTGAGCCGAGTGAAACCGACGGGCTCCCTGCTGCCCCCCCAGCTGCTCAACTCCCCCCACCTCCATGAACAGGAGAGACGGGCGAAGCACAGAGGCGATGGGAGGGGCAATTGTGTCGTTACCAAGAACAACCTTATCGATATCATCAAAAAGCATGACCGCATGACAGCAAAGCAGTAGCATATACACAACTAAAGCAGTTTGTGATTTTTAGCATGCTAAATAAAATAAATTTTAAAAAATTAATTTATGGTATTGTATACTTTATAATAAAAGTCAAGCATTTTTGTCTATTTTTGGAGTCAATTTTACTTTGTCCTTATCAAGCTTGTATATGTTTCATTGTATTTTTTTTATTTGCAACATACAGTATAGGACTTAAATTGTTCATAAGAAAACGAGTTTATAATTTGAAAAAGTTCAAAATATTAGTGTATATTTCGGTATAATTCATTAAAAAAACTGACTTCAAAACATTTTGATTGTAATGCCATCTAGCGGCAGAACTCCTACACTGCTTTTTGCTTCCGTTGTTGTTATACACATTCGTGGGTTGCCCCGCCCTCATCTTGACGTAATTGGCTCGGCGGCTGACCAATAGCAGAACACCAAGATCGTTTGAAAATTCAAAGCGCCCCGGTGACAAGACAGCTAAGTACCCAAGCATCAGGTGAAGTTAGTGAGTATGTTCAAATTATCAAAAGTGTTGCTTCGGTTTATATGTAGCAGGCTTGACAGTTAGGTGCCTAATGACATCTCGCGGTTCACTAATTAATCTGCTCTGAGTTTGTGTTAGTAAACTGAATAGTCCGTAGTACAGCATTAGTCCATACTACTGAATTTTATGAACTCCAAATGGCTGGTTAAGTAGGTACAAATGTGGCTTCGCAATGTTCTCCGGGACACAAGTTTAAGATGTGGTTTGTTTGATTTCGGATATGTTTTGAAATTCAGATGTTGTGTTAAAACAATCCCGACGTTTTGCAGGGAATTTCTTTTCTGACGAAGCTCCTCGTCTGGACTTTTAGATATAGCTGTGGCTTTTTTTTCTTTTTCAAAAACCGCTATATAAACTCAGTTTTAAAACTTCAGTGCCATGCTTTCATAAAGTAAAGGTCGGCAATACGAACTTTTACTTACGCAGAATAGTTTCAAATTTAAAAGGATGGAGTCCCGAAGAGACGGAGAAACATCATCAGCAGCTGATTTGAGCAAAGAAATAAACAAGACCTATGTGATATCAGCAATCACAAACTGTACAGCTCAAAGAAATACCACCTGTGACCGTGGGAAATTATCTCTTCAAAAGAGGAAAACGGGCTATAAAGGTACCCAGGAAAGCGCTAAGACGCTTTGCGAAAACACCGAAAATAATGCACAAGTAAAAGAAAAGCGGCTAACCTTGCAACGTAGAACAAGGACGCACACAATGGACAGAAATGTTATAAACACAAGTAAAGCATCAGAGAGGACAGGACCCCACAGTTCACAGTTGGTTAATCCTAAAGTCCTCTCTGAACCTAATAGTAGAACTCCACGCGGTACAGCAGTCTTAAGGTCAGTTAGTCTCAAAGACTCAGGGTATAAAAGCAAAGGGAAGGACACCATTAATCATGACAAAATGTTCAGTGGAACTGAAGGGTCCACTTTGTGTCAGGAAGCTGGCACTCAGCTCGCTGTGAACGAGATGGACACACTGAAAACTGGGGATCGGGATAAAGTATTTTCAACACCTACTAGGAAGACCCCTTTTGAAAAAGTAAGTTTAAAAAAGGACATGTTTGAAAGACTGGCTGGAAGAGGTGCACCTAATGCTGCAGCTGCAATATCTGCAAAGGTGGAAAAGCAGAGGAAACCGGGGTTGGTCAGTGTAGGAGGCGTTAAGGCGCTGCCTCAAAATGCAGCTCAGTCGGGTGTGTTTTCATTTGAAAATCGGGACAGGAACCTGGCATTAAGTTCCCAGACGACGCAACTTAAAAACGGAACAAGTTCAGGTCAGACAGTGCAATTAAAAAATGGCAAAGTTCCAGTGACGTCAAGTGGAAATTGCAGTGAAAGTGCCACTGGTTGTTTAATAACATCTGGAAGAACACGGACTTCTACAGAGAGTTCTAGTGAAGATGGCCTGCTGAAGCAAGACTTCTGTAAAACTGAGAACAGTGCTATCACAGTGGCTGTGAGATTGAGGCCTTTCAGTGGCCGGTGAGTATTCCATTATAAACACTATGCATGGATATTGTGTTAACATTCAAATGATGGATGTATGTTCAGTCAGATCAAGCTATAAAAATGGTGTTTGGGTGTGTCTTAAAGTAGTTGAATAAACACCAAACTGAATACTGTTTGCCTTGTCAATCAGGGAGAAGAATGAAAAAACCCAACAAGTGGTGTTCATGAATAACCAGGAGACCCTTGTGCAATACCCAGACTCCAAACAGTGCTACTCCTTCATGTTTGATTTCTCCTTCTGTTCCATTGATGAAATGAAATCAGGGTTTGCAAGTCAACAGACTGTTTATGAAAAATTAGCCAGACCTCTTCTGGAACGGGCCTTTGAAGGGTACAACACCTGCCTTTTTGCATATGGTCAAACAGGTTCTGGAAAGTCATACACGTAAGTTTGACATTAAAGGTTATTTATGTCTGTGCCTGACATCGAGGGATTTGGGTCTTGATTGTGATTTGTCTGTTGTTTTGGGCTAAGATTCACTCTTGACTTGAGTTTCTCTTGAATGTCAGAAAGCTGGGAATATTTACAAAATGGTGTTTCTGGTATGTCTCCCACTTTCAGAATGATGGGTTTTGATGAAGAACCAGGGGTAGTGCCAAGATTCTGTGAAGAAATTTATTCTAGAATGACAAATTCTGAAAATAAGCAAGTGAGCTTTTTTTTTTTTTTTTTCCTCATCCACACACATTTCAGATATTGTAGATAATTTGTTGATATGCGTTCACACAGACGCGCATAGTATAAATGCATAGTATAAATTTATGCAGATTTTCATTGTGATGAATTAATGGATTGTCTTTTTCAGATTACTTGTCACCTGGAAATGAGCTATTTTGAAGTGTATAATGAGAAAATCCATGATTTGTTGGTAGTTAAAGATGATCAAAGCCAAAAAAAATTACCGGTAAGTCTTGTTTTTATATATGCCATATATTTCATTTGTTTGTAAAATTTTTTTGGACTGTAAAAAGTTGATGGTTGGTCTAATTGATAATTTCTAGTGTATTGTATCTAGTTTTTGATGTGATTACAGAACATGCAACATGGTCTGACTAAAAAGTAGTGTTGGTTGGAGGCTGTGGTTGCTATTCCTTCTTGCAATGACATTGAACAGCTTGTAATATTTTACATAGTATTCCGTGATAGTCACACATGCTGTGCTTGCAGATGACACTTGTTTCTTTTTATATTGTAAATATTGATGCTATTCATCAGCAGGTTGCTTCATAGTTCTTCAGTGCATTGATACTTTCCCTTTAATATTGACTAATCTGTTGCTGCTCTGTTAGAGAAAAAAAATTTATTGCTTTTCTTGTCTTCCATTGGTAGGCTTTATTTTTAAATATAGATTTTCTTGTTCAGTAACATTTGAATTTAATTTATTTACATTGGATATCAATACATAGTGTCCATGCATATTGGTGATGTTAACTGTCTGCTCTGTTAGCTAAGGGTCAGAGAACATCCAGTTTATGGGCCTTATGTTGCCGATCTTTCTACGTAAGTAATTTTTTGAGAATTTTGCATGTACGATAAACATCCTTATGGAAAAACCCCCTTTTAGTATATTATCCTGCCGTTTTTATACCTATGTTGAGTATGAATATGGCTTGGATTGGTGGTTGTTTTTAATCTTATTTAAAATGTTTTTGTTTTCCTGTAGGAATGTGGTGAGCTCCTATGCTGATATCCAGGTCAGTTGTCTTGTCCACAGCCATCCTATGCCTTACAGGAGTTATAAATGCAGTGGTAATGTTTACTGTGCATGGTTGACCTTTGAGTTAATGAGAAATGGGTGATGTGTCTTCCTTCAGGGCTGGTTAGAGCTAGGAAATAAGCAGCGTGCTACGGCAGCCACAGGAATGAATGACAAGAGCTCCAGGTCTCACTGTGTCTTCACCCTCATCATGACTCAAACCAAGGTAACTACTTTTTATTTTACTCAAAGGCCTAATCCACTTTTTTTGCGGTTGGCTGAATTGATAGTATGGCTATTGTTAGTTTCAATTTTTAGGCTCGGGTGTCTTTGACGTTATTAGTTGTGGCGGTACCAGTCGCAGAGTTACGTTACCTCTGATATTGTACTGATGGGCTGATTCTGCTCATAGACGGAGTTTGTGGAGGAAGAGGAGCACGATCACAGGATCACCAGTCGGATCAATCTGGTGGATCTGGCGGGCAGCGAGCGCAGCTCCTCTGCTCAGACCTCAGGGGAGCGTCTCCGGGTACTTCTTGACACTGAACCTCACCTCCATTGACCGTGCAGACATGCAGTCACATACTTAAAAGCTTTCAGTGATGTTAATGCCTCTACTTGTAAATTCTAATTTAAAACTGGCTTGTATTTTGTAACCAGGAAGGTGCAAGCATCAACAAGTCCTTGCTAACACTGGGGAAGGTCATATCTGCTCTGTCTGAACAGTTCCAAAGTAGGAAGAGAGTCTTTATCCCATACAGAGAGTCTGTCCTGACCTGGTGAGTTTAAATTAAAAGTTACACCTCCCCATAACTATGGCATTCTAATTAGTCACAGTTTGGGGTTAAATTTTGTTCTACAGGCTGCTAAAGGAAAGCTTGGGTGGAAATTCCAAGACTGCCATGATAGCCACACTGAGTCCTGCAGCCAGCAGCATTGAGGAGACGCTGAGCACGTTGCGCTATGCTAAACAGGCCCGAATGATTATCAATGTGGCCAAGGTCAATGAGGACACTAATGCTAAGCTGATCAGAGGTCAGTATATTGTGTTCATTTCCTGTCCACAGTTAGTGAATACCCTATAGTACTATTATGAAATGTTATTCTGGGCTTTTAGGAATACTTAGTAAGGTGCATCACTGTTTTTGAATATGTGTACAGAGCTCAAAGCTGAGGTGGAAAAACTGAAAGCAGCTCAGATGAGCTCTCAGGGCATAGACCCAAAGAAGATGAGACTGTTTCAGCAGGAAATCGCAGCACTCAGGATGCAGCTGACACAGCAGCAGAAGGAGATGGCTGAAGCTCATAGGTTTGTCACCTCTGTCATTGCTTAAATATGCAGTAAGGTTTTGGAGGAAACTGGTAACCCATGGTTTGAAAATTTTTATACTTGTATCCCTTCTGCCAGGACTTGGAAAGAAAAACTAGAACAGGCTGAGAAAAGA
Organism: Chitala chitala; assembly: GCA_025773905.1. Taxonomy (NCBI): domain Eukaryota; kingdom Metazoa; phylum Chordata; class Actinopteri; order Osteoglossiformes; family Notopteridae; genus Chitala; species Chitala chitala. The sequence continues at coordinate 7,329,012 of JABJVR010000029.1, forward strand.
AAACAAGTAGAAACAAAGGAATTGCAGGTATCAAAATAATTTGTTTACGTTTTAAAATATACATTATCTTTTGTTACAGAACTGTGTTCGATGTTTCGTAAGACATGTTGCCATACATGAGCAGCTTTCAGCTGCGTCATCTTGCGTTTTCTCACATAGAAAGCAGGAATCACCTTTAAAGTGGATAATCAACTTCCAAACCTCGTGAACCTGAATGAGGATCCTCAGCTTTCAGAGATGCTGCTGTACATGATAAAGGAAGGAGAGACCAAGGTTGGCAAACACAAATCTGAGTCTGCCCATGACATCCAGCTTTGTGGAGCTCTCATCGCTGACCAGCACTGGTGAGGCTGCGCTTTGCTAATATGTACAGTCTGTTATTGTCAAGCAATGTAGCACGTACCTTTTGTCGTTAAGCTACAAGCCTTGACTTTAACACTGACGATGGATGTTTATTCTAAAAATGTCATTAGTTGTACTTCTGTTTTATTTTTATTTTTTTATGAAAGTTAAAACTTTTTTTTTTTTTGCGATCCAGTGTGATTTCCAACCGAAGTGGTATAGTTAGTATCATTCCGGTCAAGGACGCAAAGACGTTTGTGAATGGACACCTCATCTCCAGCGCCACTGTTCTGTGTCACGTGAGTATGTGTAGTGAGCAGATCCTGCTGTGGATCCAAAACAAGATGGTCAAAGAGGTGCTGAGTTATGGTGTTGCTGCTGTGTTCAGGGAGACCGGGTGATTCTTGGAGGTGACCACTACTTCAGATTCAACCACCCAGTGGAAGTGCACAATGGGAAACGGGTGTCCTGCTGGAATGGGACTGGGGACGGACACAAGGACTTTGAGTTTGCTAAAAATGAGTTGCTGGCAGCACAGAGAGCACAGTACGTTAGTGCTCACTCTAAACATGATGTTATCGAAGATGTACTTAAGTTGTTAATACTAATTTGTGGAGAAACTCTTCTAAAGAAAACCTGTGATATTTATTAATATGTTAATCTTTGTTCAGAAGATCACCTACTTGTTTTTTGTATTTGTTCTTTTAGCTACTGCAGGTACTGTCGATCATAATCTCAGTATTTGAGAATGTTTTATGGCAAACTTGTGGCTGAGTCTCCACACAGATGTTTTTGTATGCATTGTACTGTCTTTGTACGCTTCAAGCTTGTCACGTGTTGATGTGGTGGTTTCAGACTAGAGGCAGAGATTGAGCAAGCTCGCCTGAAAGCCAAAGAAGAGATGATGCAGGGAATACAGGTGGCCAAAGAGATGGCTCAGAAGGAGCTGTCGGACCAGAAGGCGCAGTACGAGGACAGGATCAGAACCCTGGAGAGAGAGCTGGTGGGTGGTGGCATATACACCTGGCACCTCGGCGGTGCCTCCCCCACCCCTCCTCCTTTCGGTCTCTGTTATGTTATGTACCTCTGCTGCTTTGCAGGAGGAGGAGAGCCAGAGGAAGAAGTGTCAGGAGCTTAATAATCAGAGGGTGGCCAGCAAAGTGGAGGAGCTTCAGAGTGCCAACATCCTGCTCGAGCAGAAGCTGCAGGTCAACAAGACACGCCTTCATCTGGAGGCTCAGGCTGCCAGACAGGTAGCGCATTGTGCCGTTACTGCTAGCTCTGTTTACGCATCCCAGAGTTTCTCGTGGCACTGCAGAAGGGACTCTACTCGACGCTGTTCTCAAACACACATTGGTACCTGTTGTTTAACCCTTTGTTACTCGCGTGTCATAAACTTTCATAAGTGCTCAGGTGGGGTGTATTGCACCCCACTACACTTTAGGAAGAAATTATAATATAAATATTTTCAAATGCAGTTTATGTAATCTTTTTATGAGCCCTCATGTAAACCTGCTTGCGAGGTTATCTCTTCCACCATTTGGGTGATTTTTGTCTGGGCCTACATAGTAGTTGTGCTGCATCAGCTCCGTTTCATCATCAGGATCTTCAGTTGATTCTGTATCATGTTCACTGTCACTGATGTGTTCTGGAATGTGACTCTAGTTCTATATGCTATAAACAGAACCCAGCAACAAAAACTTACTGTAAAAATGGCAGTTGCCAAAGCTTGCCAAATACTCTGTGGGATTACTCAGGTGGGGTGCTACATACCCAGGTCGCTGTTATCGGCTTAACAATCCACCTCTGACTGACGAGTCATACATGTATGTCCAGCGCATTATGGATCTGACAGCTACTCAAGGCATCAAACCTCACAGCTGTGCCACTGATGAGAAATTGGCATAAATTGATCACCTGGGGTGTACAAGGGTTAATTGAAGTGGATATTAATTTTGCTTTCTACTGTCACTGGCAAAATCTAACCAGTAATGTTCATTGCATTTGCTTGTATTTATGAGGCAACTGGATTTACTGTGAGTGATCAGATCCTAGGCTGACAGCAGTAAATATGTGCCTGTAGTCATTTAAGATTGCTCACTAATCCTGTTGCTGATTTGCTTTTTTGGTAATTTATCACTGACAATGTGTCTTTGGGCACTGTGTAGGCCATGGCAGACCATGATATACGGCATGCCAAACTTATTGAAGCATTGGAAGCAGAAAAGCAGAAGATTGCTGAAGATCTTGAGAGGATACAGAAAAGAGTTCAGCCGAAAGAGAACCATGCTGCCAGAAACAGTATGTCATCTTTAAGAAAGCGGCATAATGAGTGTAAAATGACATTGGCCTGGATAACACCTAGTTGAAATGCATTGATGGTGCTTACACTGTAAAATTAGTGCTGTAAATTTAACTTGGTGTTAATGTTAACATTATTTCTGAGCATATATGGGCCCACTGTACAAAGCATAAAAAGTACTTTGTGCAGTGTCCGGTTTAAAAATATTCTTTGTTTTAACAACAACACCAGGGGTTGTATAGCACTGCAGTGTTAAATTCTATAATTGTTACTTTATACACTGTAAAATGTACTACTTCTAACTACTATCGTAACCTTGCTGAAATTAGCAATCAAGTAATTGCGTAATGTTAATGTTCAAACTATGCGTAATTGTGACAATTTTACATAGGGTAAAAAATCTTCTTTCCCTCCTCTGCTGTTGTAGCTGAGCCACATTGGGATGCTATGAAGCTGTCTGTTATGATTGAGGAAGCAAACACAATCAGCAGAAAACTCAGTAAAAACACTCTGTTCAGCAGGTTTGTCTAACAGTAGGGCTCCCAGGAGCTTCATGGGTGTACACTGTGTGTCTGTGGCCTGATGAATGCATGCACATAACATACTGGAACACAATCCATGATATTTTTCTACCAGGCACGAGTGTTCTGATAAAGAGAGCAGAGATGGAGAGGTGGAGCTGCCGATTCAGGTGCAGAACACCAGGCTGGGCATCTCCACCTTCTGGAGTCTGGAGAAGTTTCAGAGCAAGTTGGCCCGCATGAGAGAGCTTGAGCAGGCAGGTTTCATCTGCAGTGTTCAGACTGACACTATGAACAGTTTAGACTCCATTCAGAAGCACTTTCAGTATTTTACTGTTCTGCTATATGGGTACAATTCACCGTGTTTATTTTGGAATTCCTGCTCTGTGTTGGTAGACAGTGTGATGTCTAGCCATTGTGAATTAATGGGGCAGTTCCTGACATGGTGAAATGCAATCTCTTGTAGTTTTAGTAGTCTTAAACTGTACAAACCAAAACGTAGTTCACCCTGCCAGTGGGAAACCATGTTCTTGTTTTCATTTTATTGCTTTAAAAGTGCTGCAGATTTAGGTTCGTCCATATCCCAGCCTGATTTCTGTTTCGGCAGGGGGAATGTGGTTCTAAAGATGACGACTTATTTTATGATCCAAATGATGAGTGGGAACAAGACATATCGGTGTCTTTACCCGCTTCCAAATTTTCACGTAGAAGGTGAGTCCCTTTTTCTGAGGGGAAAGTGCATTTTCTTTACCATTTAAGGCGTCGGGTAATGTCTCTGTTCACAGGTCTTTTGACACGTCTGTAGTCTTGATCTTAGTATCTATACTTGGTGTTTAATAAAATGTCATGGTGCCTTAAGTATCCCTCGTCTTAAATGCTTTCTGCTTTATTCCTGCTGCCTTACTGGCACAGTGACTTGAACGTTCTCAAGGGCCACTCATTTCTGTAGTATCATGTTGCACAACCTTTTGTGGAAGGCAGAAGTCTTATGAGGACTTAATCCACCGTTTCCTTTCCAGCTTCATCTCACGTTATAAATTACACACTCTGCACTGTTGTTTTTGTGTGCCCTTGGAAATGGAAGCCACACTTTATGAGTATATGTATTTTTTGACCAGGAGTAGAAGCCTGTTAAAGAGCCGGAGGATTTCTGGACGCCTCTATGAGATACGAGTGCACCCTATTCAGTCCCTTCTCAGCTCTTCACAGCATGCTGGTAATGTACTAGTCGCTGCAATTCTCACCATAGTCTCTCGGCGTAAAAGATGTTGTGGAATCATAGCCCTTCATTTTGGCTGCTGGAGTGAGTCTTGTTTTTTCAAAAACCCATTTTGTTAATCTGAAAAATATCCGAATAGAGACCTCAGAGTACCATGATGTAAAATGGGATTTGGCTTCAATATCTGATCTGTATTTATTTGCATAATTTTTGCAATTATTATTACAGCTGTGACAATACTGCAATGAATCAATACATTGCAATTCAGTTTGTCTCGATTTTTTTGATATTTTGAACATTCGCATTAATGTTTTTTCTGTCTACAGTTTGAAAACTAGAGGGAATTGTTAACCTCTGAAATGTTAAAAAGTGCAAGTTCAGTGTTTCACTTTTTTACCTCCACATTTGTTGTTTTATAAAACAAAATCTTAGTTTCTTTGTGCATGCATAAAGTTCACGTTTCTGTTTCTAAACAAACGTGAACATTATGCATGCACAAAGAAACTAAGATTTTGACTGCAAAATGTGATAAATTCCTGGTTGGACACAAATTTTTGTTTTGCAGCAAAAATTCAAAGTTTTGCTTGCCGGATCAAGGCATTTTGTGTTTCAACAATTTATTCAAGCATAAATGTGTGGGGAAAAACCTTCAAATGCATAGCTTATGTACATGGGAGTTGAACTGTGTAGCAACTTTTATTCAAGACACTGATTCATCCTTTATGGTTAAAGGCTGTTAGTGCCTTTTAATTACATTTGGCCTGTGTTTCAATGTTGGAGTGTTTACCATCAGAATACATTGGTAATATTGGAATATACTGTATCAAGATGCATTGAATTGTGGCTCGTTTGTCATCATAGGCTAGCTGACAATACCCAGCCCAAGTAGTAATGAAGATTAATTACTTCTGTTATTATGCACTCTACTGTGTATATGTAAGGCATATAGACATTATGAGGGAACCAACTTTTAGTATAAACCTTCTGTCTCTCTGTAGGTCTGATGGGAGTTAATAAGCCCCCATCACCATTGCAACAGAGCATGCCCAACTTGGTCCTGCCAGGGGTCTGTAAAGATCTGATTGGCTCTGCTTTGGCCCAGCTACAAGGGTGCCACAGTGCTGAGGTCACCATGGCTGACAAGCTGACCTCTGACCTCTTTACTGTGCATACAGCTGTAGAGTCCATATGCAGCTTGTTTGAAAGATTGGATGATGATAGCCAAGACAACTGTAAGCCACATTCCTTTCTTTAGAATTTCTTGGTAAATAGTTTTTTCAGTATAGGTTGCCTTTTGTTTCTGCAGTTTTCATAGGATAACTTTTTTACGTTGAACCAAATGCCTGTATTAGAATTCAGACTAATTTTAACCCTTTCATGACTTGAGCTGTTATTTAAAAATGCTTTTACAGGCTGTGTTTTGTGTATTAATTGCTAAAAATGTGTTGCTTTATGTCTCCGCCAGTGTTTGCCAGCAGTAGGGAAGCTCAGATGCAGCTAGTGAGGGCTACGTCGGCTATTGAGAGAGCCGTGATCGTCACCATGCTGTGGATGTCTAGCATCAAGCAGAACTCCACTGCCATGTTTCAGACTGCAGACAGACTCAAGTCGGAGGTCAAGAAGATGGGCGGGTATTTCCAGCTTCTCATTCAGGCATGTAATGCTAAATTTGTGAGTAGCACTTGAAGTTATGAGCGTGTAAATGTGGCCAAGGATTCTGCTCTAATCCATGCCACATTGTATCCATCACAGAACATTTACTTCTGTTTTTTGTGTGGGGTTTTATTTTCCCCCCTTGAACAATTCGCAGTAACATTTTTATCCAGTCAGTTGTTGGGGGGTTTTTTTTTTTGTTTTTTTTTTTGCATAATTCAGAATTTTTCCTGAAGTTTTGTAATGAAATATTTAAATTTTCAGGGCTGTGATTCAGAGATTTCCTCTATGGTAACAGAGGCTCAGAGTAAAACCAGTGAGTGCCTTGATGAGGCACTGAGGTCGATTGCTCACCTTTCAGCTGTAATGGGAACAGAGCTCCATGTGGCTGGTGTGGGTTCTGAGGCCATTGGCAAGGTGACAGGACACCAGTCCTCTGTTTTTTTGCTTTCCCTCCTTTAACACCTAAGGGATTTAAGTGTTAACTTGTATATAAACATAGCCAATGTTAAAGTAATACACAGTAATTTTGTTGTCGTCTGAAATGAGTTATTGATTACCTCGTAATGAGGTGTGTTTAGGTACATAATATTTTTTACTATTCTCCCTCTAGGCCCTCCCTTGAGTTAAAATACTTGTCCTGCTGCTGTTTTTCAGCAGTCCGTAACAGTCGCGCTGTATGAGGGAACCTGCAGAGGTGTGGCCACTCTTGTACAGGAGGGCATTAACCTGGCCAAAGAGATGCACAGACAGGCACTGCGAGTGGTTCCAAGTGCTCAGGTACCGCACCTGTGCTTCCACATGGCCCATGTATCTCTAAGAGCAAATAAGAACACAAGTATATTATGTTTGTAGTGATCGGTGCTAGGCTGGTATTCTGCTTGTCTTAACTTACACATGATCAGCACCTGTGTATGTGTAAAAGTGCCAATTCAGCACAGAGTAAAATTTAAACTTGCTTGCAACAGGTGACATATAATATGTACAATTTGTTGTCTGATGTACTTCATGTATTTTCAGAAATATTTGTTGTATTGGCCTAGGCACAATTTAGGTGAAGTCAAAAGGATGAATTTCTTTAAAAATGCTAAAATAGTTTATCATTTTCTTTCAGATATTGCAAAATCTGAAGAAGGACATGTCAGAAGTTGCTTCTTCCCTTCAGAATTCTCTGTCTAGCAGCATATTGGTAAGCAGTACAGCTGTTTTAGGGTGCTGACTTGCCGTGTGTGTACTGCTCAGACTTGCAACAGGTGTCTCATTAGATTTGTATTTTAGAGTGTAATACTCACTGCTGGTTATTTGGCTTCATAAATATCATTTATGGCTGATCACACTGGCATGTTCTCCTGCAGCTACAGGAACTATTGGTTATCCATCCATCCATCCATCCATCCATTATCTTAACCGCTTATTCCTGGTGAGGGTCGTGGGGAAGCCTGGAGCCCAT